>JAOUQY010000004.1:15667867-15683902 GCA_028566355.1 Doras micropoeus | reverse complement strand
AATAATAATAATAATAATAATAATAATAATAATAATGAAATGTATTATTCATTTATAGTACATATTTCTAGTAAAATGTTTTAAGGAGAGAATAAGAGAGCAGCTGCTGCTGTTAGGCCTACCAGTAATAGCCCACATGATACATAATGTCAATAAATAGGCTTATAATTAAATTAATAGCCTAATAATAATAATACATTGTAGCATAATGAAATAAAAGACTATATTGGAGTAAAGTGGTTGTTGTATTTTGATGAGTGTGGCTGCAGGGTTTCACGTGGTCAGTAATTTATTTGGTTTAGATGATGATGGTCTGGTGCGCTGAGCCGCGCTTACTGAGTTTCTCCTCACAGCGACTCGTGCACGAATCAAAGGCGCCCCCTGGTGGTCAGACAGGTAACTGCAGGTTTAACTGGCTTTGTAGCCTTTACGGTGGCTGCACGACGAGGCCTGAATATTTCCACTGCAACCGACTGAAAACACGACATGCGCGTGCTGAGTGCAGTACAGAATCCGCGTGTCACTGTTAAACACGTGTCTGTGTTATTTTAACCAGAATCATTTATTCGTATTGATCCTGCTTTTATCAACAGAGCCACACAAAAGTTAACCCTCCTATAGAATCTGACCCGTTTTCACGTTTAGATGTGGGAAACATTTCCCACCTCTATCCGATCAGCACCTGGATTCATTACATCATCAGTGAGCTGCTCAATACCACCGGAACTGGGGAGAGGGTCGGCTGGTTCGACTGGTTTGGGTGGGGTTGTAGCTTTCTCCCAGCATGCACTGCTTACTTCTGAATCTACCATGGGTGGGAAATCTGTTTTTGTATGTCACACACTGCTTTTTTCTTTCTAATTTCAGTTTTCTTTTCCTCCATAACAACAGTTTCTCACCGTTGCCACAATATTTTTATCTTTGAAGTTTCTCTTTTTAAAGTTACATCCATGGTTGTATGTAGTAATTATGGGTTATTTTACACACACACACACACACACACACACACACAGTTGTGTTTTGCTATACTTGTGAGGACTTTACATTGACAAAATTATTACTTCAGCTATTTAATGCTTACCCTAACGTAAGTAATGAAAAGGCAGCTGTTTGGATCCTTTACAATTTTTTTATTTTTATTAAAAATCTACAACAAACAAATCATCTTTCCTTTTGGGGACGAGCAAAAAGTATCAAAAATATCAAAAAATATCAGACATTCCTATCCGTACATCACAAAGATATAAAAACTCAGTATATGTGCACACACACACACACACACACACACACACACACACATACGCTCACTTTGCCAGAGATGATGTGTCTTGAGTGACTGACGAAAATAAAGTACTTTTGGAAATTAAATTGACCTTTCTCCTTTTGTGAACACAAGAAATAACAATAATCCTGGGCATCAGGTTGTTTTGAAAAGTGGGCGGGGCAAACATAGGCTCCGCCTGCCACTAGACAAAGCATGCACCTGCTTGGGGCCCCAGGCTGAAGAGCTTTAAACTTCAGCAGTGGCAGTGTGGAAAGTGTGCAGTCTGAATGTTAAGTCTGATGTATCAAATGACAATAAGATGACAATCACAGAAGTTATAAACCTTTTCACAGTCGCTTCCTTGTATATTGAGGCACCACCGTGGGTTAGAAAGGGTTCAGATATTTCCACTCCAAGCTGCTTGTTAACACGTCGGGTCTGAGCCTCTACTGAGCTGCTGAAGCTCAGCCTGTTCAGTTCTGTCTTCCTCCTTGTTTGACTCAATCTGAGGCAAAAAAAAACACTCAGTGATCATTCTAGTGCTTTCCTTGTGATGAGAAAGAGAAGAGGAAATGCCTGCAGGTGGTAAGATGAGTTACAATTCTTAATCCAATGAAGAAGAACAAAGTTTGGTGCTAATTGGGGTCTAAGGTTAGCTAGCTATCCAACCTAGCCAACGTTAGCACCCACTGCTTATGCTTGGGGCTGATGGTTCAAGGTCAGTTAGCGTGGGATCTGAGATAAACAGTAAGATCTATTTCAGTTGTATTCTAGCCTTCACCGTGCCCAGACGTTTGTATTTGTCAAACCCTGCTGAAGTGCCTCGTCACTGCAACAATGTATATGAGCAAATGTTGGATTGTTTAACAACAGAGCCAAGTGTCCCAAACAGAGTGATCAGAGGAGATGCATCATGGGTGTTCGAGTACGACAATGAGACAAAATGTGCTGAATGGCACACGACGACACCTCGCCCAAAGAAAGCTCACATGAGCAAATCAAACATCAAGTCGCTGTTCATGATCTTTATTCTCAAGGGATCATCCATAAAGAATTTGTACCAGAAGGCCAAACGGTAAAAGGAACATTTTACCTTGGAGTTTCGAAACATTTGAGGAAGAGGGTTTTGCGTGTGAGCAGTCAGATCGCCTCCATCGTGACAATGTAACGAGTCCCACTTCACTGTCTGTGAGAGAATTTGTGGCTGAATAAAACATTCCAGTCTCCCACATCCACCCTATAGCCCTGACTTGGCTCCATGTTATTGCTTCTTGTTCTCCAAGATTAAAACACACCCCTGTGTTTAAGCCCTAAGGAGGGTAGGAATTTCATTCTCATTACTTTCCGGACAGACCTTGTGCATCATGGTAAGGTAGACACATTTGCGTCTTTTATTTTAGTGCTTTGAAAGGTTTATGAATGCAACATAATGGCCATGCATAAGTTAGTCAAGCACACCACCCTGCATGTTTTCCCAAATACTGCAAGTGTGTTAGACATCATTACTCCAAGCCGGAGTGCAGCACATTACATTACAGACAAGTAACGCTGATATCAGTGCTGGTGTATTTGTCAGACACCCTTATCCATGACTGACATTTATCACTTGAGCATTTTTTAGGGAGCCCCCTGTCTTATATTTCCCTGTTCTGTTCATCATAAGCATTAAAATGGATACATTCTGCCTATTGTATACTAAAACGATTTATACTTTATAGGCCGTATAGAACTGCAAACTGCACCTGTATGATCAGTGGAGCTGATAAAATGGACAAAAAGTGTAGATAACAGGAGTTGGTTTTAATGTTATGGCTGATTGGTGTATATCACAGCCTCATCAAAACTGGCTAGTTGAAGATTGGAGACAGATTGCAGTCTGGTATTCCTGTTCTTGGTTGACTGGAGTGGATCTTGCTGTGGGCTCCTAATAAGCATCCACCACTCTACCCACTCATCAGCAAGGGGTTTCTACCCACAGAACTGCCCCATACTGGGTGGGTTTTGTTTGTTTTGGCACCATTTTGACACAACCATGCCATGATCAAAGTCACTGAGATCATATTGTGTCCCCATTTTGATCTTTGATGTGAACATTAACAGTTCATTAACATTTGACCTGTAACTGCACGGTTTTAGGCTTTCCGCTGCTTGGATAATAGCATGAAAGTGCAGGTGTAAGTGTACCTAATAAAGTGGAATGTTAATGTTTTAATCAGTTGTTAGCTAGCTAACCAGTTAATGCATGTGAAATAAAAGTAATCAGATCTGCTTAAAAATGAGGATTATATTCAAACAGATTTTTTTCTGTTATATTCAGAAAAAGGTCTTTGCAGGTGGGTGTGGCAGTAAAGACAAGAACGGTTTACAGGCATGCAAAGTGTTGGAGTTCTTTTTTTGCTTGCGCAGATTACTGGTTTTATTGTGCAATGGTATTTTTTCCTCTCAACCATTTTTAAACAAACATAACTCTACATCATCTCACTCTTCACATCCCTCAGGAACAAGAATAGGGTAATGTTTGTGGAAATGTGTCCACACAGGGAATCCATGCGCATCATCTAAGGAATAAAACAAAACAAGGTGTGCTGTTGAGAAAATAATCAGCAACTGGGTGTTGGTGGTGTGGGACCTGATGTGACGCAAAGTTACTGATGCCACAGCAAAGATTCAATAACACCATGTCCTGAAGAGTTTTACTCCTCCAATAGGGTGATTATTACTAAAGGGTTAAAAGAATGTCTACAAACACAATTGATCAGACAAATACACCAGCCTGATGTTAAAATCAAACCAAGTATCTTTATTCGGTGTGCAAGTCAGTAACGCTGACAGTTTAAGATTTCCGATGTCTTGAAGGAAAAATTATTTTACACCAGCTCAATAAGTTCTTAGTATTCAACATGCCTTTTCAAGAAATGGCACAAATTCAATTATAATTGTGTATATCGAATGACTTCTCAATTGCTTTCAGGGAGGATGAATACTCAGGAAACTAAATGGCACACTTACTTCAGTATTCATAGATCAAAAATAAGATTTAGTCTGTATTAGTTCTGGATTCTGTATTATCCGAGTAGTAAAATGGCACAAACTGTTCACGCTTGGTCCTCTTCAATGCATGTTTACTGTTGCTATTACAAAAACCAACATTGCCCTTGCTTGATAAAGCACTAATCACTAAAACAGAGAAACTGTGCCTTGGACTAAAACATTAGTCTGGAACAAGAATTAAGCAAAGAAAAGTGGCATGCTGTAGTTAACCAACAGTGCAATTCAATATAATAACAGCACGTGGTTGTGTGTGCTGCAATAATAGTTAATCAATATATTTCTATGACTAAAAATTAAGCATATACATTGAAACAGAAACATTAAGGCTTACAGAAAAAAAAGAACTAAATAGGAGAACCTTTCAACCCATTGCTTTCTAGTAGTAAGAGAGACATCAAGAATAGCTGAAGACACTGAACCGCCACAAATCCCATGCTGCCAAATAGAGATTTTATATCAAACGGTTATCAAACATGATTCAAATTGGCTGAAGAAGACTGCATTAAAATCGCTTTGCAAAAATAAAATATCCAAAAGGGAGCAGGAATCCGAGCTGATTTCAGTGGCAGGACGTAGCTGATCATGCTGCCAAAAGTTTGGTATGCGAGATAAAAGTTGCATGGCACAGGAGAGGAAGCTGACACAAGAAATACCATTAATTGTTCATTCCCACATGAAAAGGGTTTCACAACACACTTCTACAGCAAGAATACCATCATGCATTTCCCCACCCTCCCACCCCAAACCCTGCGTTTTTAAGAACACAATCGCTGGCAGCACAATACAGAGCGGAATACTGGGAAAGAATGAAAACAAAGCTATCAATATCTCAAGACATTTACACTCAAGCAGAAAACAATTACTCAGAAATTGCAGAGCACAATCTAGAAGAACTTCATGCTTTTCACGTATCTTGATTAGTAGTCATCAGGATACCTAGAAGTGGAGTGAAAAGAAGAAAAAAAATCTTTGTACGTGATGTGCTTTGAAAGATTGTCGTTTGATCTCAAAAAGTTCTTTAGGGAACAGCGTGTGCTATTTAGCTTTGAACCGACTTGCCTCATCTCCTCTCAGTTGGAGTTCCTCTGTCGCACGTTCTTGTCTTTGTGGTTTGTAGCGGAGTTGCTCTTCCTGAAACAGAACAGTGTGTTTCCTTAGGTCTCTCTTTAATTCACTCAAGTGGGGAAATTTTTCTTTTAGAAATGGACAGTAATGAGTGACTTACAGTGGGGCTGATCCTGAGTCATCATCTAAAGTCAGCAGGAAAGCACACAGAGGGGGAAAATATACATAACGTTACATTCTGGCAAGCAATTGGAAACATTTGATCAGATTTTACAGCTAGAAATATCAAGCTGTCAGGTGACTGCACTTGTTATATTGTATGGAAGCGAGTCAGTACACAGCACACAGTTTATGTCTACCATCTGAGCTACAGCAATAACTATTAGCCTGCATCCCTAATTGAAGGATAATTATACCCATGTTGTATGTGGCATTACTTAAACACTATTAATAGTCCATGCAAAATGCTGTTACTCATGCATCATAATCACTAATTAAATAAAAGATGTTCTACCAAGTGTAAATTTTCCATGCAACTTCAAAACCAGACTAATATGATAGGAAATGTCACCTTGCCCTTTATTTTATTTCCACTGTTGGTACACACTGTTTCTGAGCTGTGAGAAAGACTGCAATTCAGCAGTGTAACCCATGCGATGAGAGTCTGATGCAGAAAGCATGCACAATGATGCAGCTAAATCTGGCATGAGCCCTGAAATCTTTCACATTATTTTACGAAATACCTGGATAGAGAAATAAACAAATCAGGCCTGGGTGAGGTCGGACTTTTTCAGCCCTTTCATTGGATGAAGTTGGAATCACAAATAAGATGTAACTGTTTGACCACAAGTTTGCTTTTTTTTTTTTTAATCCTTTCCTCCAGTAACCAATGAAAGAGCTGTTCACTTTTCACCATTGTTAGCAGCTGCTACTCTAAGCAAGCAGTGCATCTGGACTTCAAAACACTGCTCCATGTTCCTAGCCTGAGTAAATCCACTTCAGCCTGACATGCAGTTTTGAACACTTACCACAATGTAAAAGCAGCAGCGAACAGAGAAATAAACAACGTAAATAATAAAACACAGACCCAACTAAATCACTGCAAGTACTTTTCCAAAAGATAACAAAAATATATACAACAATGCAAAACAAAAAAAAAAGAAACAAATTCAAGCTTCCTTAAAAAGCATATTTAAGAAGGGAAAAAACATCTGATCACTGATAACACATACATTCACTGAACATTCAGTGGGCTGCAAGCAAAGTTGTAAAACCAGGTTACTAGTGCATACCGTCATTAATCTCGTCAGGCTTTCTCCGCTTCTCATAGATGAAGATGATGGCGATGAGGATGATCACCTCAACCACGATGCCCAGGAAGGGCCAGAGAGCAGCCAAGCGGCTACGCACACGCAGCTGGATCTTGTCGGTACCCTCGCCCAGCTCATTAGACCCGATGCACTTATAGTCAGCAGCATCTTCATTATTCAGGTCCTCGATGATCAGTGAGGAATTGTTGGGTGTGCTCTTGATTATATACCTCTCAGTGCCATTGCTGATGGACTGTTGAAACATTAAAGGTCAGAAAACTGTTAGTTTAGCTTGAATGTATTATTTAAAAAAAATGTTCCAACACTTCCAGAGCTGCTAAAGCAGAAACAACAGCTATAAAACACTTTATAAGAGTGTACACAAAGGCACTACAGCCTGGAATCAGAACTACCAAATGTAGTATTGAGTGAGTGTGTGTCTGTATACACACATATACATCAGAGGTTTGTCCAGAAAGTAATGAGAATATAAAAAAAAATATATACATACATACAAATCCAATTCTGTATTCCAACATTCAAACTATGATCATTGTGAACGCACACAACACCCCCAACGGCCCTGCCATTGCTAGTAGCAGTGCTTGAAATTGTCAACTGTGAGGGTGTTCAGAGTCTCGGTTGTGGCTCTATGGATGTTCTTGACTGTACTAAAGTGGTGGCCTTTCAACCGTGTTTTAATCTTGGCCTTCTGGTATGAATTCTTTATGGATGATCCCTTGAGAATCCAAAAAGACAATGAACTTTTTTTTTTAAAGCAAGGTGATGTTGTCATGTGCCATCCGTCTGATCACTCTGTTCAGGAAATTCTCTTGTCAAACAATCCAACATTTGCTTGTGTGCATTGTTGCAGCGACGAGGCACTTCAGCAGGGTTTCATAAAAACAAATGTCTAGGCACTGCAAAGACTAGAAATGCAGCTAAAATGGATCTTACTATTTATCCAAGATCCCACACTAACTGACCTTGAAACACCTCTCCATGCATAACCCTATGGAGTGGGTTCATTCTCATTACTTTCAGACAGACCTCATATGTGTGTTTGTGTGTGTGCGCATATACATGCATATGACTTCATTTCTCAGGCTAGACAAAAATCTCCATAAATATATAATGCTCATTAGAATCATACAGTCTCCTGTGACTCAGTGATTTTTATCCAGCTCCAGTCTGTGGCCAGAGGGTAGCTGTTGCAGTCGCACACCAGCACCGCCTTGTCATTCTCATTAGCATTCTCAGAGTGCTTGTGGGCTGCAATAATAGGAGGAACTACAGAAAGAAATAGTGCATTAGTTGTTGGTTATTATAGTTCATACTGGTTACAATCTCCAAATTTAAATAAATTACAAAAAGAGTTTCAGCCACAAGTTTGTAAGAAATTATTTGTGACCCTGAACTCCAAAGTATTTCATAAACACTTAAATGTCCAATTTACATGATAATGTATATGCTGCTCTTACCCAACAAGGTCAAACATTCTCACCTTTTACTTCGATGAATTCTTCAGCTGGTGGATCAGACACAAAGACGCAAGAATATTTTCCAGAGTGGGTCTCAAGCTTCGTAATGCTGTAAAAGGAGAAGAGAAAACAAGTGTGTCCAATTCCAGGAGTTTCTTAAATATTTCTCAGAGCTCACAAAATGTAGTAGCCTGGCTTCTGGAGCAATCAAGCTATCCCACTGGGCTACCAACAATAAGCAACACCACTGTGCTTGATGGACTATCAGAAATCATCCAAGTGAAATAAAATACTGTTCCTTTATTCATCTTCTCTGCTCTTCTTGAAAAACCACAGAGCCACCATCTGACCACAGAACAACCAAGCTGCTGATCATGATGGACTGTCTGCTAAGAAGGGAATGTGTTAATTGGAAAGGTAATGTTACACGGGTTGTATTCTCTACCACACTAGCAAGCTGCACTTAATAGTTTTCCCTCACATAATGGACAAACGTGTGTATCTTGTAGCATTTACACCACAACACGAGTTTGTATTTAATCAAAACTGAAATCACACCATTATACATTCGTTCACGCTCAAAAAAATCAGTACATGGACTGATCCATGAGTTACATCTTTTGCTTCTCCCTTAAAGATGATAGTTGGCAAACAACATTTGGTGCATTACCACCACCTTCTGAATAGGAGTGTGGGTCTGGATGATTTGCCCTTACTTCATATATTTAAATTAGATGTTGACGTTAATGAATATTTATGCTTGATAATTGTTGATTATGTATGACTAGTGTTGAAGTTTGTGCTTGGTAAAGGTATTTTCTCAATTATACATTATTTCCCCACACAGACTTATATATACACACACAGGTGTATATATAAATGGCAAAGACCCATTTTAGCACTTCTTTTTAAATCTGTACAAGAGAATGAAACCATTTGCAATCAGCTACCTGTTCATTCTTTTTATCACAAGAAGGACTTACTGTCAATTGCACATGCGTTTCAGAGAAACACAGACATTCTCAGACATTACATTAAATGTAAGGCACAGAAACCGCGAATATTTCACGAGAGTGGATGTTGTTCACTTGTTATAATGTACTTTGCAATTAAAGTACTTGAAGTAGAGCACCTTACATGCAGTATTACTTAAGAAAGCATGGCATACCACCTTCAACAAGACTTGACATTTACCTATATAAACTATAATTATTGAACGGTATCCTGAATACGTTCAACCACCACAATCATTTGCAACAATTGCACGAGTTAGCAGGTTCACAAGGCCTTCTACTGCACATTCAGTGCCACTGGCTTAAAACACATTACTGCAAGATATCTCTGCAGTCATTCTGAATATGTCACGGCACAATATTTCCTCAGATTAAGGCCAGTTCATAAAAAAAAATGGCTTCCATTTGGCAAGTTGCCATCACATCCCCATAGTTACAACATTCACAGGTCTGTTGTGCTCCAGTGAAGGAGTTACAGTCAGTGCTGGGATGGTTTAACGCTGCCAGCTTTCGTCTACATGCAAAGCTGTAAGCCAGCACTATCCCTGACTCACTGGGAATCAGCTAGGCTTCATGTTTAACCTAATGCATAGCACTGCCCAAAACGTCTACTCTTTGGTCAATGGACATCTAGAATCAGGTTAGTAATCAGTTTGTAATCTTATAATATTCCATATATGCAACATGAGATGGCCTACTCTTTGAGAAGTGTGGTTAGTAAGTGTGATGAGAACGTACTTGTACTCAGTGTAGTGCGCTTCACTCTCCTTCTTGGTACTGTCAATAATCTTGCCGTTTTTTTTCCAGTGGTGGCCTGTGACTTTAATGTCGCTGTTGGTTAAGGTGCAGCTGAGTGTGGCAGAGGTCTGGTTGGTCACCTCTTTTGGATTAACCACAATCACAGGCTCTGCAGAGGTACAAGTCCAACAAAAAAAAAATCAATCCATTCATTAATGGGACAATTAAATGATTCTGTTAATAGAGAATTTCATAAGTCAGACTAATTAGCAGCTAATACTAACAAATAACAATGAAAACATGCAAGATCTAATCCTCAGGAGTTTAGCTTCTTTAATGTTGGACAAATCTCATTGAAATAAAGTTCACATTTTTATAAATATAGATATAAATATTTATAGATTAAAAAATATTTATAGATTATAAATATTTTATATTAATATTTTATATAAATATAAAAAATATAAATAAACCAAATGCACAGTTATCCAATGTTCAAAGGTAAAAAAGTACACTGAGGAGAGGGATCTCTCCTGAAAACATTTCTAGAGGACAAGGAGGGTAGTTATATTAGGACTATGAGGTGGAGGGAAACAAATACAGGCAATGATGGGAGTGAAGGGCTTCAGTCAACCAAGAAGTGGAATGGAATTCAGGTAATGCTTAACAAATTGACAGGTAATGTTCAGTGAAGCAAAACAATGCAACATGGGACCAAAAAGTGAAGCAAATAATTTACAGAGTCTATTTTCTTATATTCCAATAGCACAAATTGATCTTATAGAATAATAGAAGTTACAACTGTTTAAAAAATGAAAATATTACAGAGCCCTGAACACCATCCACACAACCAGTGTCAGCACACAGACAACAAATTGGAAAACTGACACACTTCCTGTAGAAAAACTAAGCAGAGCATCGGTTTGCTAACTTGGGCAGAAATATTGGTGGGCTGGTCTGTGGTGGCAGGGAAGACACAGGAGGAGCATTTACAAGGGTAAGAACAAGAATCTAAGGGCTTCACATCTTCTAACAATGGGCTGCTGCGCTACACCTCACCACTCACTTTCCAACACAATAACAATGGCCTGTGAACGGATCCACTTGAGTTTGGGCAGCGTCCTCAAGGCGTTGCGGTCAGGGTCATTGGAAGCTCGGCACTCGTAAACACCAGCGTCGCTGAATGTGAGATTGAAGAGACGCAGGGTGCTGGCGCCGTGCTGGATGTAGGTGGTGTTGATGTGCACGCGATCATGCTGAGCTCCTTCATAGAGCTGAGATGCCGTCTCATTGGGCTCATTACCCTCTATAAACCACCACTGTACCTCTGGGATGGGGTTCCCTATCACCTCACAGTACATAACAGCACTGTCACCTACTAGCTTTGTCTGAGACATGGGTGACTTTATGAAGCCCGCTGTCCATAATGGATAAGTGCCAAAGATCAATTTTGGATTCACAACAAGCAGTTCAATGGAATGATGAACAAAAAGCGAAGGCAATGTTGATAGTTTAAAAAAAAAAAGTAACAAAGGACAAACAAAAAGAAGAGATTGTTAGAACAAGGAAGGTAATGCAAAGTATAACCTAATGTTTGCATGGTTCTGGGCATTACCATGCAAGAACAAATGCTGGCTTGCATGAATGTAGATGTTGTAGAGCAATGAGAACAGTCAGAACATGCAGTAAAACTCGAAGGAAAACATTTTATTGTGGAGGCATGTAATATGACTCACGGCATCCTTCTAAAGAATTTAAAGTCAATATTTTTTCAGTTTTATAGAAACTCGTGCACTCTTCCGATGATTCTAGGCCACTTATTGTTTCAGAAAACAAAGCCTGTGCAAAAAAGGTAGGCTCAATTTAAACCCCTATGGAGACATTTCAATGGAACAATAGACAGGCTGGACGACCTGGGAGCATGTTTGTGTCCAAAAGAATAAAGTACAAATTCAATGCTAAGAACAGTTTACGCAAAGGTGCAACTGTATATTTTCTTAAAACAAGAGTGTGGAGTCCACTTATGCTCTCCATTACATTGCACAGATGAAATAAGACAAAGCTCAGCTGCATGACCACAGAATTCGCACAATACCATATCACAATTTTATTTGACCAACTCCAAGCAGTAAACTCAGAAGCAGCTGGTGTATGTAACAGAATAACATATGACCTTTAAACTGAAACCAGCTGCAACTGTTTGACCATTACTAAAGGTTATCTTAAAGCAGTAACAGCCTATGGTCAAACCTGACTAAAACTTACTAACCTTATGCCATGTAGCAAAAGTTCAATTTGTCAAATGTCAAAGTGAAATATCTATTTGTAAGTCATCCTAGGGTTATTGCCTAACTCACCATAGATCATGAGCATCAAAAATTCAATGTATACTGAATTAAGATCATAGCTGCTGTTTATAAGATATCTGTGAAATGACGGACACATGCAATGCTCCTTTTAGTATTGAAAATTCCACCAAAATTTATCTTAAGATCACAAATGCTGCCCAGGATTTGGCCAATGTCATTGGAAATAGAAAGCATACACTCTGAATTTTAGCATTCTGAAATGCCTATAATACCATATATATTGTGTATATGCAATATCGGTGTATATCAACAGGGGAATGAAAATTAAGTCATGTTAACATGACAATATCAAAATGATTAAGAGGGATGTGCATGCAAATCAAATTACAAATAACTGTAAACTAAGTGTAAATGTTAGCCTGACATTTTATAGGGTTCCAAGAACCTAAAATGGGATGGTGCTCATCACAGAAACTATAAAAAGGATATAAAATAAATAAATAAATAACCAAAGTCTCAAAGTACATTTGACTGTAACTCATACTCAAATCTGACTTATAAATAATCAGTCTTACATATACATGCACACATACTAGTGCATGTCAGAAAATTAGAATATAGTAGAAAAAATTCATTGCACTTTGAACTTTTTGCACTGTCATATTTTATATTCATTGCATGGCAAGAGATATTTCAAGCGTTGGTGTTTTCTTTTTTTTTTTAATCATTATGGCTTGCAGCTCATGAAAAGCAGAAATCCAGCATCTCAAATGATTAGAATATATCTTCTGTGAACATCCAGCCTTTCCAGCAATGACATTCTGTGGCCTTGTGGAGATCAGCAGTCTTCCCCATGATTGTGGTTGCGTGTGCTGAACTAGACCAAGAGATACATGACATGTATATACTGTTTGAGATACTGGATTTCTGATTTTCATGAGCTGTAAAGCATAATGATCAAAATGAACATAAAAATTCTGGAGTATGTACCATGAACATATCTAAATTCTTCATGATTACAGCATCTTTGACTAAACCACAACTAAATGATGCAGTTTGTTCTGATACAGCTCAGTTATGGAGTACAGGATGTTCCCGACCATGTTGCACAACAGTTTAGTGTAAATCCGACCCACAGTTAGATCTGCTCCTGTGAACAAAATGGCAGTCGCTAGCCAGCCATCATGCTGACACAATACCGGACCAACGCGGCTCTGGATAAATACCTGCCTGCTCCTGTTAACCCAATTTTGCAGAGCCGAAGACAGGAGGCTCGAGGGAAAATCTAATTTTAATTCTGGTGTGGAGCTGCTAAAGCACAGTTCCCTTCAGCTAATGGTGTCGGTGTTGTTGCCTTCTGACGACCTCAACCTTTACATGTTACTCTAGTAACACAAAGGTCCTAAAATGACAGATGGAAAAACTAACTGATGCCAAAAGCAAAACTGGGTGCCATTCAACAGCAGTGTGTAAAGAGGAGCGCTCTCTCCCAACCCCCACCCCGGCTTTGCCTCTAATAGCAGCGCTGATTAGGTGGGGATTAACAGACGCTGGCATTCATTTAGCTGTTGCTCTGAGTGCCAAAACATGTCATGGCATGGACTCAGGAAATTCACAATCATAATCAATTTTTTCTTTATCTTTCACAGCCAAGTTACAGCAACCAAATATCCAGCATTCAAAGCACAGGTTTCTGCTGCTCTTTGGTTTGGCCAGTTTGAGTTGTGTGCCATTGTCATTTACAGTGCTGGATAATTATTATGAGCTTACAGTAAATCCTGTAAGGCCTGAGGCCTGCCTGAAAGGCACATTGTCCAACAAATTAGTGAGATTACTGCACCATTCAGCCAGGTTCTTTTATTCGGGATGCTTTAACACAGTTAACATTTACGTTAGCTAATAATGAGCTTGGCTAGAGCCAACAAAATGAAACAAATAGGGTTTTATACTTAACCCGATATGAGATACGGATTTCCAAAAACCTCCCTAATTTCACTACATTTCCACGTCCTGTTCCTTTGCTCGAACTTTGCCCTTTTCTTGAATTATAACTAATGAGAACTTGTGACTAAACTTAACCAAACCCATGGTAGACCATGAAGTCTCTCCAAAACCCGAATTTCGAGACTGTGAACTAATTTATTTAATGACCCACAGTCTGTAGGTCATTTAATCAGTTATACTCTGTGTATTGCTTTTAGTAGCCGAATTACATTTTTAACTTATCCACATAAACAGACATTTAACTAGCATAACTAACGGGTAAGCTAGCTGGCTCGACTAGCCGAGTTCGTCACCTTAGTAAACGCGTCAACGGTTAATATTCATCTGTATCGATATTAACATTAAATATTACCCATACAAATAGTTTAAAAAATATTGCCAACATAAATAAAGAATAAAAGGTGTCGCTAACCAAGTTGCTAGCTAGCTAACTGCCCAGCTAGCTCACGCGAACGAGTTCGCGGGCGAGGAAAACCTTTTGTTAACACGTACAAACCTTTAAAGCGCCATAAAACTGTAGTGTGTAACGCAGTATATTCCACGTAACAAATCTGAAACAACATTAAACAGCTAACAGGTCATATTTCCGGAAACAAACAGGCTAGTGTATAGCACGCGCTGATGGCTAGTCAGTCAGTGATAAGCGTTTAAAAGACAGCAGTCTTACCTGTCGCCGCAAAGGCCTGCTGAAAACAAAATAAAATGGCACCAAACACCCACAACAGCCGCATGTTGGCCCCTCACGCTTTTTAGCGCTTTATCTCGAACGAAACCTTGTGCTGTACGTGTAAAACCTGCCGTAAATGTACAAAACACACACGACGATTTAACACTCGGTGTTCTCTCACTAGCCGTTCGCTCGTCGTCCTCTATTTGATCCTGACGCGCACGAGAACGCGCACGTACACACGCAAAAAAAGAGAAGCGTTGCGTCATCACGTCCGTGAGGACGTGCGCGGGACTGAATCTCAAACGGGCTTGTGTAAACAGTGCTCTAAGCTACATAACATAAAGGGTGCACTTAAAAAGGTGAAAATTTGAGAGAACAGCTTTCATGCAACGTTCCAATGTTAATAATTACTGTTTAATATTTTGTACTTTTCATCTGTATTTTATATTTTTTCCTTAATGGGCTGATATCATTACATTTTTATGCACAAACACAAACCAAACTGCACTTTGATACAGTGACTTGCCACTAGTGGGTCAACAAGTGATCAGAGTTTTTTTTACTGCTTTATTCCCTGTTTAGGTCAAACCCTTGAAAAATGAAATTATGGCTGTTCTTGGGAGTGAATTAGAATGAACCTGAATATTACATTCCCCATGTTCTTTATTGTTAAAGAAGAGTCCTGCTTTCCTTTCACCTTTTATTTGGCAGACTGAATCGACTCTTTTCATCACGGTGTAAAACCCCACCCATCTGATCCAGAGAAAACTAACCCTGCCAAATGATAGTTGTGGGCCTAAGGCTATTTTCCACAAGTATTCTGCAGAACACAGTGGCTGGTTCAATGCTGCCATCTAGTGGCAAAGATCTAATTTAAGCACATACAAACAAGAAGGAGGTTTTTTTTTACCAAATTGTTCAATTACAGTATTTCAGATTTTGTCCTATGTAAAAAATGCTTGTTTCTTGTGTATTTTGCAAGCTGAATCCAAATATACACAATTTGTCTATTGCCTATACTTTGTTCCACTATGGTCGCATGGACATGGAAAAGCAGTTTCAAGGACTGTGGAGTCCCTCTAGACTGTTGGACTAGATAGATAGATAGATAGATAGATAGATAGATAGAT
>JAOUQY010000004.1:15654878-15667767 GCA_028566355.1 Doras micropoeus | reverse complement strand
TAGATAGATAGATAGATAGATAGATAGATAGATAGATGGATAGGTATATAGATCGATAGGTAGATTGATTTATTCATTGATTGACTGATTGATTGATTCAACTTTAGTGTCGTTGATCAGTACAAGTACAAGGCAAAGTTAGCATCTACCAGAACTGCAAATTAGTAGTTAGAGTGCAAAAACAAGGACTGTTGGAGTACTTGTAGATAATATAAAGGGTATGATAATTATAATTATTAATATACATATAGTAATTAAGTCTATATACATATGTAAATAAGTGTAGCTAGTGTGTATATAGAGTAATAGTACTACTGATATGATTATATATCTTTATACAATATACAAAGTATCTGTCAAGTACAAGTGGAATTTAAGGAAATGTGCAAATAAGATATATTAGAATGTGCAAATTTGAATTATATAAATCAGTGTAAAGTGCAGATGCAAATGATGATAAATTAGAAGTTCAGAGTGTAGTCCGTAGTGTCAACGGTGTAGTGTGGAGTTCAGCAGCGAGACAAAGAGGGATGTTCCTGAGGCCAAATATAGGCGAAAATCATACACTTGTATATTTTAGAACTACGGTTGTACGTATTTTAAGTGTAATAACAGGTTTGTTATTTAAGAATAAGTAATATACAGTCTGTTGCTTAAAAACATGACACATTCTAAAAAAAGGTTTGAATTCAGCATAAATATACTATAATACATACTACATATGGGACAAAAAAAAGTCTTATTATCTAAAGAATTTTTTTCAAGTTTTGGCATATTATGTATGTTATATTCACTTGAGTCAGATTTTGAAAGACTATGCACCATATTATGGTTTTTGGGACTCTACACCAATGGACACACTCAGATTTAACACCTTAATTTTGAATGCTGAAAGATAAACTAAAAAGCTGTATGAAGACAAAAGTACTTTAACACAGCATTCTTTTCATAGCCAAAGAACAGAGAATACCCAAGTAATTAACTGCATATTAATATGGGAGAGAAAACAACACAAATTATGCCTGCTTCATGTTGTAACCTTTATTATAGGAGAGTGCTGCAACAAACATACACACTTGAAGAGATCAGCAATGTCCTTTCTTGTTTAAAGGCTGTCGCTGCTGACTGAAAATTAAGATACAAGGGCACAGGCTCATTTATTTTGCAATTCCTTGGTTTCAATTCTGCCTCACGTCTGAGTCACTTGGGATAAATGGACGCATTTAATACATTTTATCCTGATCTGACTGAGGATGAATGTACAAATGATTGTCTGATAGACTCTTTGCTCCACAGTGAGCTGTGTTTGTGTTTTGTGCAAGCTGGTGTTGTACTTCGAAGGAATCTGATTAATCTGACTCGATTATGAAACAATGGCTGTCATATCCTACAAACCCAATAAAGGATGACGACACGTCCGCTCTATATGTGTGATCTTCACAGCCTTATAATGAACAGTTGGCTGAAATACAGAACAATTGTCTTCCATTTGCATGATTGATTGTCTTCGCACTCTAAGAGTAATGTAATCAGTCGAACAACTCCTCACATCAAATGAGTAAACACTTATTTAAGGAATGAAACAGGAAATATGTCACCACCTGGATTAAACCTATCATTTATTCCTGTTATGTTGGAACACATGACCACAAGGTGGTGCTTATGCCTACTGCTTTGAGAACAGTACTTTGTTTTAGACATCTCACTTAGTAATGCTCTTTTGCCTGATGGGGGCATTCCTTCTCATCAGTATATTTCACTTTTTATGTCGTATATGTACAAGTACATGCATGTTAACTGCATTTCACCATTCTAAAAGTTGGACTGACACCTTAAAATGTGACATACAGCAATATTTATTGTCATATCGTGCTGTTTATTATAGATGTCCTAAAGAGGAAAATCACCAGAAGGTGCTTTACTCTGGCCCCCTTGGATTAGAATTGTGTGTTCCTGATTGATTAATGTCTGTTTATTAGTTGTCATGTATAAGGTGTAATATCTGTTTCATTTCTGTTTTAAAACCTTATTTGGGCATTTGTTTGGCAAACTACTATGAACTATTCAATAACCATTACATCTAAACTGTTAAAAGCCCCCCCCCTTTTTTTTATAAGAAAGGACATGGCTAATAAACTATGTGGTAGCTTTTTAGAAGTCTTTGAAGAATTGGTGATTTAAAGCTCCAGAGATATATTTGTAGGATCCAGACTCCGGAGTACACTGTGTTTCTGCTTCCTTCTGAAACACACGCTAGATGGAGGTAGGAGGTTCTGCATGACTTTCCATTAGCCAATCCCATCTTTCCTGTCAGCTCACCCAAGCCTAGTTTCACATATCTTTAAAAAAAAAGCTTTTGACCTAGAAAAGCACTGGCAGAGGTAAAACAACAGATCCACAATTTCACCAAGGCCTTCAGACATCCACAGCTCTGTGATCATGCTCCTTCAGAATATGAGGCTTATTGACCAGAATGGCTTGTTAAATTCAACAAAAAAAACTAGTTATACACACAGAACAATGGACAATAGCCTGCAGGAGTAGTAATATAAAACAGACAAAAGACGTTTATGGCGTTGGACAGTTTTAACATGCTATTGCAAGTGTTCATAAAAATAACGGCCCAAGCACTTTGTTTGTACACACCAAGGAACAACACACAAGACAGGCTTTTATCTTCAGTGTGGGATTTAATCATTTACTGCTTACAAGGCAATGTGGCAAACACTAATGGACTGAAAAACACGCATTGCTAATGGGAAGCAGTTATAGACTGGTTCAGCCCTTCTGTGGGAGCGACGCTGCTCTCCTGTTCCCTCTGATTAGGAGACTTTGATAGCGGAGGGTTGCTGTGTCTGCAAGTATGAAGAAAGTTATTGTCCCCTCAGTTCTAATGCGTCACCACATGAGCCGCTTCACTGTTCTCTGTTGTGTCTGGAGAGCGGCTCAGATCCGTGGGTTAGAACCAGGTCATGTGGCTACAGCAGCTATGCAAGCTTAGAAATTCCCTTACAAGCTGCTTTCAGACGTCTCGTTTCCAGACCTTTTTTTTCACAAATTATGGTGCTTGCATAATATGTTTTATACTGTTCAATATTCAAAAAATTACAGTGACAGCATTACTCATCACCGCCCAGGAATAAATAATGAGGCAATGAAGATAGTACAGCCAAAGCGAGAACTGAATCTGTAAACTGTGAAGAGCACATCATGTTTTAGTGATGAGCCAGAATGAAAGGCCAAAGTAGAGACATCATAACTTACATTACGTGTGCTATAACATCAGAATAAAACACCCAGGCCAGTCCTGGAGTATTAACCAAGTAGGATCACCCAGGCACATTTTATGTATCTCAGTTTGTATGTATGCCTGGTTTAAACAGTGGCCATGAAAAGCTTTTTACAGCTTTCAGTTGCTGCTGTGTATTACTAGAATGCTGTTTCAGATCAATTTACATGTATATTCATGATATTGTTGAAGAGCACAGTTTGTAATTTCCAGCATTCATTGTGAAATGAATCATGTTGACAATGTACATCGCATGGCATCGGATGTTGGTGTCTGAGTCCTTTTTATATATGAGTATGAGTAAACGAACACAATATTGGACCAGTACCAGTATCATGATGATGTTTTTCCTCCTCAAACTCATCAAGTTCCCGCTTGTTAATTAAGTGATGAATTCAGTTAATAGACGGAAATACCACAATGTGCACAGTGATGGTACCCCAGGACCAGCATTGAGAAATACTAGCTTACACCATCTTGTATGATTCACCAAATGGTTCCCATCACTAATGTTTACTTTGACTACAGTCATGGATCAGACCAAACTGCGAAATGTCCTGGGTGTTAGCCAGAGAGAAATTTTGAACACCAGCTGAGAGTGTTGTTTAACGCGTGTTCATTAATTCGGTGTACAGTTATGTGCACTTTATTTGTGCTGCCAGTCATCCTGTTTGGCGGGAAGTCTATTACGTTACTATTACATCACATGATCTCATCATTCGAGTGAGTACATGTAATTACACCATCTGTCCAGAATTCGTCAGAGGTCGTAAAAGTAGAAAAACTCTTTACTAGAGGAAAAGTGCAACTATTAATCTTAATAAATACTGTGGAAAAAGTTAAATTATCGATTTAAATTGTTTATTTTTGTAAATGCTTAAATTGACTTAAGGTGTGAAGGTAAAAGTAGGAGAGAAATGCATGATATAAAAAGACGTCTGCCTCGAATCACACAATGATTTCAGTTTTTGATGGTCAATTAGTGCTTTTACAGAGGAACCAAAGAATGTGGGACAATTAGCTAATCCTAACCAAAAACCAGGGAGCCAATGAACTACTCTTACTACACTACTGGAGTACATGGTTTAATGTAATGCTACTTTTCGAGTCTAATTAAATCATAGGACGTTTGCTTTTCCTTGAGTTTTTTCTTAGATCAATTTTTGAACAGTGACTCATGCATTTCACACAGGAAGCCAATTAACTGAGGAAATTCAAAATAGTTAAATTTCAAGCCCCAATCAAAATAAGACCATTTCCTCCTCAAAGTCTACACTGCTAGCGTCTACATTGTAGTCAGTAACTGCAGTCTCTGGGACAGTGGAGACAGATGAGCATTCCTGGCCCAATTTATCAGGTGTCTTCTGTTTTAAATGCTTGAAAAGATACAACATGACAATGATCTGCAAATTATGCTATTATTATTAATGAGATTTTGGCATTTTACCATTTAACATCTGACCTGTGGAATCTTGCATAGGTAAGCCATTAACTAGCTGAGTGAGCTAGACTAGCTGGCCTGATTTTTTGCTGTTTCCACGATGAAAGCTTTGTATTAAACTAGCAATTGCCTGTTGTATTAAATACAGTATGGGGTACCTTTGTTAGACACCAAAATATGTAGCTGAAAACATGCAAGTAGTAACAGGAGTTTGCTCGCTAGGTAATGATAGCAAGAATAGCAAGCCACCTAAACCATTTGGCTCCCTAAGTTCCCTAGGTGTGCGTTGGACTTTGTTGTAGCATCCTTGAAGTGGGGGAGGTTCCAAGCACTTTTTGCTTTTGATTAACTTTGATTAACTTTTTATTGTGTCTAGCATACACATACAACATAGTTAATTTATGGAGCAGCACCACCTAGTGAATAACGTTCATATAAAAAATTTAGCACTTGATGTAAAGGCTCAAACATCATGAAAACCATCATCAAACATCACACCCGACATCACTACCACGCTCTTTAGACACACACCAATTTTGTAAAAAATTTTGCCAAATTTTGTCAATAGGGGACACTGCAACTGTCATATTTCATAAATTTCACACCCTGCATCACTAGATGCAAGCCAAACGTTACTTTGCACTTTCTTGTACCTTCCCCCAATTGCTAACAGCTTTATTCCTAATATGTGAGATTTTAGCTAGCATAATAATAACACTCACTCTGCTATTAGCTAGCTGTTACAAACTGCCTTGATAAATTCAGTGTACATAGCAGCAGCTAGATTACAGTGTTTTGCAGTGATTAGCTCTCAATCCTGCTGTCAAACCCCATTTCCAGAAAAGTTGGGGCACTTTTTCTGAAATCTGTAATTTGTTAATTGACCTGAACCTTTATTTAACAGACAAGGACAGGACAAAGAAAAGGTTTTTAGTGTGATGAACATAATTCAATTTGTTTAATATAAACAAATTTAGAAATTTATGACTGCAACACACTCAAAAAAGTTGGGAGAGAAATATGCTTTTCCACTGGGTCACATCATATTTTTAATTATACTTTTTAATCATTTGGGAAATTAAGATACTAATTGTTGCAGTTTTGCAAGTGGAATTTTTGCCCATTCTTGCTGTGTACAAGAATTGAGCTGCTCAACAGTCCGTGGTCACTCTTGCCACTTCATGATGTGCCATACATTTTCAATAGGAGACAGATCTGGACTGCAGGCAGGCAAGTCAAGCCACGCTTTTGTGACTCATGCAGAATGAGGCCTGGCATTATCCTGCTGAAATAGACATGGAAACGTTCCTTGGAAAATATGTTGTCTAGATGGCAGCATATGTGTCTCCAAAATACCAATATAATCCTCCATCAATGGCAACTTCACATATATATGCAGATCACCAATGCCATGGACACTGATGAACCCCCATGCCATCACAGATGCTGGTTTTTTTTTTCACTTTTTGTTGGTAACAGTCTGGATGATCTTTTTGGCACATAGAATGCAACATCCATTTTTTTCCAAAAACAAGCTGAAACGTGGACTTGTCTGACCATGTTTCCACTGTGTTTCGGCCCATCTCAAATGATTTTGGGTGGAGAGAATAATATATGGCTTCCTCTTTGCATAATACAGTTTCAGGTTGCATTTCCTTATGCAGTGATGGACTGTGTTAAGTAACAATGATTTTTCAAAGTACTCCTGAGCTCATGTGGCTATGTCCATCATGGCAGCATGAAGGTTTCTTCAAAATACAGCTTAAGAGCTTAATGGCCACACACATTCAGTAGCAGTTTCTGTCCTTGGCCTTCACACACCAAGAGTTCCCCTGACTCCCTGAACCTTTTCATGATATTATGAACTGTAGATGGTGAAAGACTGAATTTTTTTTGTAATGTTGCACTGAGAAACACTGTATTTGAACTGACTGACTGACAATTCTCTCATGAAGTTTGGTGCAAACTGGTGAACCACGACCCATCCTTGCTTGCAAATAAGTCTTCCTATCTCTGGCATTAGTTCAATTTACAAAATCTGCAGATTAATTGGGTAATTCAAGGTATAACATTTCTTAAGTTTTGTATTTCTGCATGTTAATTGATTATGTCATATTTTTATTAGATAAATCCATTGAATGGCAAACCACAGATTTGGGAATGTTATCAGATTAACTCCTAATTTCGCTTAATATACCATTATATGACTTAATGTGCAATCATTTGTTATTAGAGGTTTCACATAATTGCACATTAAGTGAACCAAGGTTTGGAGTACTTACTGCTATATTGACCTGCGCTAGGCTGTTGGACTTACATTGACATTCCTATAAACAGTGTTTGCCTTTGTGCTCCTGGAATTGTTCCATTGAAGCCATTATAAGGGATGGCGGCATGATGCCATGCCAGATTTAGATCGTTATCATCTGCTGGAAGGTATTAACTGGAGCAGATGTGTCAAATGGATTCGGTCAAGGCCCAGTGCATTGAAAACAATATGGCTACCCTAGACCCGCCATGCCATAGATAGCACAGATAAGAGGAGATGTGTTGAACTGCTTGGGTGGCACTCATGTGTGTCTAATGACCATATCAGGTCTAAGGTCTGTCCTCCAGGCGGGCTCTAGGACTGCAAGCACTCTTGATGTGTAGATTTCTAAGGAAATGGACTCCATATGGCTAAATGAGATCACCAGGAACAGGCAGTTTGTATTTCCTCTATCACGTTTGAACTTTCATAATTTTAGATTGGAGACTAGTTTTTCAAAATGGCCAGTAATTTAATACAGGCATTAAGTTGAACTGTTGAACAACAAATCATTTCAATTTGTGGCTTTGAATTGGACGTGTTATATCCTGAGTCTTTGAAAAATGATATCTATTTTTTACTAAAACATCATGTATTCCCTACGTGGGGACTTTAATCTGTCAGTCATGTGGATTGTCTTGAGGAAATCTGCTTTCAAATGTCCCCTGTCCTGTAAAGCAGAATTCAAATCAAAAGCTGACATTTACTGCACAATTTGTCATCTGTAATGGATTGAACCCAAGGAGCAAATCAGTAAGTGATGGGGAAGCAGACCACACAGATGGAGAGTCCCAGTGGAGCAGCCTGGAGATAACATCGCAACTAGACTTTCGGTACTTAATTGGCACAATTAGAGGTTGCTTAACTTCCGATGTCTGTTTTTCTCCTTGTATCAAGGAATCTCAATCCATTTCCCTCATAGAAAACATTCATGCCATGTTTGAATCATGACATCTTGAGAAATGTAGATTAGGTGACTTGACATCTTCAACATTTTCCAGGACAC
The DNA here is from genome assembly GCA_028566355.1 of Doras micropoeus. Lineage (NCBI taxonomy): Eukaryota > Metazoa > Chordata > Actinopteri > Siluriformes > Doradidae > Doras > Doras micropoeus. The sequence goes on along the minus strand of JAOUQY010000004.1, from coordinate 15,659,723 downwards.
CGTCTTCAACATTTTCCAGTAAGCCTTCTAGGGACGCCATGTTTTTTAAGCTGTTGTACAGTTTATCTTTTCATAATCAACAGAGAGACAGTTCCACTTTAGATGTCTCAGATGCTAAGAATGCCGTCTAAGCCAGTTATTTCAGTTTACTTGCATAAATCCTCACATTCAGAGTCAGAGTGTAGTGCTACTGCAACCATGTAGTCATTCTGAAATTTGTATCTAAATGTGCAATGTGATTACCAAAGCTGTTTCATGTGAAACAACATGCTTCTTTGTGTTCAGTTTCTTGGAATTGTTACTTCTCTTAAAATACATGGACTAAAAAAACTTGAAAGATATTACAACAACAATGTTATGGAATGCATTTTCTCACATGCTGTCCAAACTAGCAAAACGATCAGAGAAATAACTAGCCTAAAATGTGACATTCAGAATCAGACCCACTGTACTGCTGGCTGCTGTGCTCTTGCACAATTTCATAATGAAGTGATAATACTACTGGCCTAATAATGTGACAATAAGCAAGCATGTGACAGACACCCCGACTGCTCTGAAACTGCTTTGAAATTAAACTCGCCATCTCTCAACGTCACAGAGTAGCTGCTTCTGTATGAAGTGCACAAATGTGTCATTGGTGTGTCACATCAGATATTATAACAGTTCAGATTTTTATTTTAAACAAGAAATGACTTACCTTCCTGTTTGCCAGTATCACTGACTGCTGCTTCTTCAAATTCATGGGCAGGTGTGAGCTGGTGGTTGTGCCCTTAATTTCTATTGGCTAATGGGCCCCTTATTCAAAGAGGGAGGGGGATGCGCAAACAGATAATGTAGCAAAATCACAACTACCAACAGCTTCACCGTTCAGCTTATGGATGGTGAATCATACTGTGCATTTCTTCAGTTTATTACACACCGATGTTCTGAATCTTACATCAATCCCAATCTAAAGAAAACAAACCCACAATGTCAGTTGAATACCCGAAACGAAATCACTTTTGTTTGCATTTCTAAAGATGACGTCATTCATATAAACCACATCTGTCTTAATTCATGCAGGTCTGGAGCCGCTCCAGTCGAGGATGAAACAGCAGAAGGGAGAGTGGGTGGTCTCTTAGAACCTCAAATTGTTGTTGTCAACTGAAAGTTCCTGGCAGTGTATACTCATCTCAGTGGATAGTAATAACGCAGAACTGCAGTTACGTAGCTTTATTGACAAAATGGATGTGATAACAACACAAGGAATGTTTTAACTTTAATTTCATTTTTACCAAGGATATACAGAAATTATTTACTTAGCTGTGCGAATGCCTATTGGTGTAACCACTGATTGGGTACGTTAGGTTCTGTGTCATCCGAGGCTTACCGGGGTGAGTTGGCACATTTCATCAACTTCTTCTCCCTCAGTGCCTTAATCAGTTTCAGAAGAATTTCACTGCATGTTGGAGACAAGCCTCACTGCACTACAGGGTTTAGCAGTCAAACTCATGCTAAACATAATTACAATTGTTTGGACAAGCATTCTTTTGCCATTTTGAGGCCTTAACTTAATGTTCTGTTAGTTTCTAACAGGTCACCATTAGACAACCTATACAAACAGACAAACGATAAACAGATTTGTATTTTTTTTAAGTCTTGTTATTTCACAAAGGAATGCTCTGTCCTCCATGACTGCTGAAGGCTTTGCTACCTTTTATGATGGGAAGGTTTTTTTTAAATCCGCTAAAACTTAACTTCTAATACAAATGCAACACTACACACTCAGTTCTTCTTCTCTTTCACCGGCATATTTTCTAATCTAGCAACAAATAAGATCCAAGAAGTCATCTTGTCTTGCAATCCTAACACCTCCCCATTGGACCCAATCCCTTCCACAATGCTCCAGACCATCTCACATAACTTCCTCCCCTTAATAACGTTTGTCATCATTGGTTTCATAACATGTGGTTATGTACCAACAAACATTCAAATTCAGACTGGTATCATTTCTCTTTTTTCTTTCTATTTTTCTCAATCAACTATCTCTCTAGCACTCAAAGAACAACCTCCAAGATCCTAACCAGGCTGGCTTCAAAGCGACGCATTTCACAGAGACTGGCCAACTTTTGGCCATCACTGAGAAACTATGTGCTGCTAGATCAGCCAAACTGCCATTGGTTCTCATACTTTCAGCATTGTTTGACACAGTCAACCACATTAATCTCTTGTCCATTCTTATGTCTTGAGTCTTGTGTTTGTGGCACAGCATAACAATGGTTTGCTTTCATTCCACTGCTATGCGGATGACACTCAACTCATGCTCTCCTTCTCACCCTCAGACACTCATGTTTCCGCTCAGATCTCAGTATGTCTGGCAGATATCTCATCATAAATTGCAGTTGGTCAGCTGAAACTTCATCCCAGGTGATTCATTCCCTCATCAGGATCTTGTTGGACAATCCAGATGTCCCTGGACAAGTCTTTGAGCTCAGCATTGGTGTATCTCACTGCATGCAACCTTGAAGTAACCATGACAATCGACTGTCCAATTTAAAAATTATGAAGGATTTGTCCAGTTCTGTATACACAGTCCACTCGGGTGCTTGTTTAGTCCCTTGTCATTTCAAAACTGGACTACTGCAACTCACTCCTGGCAGGTCTGCCCCTGAGCACCATATGAACTCTGCAGCTGATCCAGAATGTAGGACTGTACAACTTGTCTTCAACCTTTTTAAATTCTCCCACATCAGCCTATTGCTACACTCCCTCCACTGGCCTCCTGTAGCTCCATGCATTTGTTTGAAATCCCTGATGCTTGCCTACAAAGCCAAAAATGGATAAGCACCCATGTACTTCAAAACATTTATCATACCCCATGCTGCACCTGCTCTCTCCAATCCTCTAGCACTGCTTGACTGGGCCCACCATCTCTCAGGGTGTATTTCTTGTTAGAGACTTCAAAGCACTTCTGTACGTTGCTCTGGATAAGGGTGCTTGCCAAATGCTATAAATGTAAATATAAATGTATATCTTGTTATATGGTGAAACTTACGGAGGTGTGTAAGGAGCTTATTTTATGTGCCAAGTTTTTTCTTCTTTGTATATATTGTTTAAAGGTGTCCACATGCTATACTTTATTTATTTATTTATTTTTTATATATTATTTTCTATATTTTGTATATTTTATTTTCACTGTGTCTTTTCTCTGCTGCTGAAACAAAGGAAATTTCCCCAATGTGGGACTATTAAAGGATTATCTTATATTATCTTATCTTATTTAACATTCATTGAAGGTGTCTCCACTGTCAGTTCGTTATAAACATCAGTACATTTTCCACCACAGAAAAGTTTTTGGGACAGAGGATAACAGGAACTGACTTGTCGTGTGGACATTCCACATCATAAAATGTAATTATATTCATTTAAAGCACAATATCATTTGGTAAATTGCTGTGGTATAAGAGGAATGAAACATTCCGCAATGCAAAGACATAACAATTAAAATACCTGTTAATGCAGAAGTATAAGCCAGGCTTAAGATGTTGGGCCAGCACAACCTGCCAAAACAGCTTCAGTTCTCCTCCTGTATTGGATGGATGAACGCTTCCAAAAGTTATTCACAGTGTTAGTCTTTTAATCATGCTGTTGAACACAATCTAACATATTGGTCCAAAATCTCCCATATCCCAACAATGGACATTGTCCCGAAGCAGCTTTACAAATACATAAAATACAGACATGACTATTAAATTTATATAAATTTTATCCCTAATGAGAAGCAAGAAAAAAAACTTCCTGGGATGATAAGAGGAAGGAACCTTGAGAGGAACCAGATTCAAAATGATCAGACGCGATAATAAATAATTCCTTCTATAACTGTGTGCTATATAGTTTAAAAAATGCAACTGTAACCTGTAAATTCATTAAAGTTTTAACAAGTCTGTTTTGTTGATGTTTTTAACTGTTCATGGATGGAAATTTGATGGATAGAGTGTAAAACCTGTTCATGGCAATTACAGTCCTAGCCATTGTAAGAAGGCTGTTTATATCCAAAGCCACATTCATGGTTTCTAAGTGTATCTTTAAGCGGTCAGTCATGGTGATCTTTAGACTGTCAATGTGGAGCAGCAGCAGCGAGTGAGTTTATGTGTTTATAACACCAAGATACAAAAATTTTGATTGAATTGGCATTTGAGTAATAATTCAAATGTATTCAGTGATCTGTAATTATTCAGCACTCCAGTCTGCAAGAAATGAGGACAGCACTGATATATGTGTGATGGAGTAATAATGCATTCATAGACACCCGTTCTCCACTGATTCCATTGTTCTGAACCAAGTCCCATTGTTTAGAACTAAACACCCATACACTGCACCAGCTTTCAGAGCACATGGCTTTCAGTGCACATGGCTTATCCTTCTCTGAAATGTATACATACTTGCAAAGTATGCTGCGTGCTTTAGTGTACTAGCTCAGTGGAGGAAAACAACTAATCAAGGTTGGTTACCAAGCTTACTCCCAAATCTCACCCTTTCTTCAGTGGATAATCTCACCTGGATACTGTTCACTTGTACCTAAGAACTACTGCTATAATCATATAGACTCTGACCACTCTTATTTTTTGACATTACAGTGTACAACTGTGGAAGAGTAATTATTTATAATCCCACTATCCGGTATCACCCAGAAGCTTCTTTCATTCACATAATGAATGAGATTCATTATGTAAGCCTTTTATCCTTCTGCTGGATTACTGTGGGTGCTGGAGCCTATTGAGCAGAACTGCCAGGGAACTGCCTTGGACAGTTCATCACCACAGGGCAGGCACATTCACACACACACACACACACACACACACACAC
>JAOUQY010000004.1:15627664-15640764 GCA_028566355.1 Doras micropoeus | reverse complement strand
TGTGTGTGTGTGTGTGTGCGTTTGGAAGACACCCTTATCAAGAGTGACTTACATTTATCTCATTTATACAGGTGAGCAGTATCTAATATTTACACTGGAGCCCTCATCATTAGTGTTTCATATTTAAAAATGTTCGTTTTTATGTTAAAGCTTTTGTTGTTGGTTTTTTGCATATTCATCATGTTTTTTCTTCAAGCTGTATTTTGAGGTCTTTTTTGAAGTGACTAAACCAACTCTAATAATAGCACAGTATTACAACTATACCTTTCTAAGTTATTAGTCATTTACCTTACACTTTCTGTAACTTGTTCACAAAATGGGTTCACTCATAATAACCTAGGATTCATGTAATTCTTAGAGCCCCTAAGGCCTACTGAGTAACACTCTGCACTCTGAGCTCCGAATAAAAATGTGTGCACATATTGCCAATTTCTTTTCTGAAGAAAGTTCCTGAAGGATTCAATATCTTCCAGCAGCATTCCCTCTTTCCCCCTGCCTCAGCTCTGCTCTGGTATGATATTGCATGCTAGCTAATATTTTGTCTGCCTTCCCATCTGTCTCTGGCCTTGCCAAAGGCTCTTTGATCGTGAGGGTGGTTAGGATGGCCTGAGTGGGTTGGGTGCTTTCTGGGGTGAATGAAACACATGTTATTTCTCTGTGAGTTGTTATGAAAGTGTGTGTAGGGGGGTGCTGTTGATGTACATCAATCCACATGACAGTAGTGGAATGCTGACCTTGTGCCGGGTGCTGGCTGTGGGTGGGCCGACGATGGAGGCACTTGCTCAATCATACAGCTCACATGGTTTGGATCACTGGGCCTCATCGCTGAGGAAGGAGAAAGAAAGCACAGGGTCTACACTTATCCCAGTAATGCTGCTCTTGTTGTTTATGAGCAAACAATGCTGGCACCTCACTGATGAAAATGATCATGTGATTTATGATTTAAATGAATGTTCATCAAAGTTTTTACAGATTCTCTTCTAGGTTGTATTGCAAACCTATATATTTAAACAAGAGTTTTTAAAAAGAAATGTAAACACAGTTGACATTATTTTGAAGAATAGATGGTTTACATAACCATCACTTAACCACTTTGAAGAGCTTGAATTGAAAAAGAAGGCTACATTTGGGAGGACCCGGTATTAAATTACAGGTCCAAGCTGTGCTGAACACAGATTTCCAAATTCCACATTTATTATGAATTTAAATCTTGTTTAGCTCTAAATATATTTTAAGGCACCACATTTATCACGGAAGACTGGCTGAAAAACACACTGTTCCTGAAGATGACATGTTCAAGCTCCTTTAAGGCAGGAATATGTTTCTGATGAGGGATTGAGAATCATCCCTGCCAGTTTCCCAAGGCCTTTTTTGTGGAATGTTTTAGAGAAGGTTGATCCAAGAACACTATCTTCCGTTGCAGCAACAGACTGCTGTAACTCTTTCATAGTCATAGCGGGCCTGCAAGTTTTTACACTATGACTGTGCTGAATACAACGAGGTGTTCAATGATTAACATTGTCTTCACTGAACTTTCATGAATAATCACGTCACGTACATTATTCTTTCAAAAACACTCTCAAAAGCTTTTGCACAACTGCTGGGAGATGTGTTTATGTGGTAATGTGTTTATATCAAGAAAATGCCACAAATGCCACAAAAACTGACTGGTGCTCGCAGGGTGGGAGGGATGACATTGCTGTAAATCTGAAACACATATACTGTATATGTGATGGTCAGGTGTCCAAAAACTTTTGGTTATATAGTGTTGATGTTGAGTGATCTACACAGGATAATTAGCTACTAGTTGGAAGTTAGCAAAATCTAATTGGGTAGGATTGTGGTGGGGAGCAGGGGGGTGTGGGGTGGCATTGCAGTTGACTGGAAGAGGCGTTCACGGCAACGTTATTTAATAATGTTACTAATCAACCACCAGTGGTATTTGCTGCGGTAAGACATGGAAAAAAAAATCATATAAAATTGTGCATATTCACAAAACACATGTAATTCTCTTGAGAACAGTCGCAGCCCTTAAATGTTTTTAGTTTTTAGTGAGACAGAGTAGTACATAGGTCTCTTTCAGAACCCCTATATCAGGATTAAATGCTAAATAAATACCCTATCCAAATAACTATCCAAAGAAACCATTAATGCTTTATTTTCCCTCAATGTATCTGGTTATATTATATACCAGATGGACCACCATTTAACAAATCAACTTGGAGGATTAAAACAGTATGACTAGCTATAAGACACTTTTAGAAAATGTTTTCTTTGGATAGGTAAAAGTTCTTAACATCCTAAAGGGATTCTTAGGATGTGAGTATTTTTAGATTTAACCTTTGTGTTGTGTAGGCAGGTTTACCTTCATGCAATTTTCTTACACAGACACTGACAGTTTTAGTGATGCGATTCTTTAACGCAATGCTGCTCTCTACTGGTTATTCAAATACTACAAAACTGTAACATTTAAATATTACTCTCTCATAAGTCATATGAATGATTATGGATTTGCATTGTTGTTGTGATTAGGTGTTTTAAATGACAAATGAAGTGAAAATCTGGTTATAAGAACAAGGACTAAATAAGTGTGACTACCAGTAAACTCATGAGGTCTGAGAGTCAGAATTAATTATAGTCACAGCAAAAGCATTAAGTGTGTAAAAGAAATCAAGCATTTGGTTGATTAATCCCATCACAGTCACACAGACAAATATTCTTCTGATCAACTGTCCAATCCACTAAGAAATTTTTAAAACTTCAGGCCTCACTGCTGTACAACTTTTTTCTACTTTAGCACATCATCAGCTAGTGAATTTAAGTTATTAATGAAAAACATGTTATACGTCAAAAAAAATCATATTATAGGTACATGCACCCACTGCTGTTATAGAATATTGATCATCACCTTCTGACCAATCAGATTCAAGTATTTGACAATGCAGTGGTATAATAACAAATAAAACTAGAGAGGTGTGATTGCAGTGAAGCGGTGACATTAGCATCAGCACCATTAGCATTAGTGTGTGTGTGTGTTTGTGTGTGTAAGCACATAGTTTGGGGCGGGACATGCCAATACTTTTGATCAGACTCATGATTGTGTGTTTATTATATTAACATATAATTGGTAAATAATCAATACTTTAGTTCTGACAGGTCATGAACGTATGTGTGTGTGTGTGTGTGTGTGTGTGTGTGTGAGTGTGTGTGTGCGTGTGTGTCAGCACATATTTTTTGGGGTGCCAATACTTTTGATCAGACACATGATTGTGTGTTTGTAAGCATATAGTAGCTGGGAGTGTAAATACATTTGATCAGAATGGTATGCAATGTGTTATTCAAGCAGAAGTACTGATGACAAAAAATTAGAAACTGAAATGAAAATCAATGGAAGCGGATGGGAAAAAGGGGGGATAAAAACGAGTGTGGAGGGTAAACGAGTGCCTTATACAAGCGCACCGATCACGACCGTGTCGGATGTTTTAGTGTTGGAACAGCAGTTGAAATCCAGACAAAACTACCGCGTATAATCCTGACGGATAACAATATTGTGATTACCTACTGCAATCACACTAATAACACATGATGTAGACTACCAACATTCAACCAATCAAGACAAGGGGGCATCTTCTACTTGCCTAATATTACAGAAAGCGTCGCCGCTTATACTAGTGTTCGGGTGATCTAGCTGAACAATGAAGGTGGCATGCTTTTGAACTTTAAAGAATCTTCGGCTATCGTCCATTGCAAACAGCCTAGCCTTTAAATCGACAGGTTTATCCCATAGACTAGACTTCTGTTTTTCAGTAAACTAGGAGTCCAACAGGGCCAACATGTACACACATTTACAAATACACAATTAAGGCTTTTCTACTATCACCATTTACAGCATATGAAATAAAATCTTGCGAAAAAACAGAATAAAACCTCTATCCTCAGAGTGTCCCGTGTATCCCAGTGTAAAAAAATAACAGTTTTCACAGTCCAAAGCCTCCAGGCACACAGCAACATTCGTGCTACTGTAACACTCAGTGAATTATTCATGGCATTTTAGATGTGGAAAAAAACCATCGTGCCATATAATCATTATAAATTATGGCACTCAGGAACATGACTGGATGTAATGTAATTGTCAACCTGGCATTTCTGAGCAGAGCTCAAGGCTGAAACACTGCCATAATTACATACGCTGTGCAAACACACTTAGAAAAAAAGGTTAAATCTAGAAATTACAGGGTTCTCCAACAAGAACTTTTAACTATCCAAAGAACACAAAACTGGGCAGTCGGGCAGCTGTCAAGTTACAGATTCCTGTTCCTGGCTGACAGGAGAGGGACCCGATGAGGTCTTCTGCTGTTGTAACCCATCTGCTTTGTTGTACATGAAAATGCCAGGAAATCCACTGTTTCTGAACTACTCAAACCAGCACAGATGACATTTTTCACTGTTCTGATCTATCTGTGTGATTTTATGAATTGTGCTGCTGCTGCACTATTGGCTAATTGCTTTGTTGCATGAATGAATGAGCAGATGTACAGAAGCCTTATTATTGTTTTAAATTATATTTCATTTAAATAAGAGCCTATCTCAACCAAACTGTATTCTTCAAACAGCATTTAAAATGGATGTAGAAAACAGGGCATCCATTGAACAGAATAATCATTCTATCCTCTATTCAGATGCAAGTGGCTTGCTTCTCCGCACCCAGTCAGACTAAAAGCTCCTGTCTTCCACCCACTGTTTCAGCCAGTTTACTTCTAATATGTGTTTGTCATAGTATAGGCTGAAGAGAGCAGCTAAGTGCCAGGATAAAATTCATTTGGTCCAACCCTCTGTTGCTTGCTGCTCCTGATGGAGGAGTTAATCCCTGTTCTGGGCTTTACTTCCTGCCATGTGGAGCACGTACTGACTGAGTCGTGACTAAAAGGAAAACTCCCTCTGGCAGCGGAGCTCATACGAGCTGGATGTGGATATTACCTAAGTGTGCTTGGTGCTGCTCTTCAGTTCATCTGTGTTTACTGTAAGCAAGATGGGGCTTCATTGAGACAGTTTTTTTTAACAGATAGATGCAGTTGTTCCCTTGTTCCCTCTTGCAATTAAGATGAAAAAGAATCAACCTTAATCACACTTGAGGAAGTGCCAGGAGGAATTCATCTTTGTCATTACCCATAGCAATACAACAGTAATATTTATACAGTTACAATAAAGTCACATAACTCATAGAATAGCTCAGTGTCCGTTAGGTCAGTGCTTCTCTGAAAGTTGTCACTTGTTGACTGATCACTGAAAGGGTTCAATCCACACCTTTGTGAGATACTCAGTTCTGTGCAAAAGTCTTAGGCACCCTATTTCTTTCACACATTTTTTTTCTTTATATGTTTATTTCTAGGAATTCTGCATTATTCAATCAGTACAAAATGTCCAAACATTACTTTTCCAACCAACAAAATCATACGTTACAGAAAAATGTTTGTATTGTCAGTAAAGAAAGCAACACATTACATAAAAGACCACTTTTCAGACAAGAAATATAATGAAGGCTGCTGGGTATTAAGTAAGTGTGACTAAATCTCCAGAGGAACTGTGGCATTGAATCTTGCCAGATTCTCCAGGATGCTCAGTAAAACTTACCAGCTAATTTCCTGCATAAATTGTACCCAGGAGTACTATTTAAGGACAAAAAAAGCAGACCAAATATTGGCCTCCTTTAGTTTATTAATGCTTACAGCACTTTATAGTAGTTTCTTTCATGTATAAAACATATTCATTATTTTTGAAGCCATCTTTGCTTTACAGCAAGTCTTTGCATGTGCCTAAGACGTTTGTGCAGTACTGTACAGTAATTAGCTGCCAAGATGCTCAGTAAGTGCGTCCAAAAAGTGCTAGAACCACGGCGTTAGGTTAAGTTTAGCAGGGTCACAGTCCAAGCCGTTTATCAGAATGGTGCATCTCCTGCGCTGTGCTATAGATGGCACTGTTTTGGTACTTCTGATCGTTCAGCGAGGCTTGGAAAATCAAAAATACTGAACATTATTGCAAGTGAAAGGAGTGGGGGTGTAATAAGAAGAAAAAGGATGTGATCAACAGAACCCTGAGGAACAGTTTAGGCTATTTAGTATACTTTCTGTCTTTGTTTGAGATAAATGCCTTGTAAATCAGTACACTACTACAGGTTGTTCAAGGGTCGATTGAGTGGTTAACAGTGCTTGCTTTCTAAAGAATTTTCTGAAATGTAAATCATCATCCATTATAAGGATTTCCTTAAAAAAGACAAAACAAATATGGTGTCAAACCTATATGGTGCTAGATTGAATCGTTTCCTATGTAGTAGTGTACTGGTTCCCAATACAAAGGCTTTAAAGTCAGAGTTTTACAACCAAGTGCAATTGTTGAAATGTTTTCTTCCTATTTTAAATAAATATGTGGCAGCCTGGGAAAACCCTTCAACAGTGAAGTTTTAATATTTATATCCTTTCTGAAATAAAGGATATAAAGGACTTATTGCATGTACTTGCAGTGTACAACCATAAAATTCTAAAATGTGGTTACCTGGAAAAGTGCAAACACAAATTTCATCTCTTTCAAACCATAACTGGTAGGTACAGAGGTACCACATGAGAACCCTTTTGTACCCTGTGTATAAGTTTGTACAAGATGCTATTCAACTGAAACAGAGAGGGATGAAATAAACATTAATGTCATATTAAAGGTCTTTGGTTGAATTACCTGATGTTAAATGAGTAGTGCTAAAGTAGGCTGTCAATATTCAATATCCAACTATTTATGTGAAGTACCTATGTTGCACACTTTGCATAGATTTGTTTCCACCCCTCAAGCCCACTTATAACGTGCAGCAAAACACTCATACTTCTTTTTCATGATTCATGAAGAGGCGCTTTTCTATTATTGTTCCTTCAAGACTAATAGATTCAAATAAGCTCTTCGATTGTGTTTGGTTCACCTCTTCACAAACAAAATGGTACCCCATGCTAATTTAGGCTAGTTAATCACAAGCACAGTGACAGACAGGGTAGCTAATCTAACCTGAGTGTTAGGCACACAGCCACTAGCAAGCTGGAAATGAATGAATTCTCAAATGAAAGACAGTCTCCCTGAAACAAAGCCCACAACAGTCCAAGTTTACAAATCTTGCTTTAAGAAATCTCTAATTGGCAACCCAGGGAACTAGTGAGATCGTGACTCTCTGGCATGGTTAGCTAGTTTAATGCTGTTGAAATGTATGTTGAAGTGTATGACTGTGGGTCCCGTCCGATTTTGGACAATACACGTCTCTACGTGGTGATTACGGACAACATTTCTGATCCCTGAGGCTGTTGCTTGCAAGTTATTAATTAGCCTTGCTATTCTGCTGCTAGGCTTGTTTAGAGCAGGCTAGCAGCACATTACAACAGCATAATCAGAGATCAAACTAGTCACTAATAGATTCAATTGTAATAGCACACTTACTCATTGTGGGTTTGCTCTTGGGTTCAGTGTAGTACAGTAAGTTTTTAGCAGAAATTGCACATCATTGTGCCTCATTTAAAAAGAAGGAACACCAGAAAAACAGATTTCAGCCACATCTGGCACATTTTTAAAACTTGGTCTCCAAAAATCTGCAATTTCCATGTAAGGGAATATATGGACTGCAGTTGCCTAGGCAACAAATAACAAGGGCTCCATTTCCACAAAGCTTAATGATTATTGTTATGAGGAAGATACATGCTTTTCCCATATTACTGATAATTGCCATGCTATCATTAAATTAACCTTAAGTGTCTCCTCAAGCCTCGATGAGTTTGTGTGTGCATGTGTGTGTGGGTGTGTGTGTGTGTTTGTGTGTGTGTGTGTGTGTGTGTGTGTGTGTGTCTGTATGTGTTTGTATGTAGGTGGGTGTTGGTTGGAGGGGTAGTAATGCAAGTTCTCACCTTTCCCATTTTCACATAATGCCATGGGTGATGCTCCCAAAGAAGTCCTATCACATTTTGGCTGTTTGTTGAAGTGTGAAAGAACCATTAACCATCCTACAATACCACCCAACCATATAACTATCTGCATGAAAGAATTTGTAATGTCATGTTGCATTGAATTTACCTGTTGAAAATTGATGCGTGTGAAAAAACACTCTCAATGCTTTTACGTAAAAGAAGAAACCTTTATTTGCCACATATACTCAGCATGGCTTGTTGGGAAGTTAGGAGCAAAACACAGGGTCAGCCATGATGCTGCACCCTGGAGCAGGGTTAAAGGGAGGGTTAAAGAGAGTTAAAGTGGTTAAAATGGCAGTTTGGCATTTCTGAGATTTGAACCTTGACTTTCTGATCAGTACCCTACAGCCTTAATCACTGAATATTACATACTGCAAAATGCCCAGAAAGCCTTGTTCTGCATATCATGTATTTCACGACTTTCTATGCAAACCACCATTATGCATGCAGTTACACTATACTATTTATGGCAAGAAATCATGTATTCACCTTCAATAACCACTTTATCCTAGAAAGAATCACATGCACACACACATTCCTTTATTTACAGAATCAATTTTATAGTATGCTCCTTATATTGGTAGTGCCAGCTGATATAGTGCCAGTAGAACATAGTTTTACATAGCTAAAAAAAAATAGAAATGACATAATATACACCTATTTTTTGACCCTACAATTCATGCAGTTTTCATACAATTCAGGCACCGCATATGTTTTTATTCACGAAATTGGTTTTCTTTATTTTCTAGTTTACTTTCTTGGTTATTTCCTGCTTCATAATGCCAGTCCTGTTATTATTTCCGAAGCCATCAACAAAATTAATGTTCTCCTCAAATGCATCACTCAACAGGATGCAAGTAATGAGCCAAAGGTTGAAAGAAGAAAAAAAAATACACTTTATGAATATTTAAAGAAGGTAAAGGTCGGATGGGTCTTTAAAATTAACAGCGCAGCTCGATGCAGATATTAACATTAAAGTTGTCTGCGGGGGGATAATGGCACCATGCTGCAACACATGCAGCTTTAATGATTCATTGTAGAAGGTTCTTTCATGTTGAGAAGTGATGAAAATCATAAATGGTGGCGAAAAATAAACTGAAGCTTACACTGAAAATGTGGCAATGGAAAAGATTTAAAGGGTAGAAAAACAATATCGCAAGCTACATGCCGAACAGCGTTATGTGGATTACTTTCATGACTGTGCGCCAAGTCAATATACATTCAGAGATTTCAAGACAGGCCTTGGTACTGGTACTGACCCCAAATAGTCATAACAGCAATGGTGTACTGACAAACTATTTAGTACATCAGTACGTAGTCCGGACACATCTCGAGTATTTGGGAATAGACAGCCTAATGTTTTACTGTGAACCTGAGCGTGATTGTTATAGTCATTAAGTATCAACTGAAACAGCAAAACCTCTCAGTGTTGTAATATCACAGTGTACTGCTGTGTAAACTAGCATCTGTCTCTAGCTAGCTATCTAAAATACAGTATAGAGAACTATAACCTCTGGTCGCTTTTGATGTGTGTGTTTTTATTCATTCTCATCCATTCATTTTTTTGAGAAACTGTCCATTTTTTTCTCCAGCCTGTCAAAAAAAGTTAGCATGCTAGATAAGAGAGAAGATGCATCAGAAAAAAAAATACAGAGGCAAAAATACAAAGAAACACAGAAACACATGCACAAATTGCTTAGTTAAAAAACTACACAACTGGGTAACTATAAAAATTCCACAACAAGAATGAATTGCCTGACTATCATCTATAATTCTCTAGATTCCCACCAAACAGAAAAAAAGTAATGGTGAGTTCCATTTGACCTCGGAAAGTCGGCTGAACCTCACCGACCCTGACAAAATCCAAGATGGCTGCTCTGTGGCTCAACAGTAGTGTAAGCTGAATTACTATACAGGGGGTTTCAAAAAGATGGACCCAATTTCAAGGCAATATATTTCATGATGTTACAAGATGTTACAATTCCACCAAAAATTACAAACAGTTTAGTGAGTTATCAAGTTTAAGTAACCGTTGTGTAAGTGCTCAATGTGCCCTCCAACTGCTGTATGGACAACACAGATACGATAGTCAAATTAGTCCCAAATGCCTCTCAAAATGTCTACTTCCACTGAGGTCACCACTACCAGGATTCTGTTTCTGGAATCATCCAGATTATTCAATAATGGTGGCACAAAAACACGGTCTTTGATATATCCCCACAAGAAAAAGTGGCAGGGGGTAATGTCTGGGGATCTTGGAGGCCAAGAGTGTAGGGCCAAGCCTTGGGGTCTTATACAATGTTAAGGCTAGGGGCTGTTTGTGCTCTGGGAGAGGCTTTCTGAAACACCCTGTACTGTGTATACACACTTCTGTTTTATTTGTGTCTCATTTAATCAGTTGTACACAAATACTGTCCAAAATCTATCTCAAGCAGTATTACTAATAATGTCTAACAATGGCTAGCATGATTGGAATTGGTATTCCAACTTCTTGTACTGGAACAAAGCCAGCTCAGGTGTGACATCATTCCCAGCTCCGATTTTGGACTTCAGAGGTAAATGCAACGCAGCATAAATGCCTTACCTGTTCAGCAAGAAAAGCTAAAGTCTTGAATAATATTTTCTTACTTATAGCATCATTCTAACACTCTAAGTCTCATTCATTTACTCTCTCATGCTCTCTCACTCACTTGACTGACTGGCAGCTCCTGTCTGTCATGAAGTAGTTAGACTACTTTCATCTTTGTATCTGTACTGGCGTATGATGTATGCAAACAGATTTGTTGCCAATTCCAACCAGACACTTTTAACAGAGCACTGACTCACTGACTGCATTCATTTTTGGATTATTATTATTAAACCACTATAGCTTTAAAAATATCTTTACATTATAAAATTGTTTTCCAAAATGTCAGTACACTTGTATTACCAAAGTAATGCATGTATTACCAAAAGTAATACAAGTAACATAATAGAAATATAAAATAACTACTACAATTTTATTTATTTTATTATTTAAGAACATCACTTCATTCTTTTGTATTTGTTTATAGTTACATTTGCTGTTAAGGAAAGTTCATGAAATGGGTTTGTTCCTGTAGTCACTTAGGTTACAGCAGTTATGTGCAGTCTGTGATACGGTCATGTGGACTAAATCAGTTAAACAAGTTGTTATTATAGAAGTGATAACATTAAAATGAGCACATTAATATAAACCATATATGAATGAACACCTTTTGACCAATCAGAATCAAGCATTTAACAATGATGTGGTTAAGTAATGAATTTTGTAGCTGAAGCTTCTTTAGTAAGACAGACCAACCTTCTTTACCTTATTGTAGGCGATTACAAAGAAAGTGTCTCATTGTGAAGCTTGTGAAAATCTTTGCTTTTATCAAGAAACTGTCACAGCGTACACGCACTGGAAGGTTTTGATGACCTTGGTTGCCTCTTGCTGTCTTCACACTTTCTCCAATTTTATTGTCTTCTAACAGGAAATCACTTAATTTAACCGTACAGTAGACTAGATGAAAAAGTAAATGGAGTTGGCTTTGGACAGAAACACATTTGGTTAGCAAATTACTTCTTGTCATTCACTTCTCAGCCGGAGGTCATCATGCATGGAGGCATGAAAAGAAAAACTGAATAGTTTTTCAGCGAGCAGTTCATGACTTTAAAGTGTGACTCATCTCCTTTTAACAAGGAAGAAAGAAACAACCTTGTATCTGTTTGCAGTGGTTTGGTACACTCTACCTGTTTTCCTTTAATACCGTTTCTAAGCTAAATGATGCAAGAAATTGGTGATAGGACACTTTAAGTTTCAGTGTTGCTTCACTGGGCATAATGAGCACTTTTTGAGAAGAAAAAAAAACCCCAGCTACATTTAAAAGAGTGAGTCTTTTCAAAATGCTTGTATATTAGACCTTTTTTGTAAAAAAAGTTATATAAGAGATATAAATATGAGAGAATGGGGTGCTGCACTAAAAGCAGAAATTCATCATGAATGCTAACATTAACAGGCTTTCTTTCATTCAGATGTAGAAAGCGCAGTGAGAGATGTGCAGCATCAACTATAACTGTGCTGTCTGGCTCTTAGCAGGCTTAACAGGCTCGCTTTTTTGACTAACAGTCTAGACTTCACTTGTCACAAATCCCTTTATTTTGAAAAGATGAAGTTGGTTGAATACTCAAATTTACACCCACTCGAAGCACACAGCACGCATAAAACACAAAACCCGAACACACACTAGGAGACAGAGGGGGAGAATAACACTTCCATAATCATCCTACACTTTTGTTAACAAAATTCAGCCTCAGAAAAACAAAAGCTATATAAGATTAGTTGAACTCATTGGCTCTGGTTATGAAATATGCAAGTGCTTTCATTGAGAGGCTCCGACATCCAGAGGCAATGGATGAGATTACATCAGTGTGTGGGCTGGTGTAGTTACGGTGCATCACTTTGCCTGCCCTACAGTCCAAACTTTAATGCACTCTAGAAGTCTCAGGTCATAAGACTGACAAGTTTGGGCTTTAACTTCACCCATATACTTAGAGAGAATATTAACCCTTTACCTTGATTAAACTTTCAAACACAACAGCACAGTATGAATCTGTCTGATGTCTGATGGTCTTGCTTGATGTTCAGTAAGAACTGCAGGGGCTTAAAATCATCTGTAAGGTCAGCCGTGGCCTCATGCATGGATTGCTATTATTCTTTAGTAACTCGAATCAGAATTATTCATAATAAATCATTACCAGTTCTCTGATTAGTCTCCATTTCCTCCGCTTAGTGATTCAATCAGCAGGACACAGTAGAAATTTTTTTCTTAATCATAATAGCCAGAGGATCTGCAATGTTTTTATAGCCAGACATTTTTTTTGTTTAAACTAATATATTAGGTAATGTAAGTATATGTATATGTAAGTATACAAATATGTATCCCCTCCTTGAACTGCCACCCTATCATGGTGGAGGGGTTTGAGTGCCAGAATGATCCGAGGAGCTATGTTGCCGGGGGGTATTATCCCCCTATTAGGGTCTCCCAAGGCAAACAGGTCCAAGGTGATGGGCCCGACTAAGAGCAGTTCAGAAGCCCCAATGAAAGAACT
>JAOUQY010000004.1:15578676-15591213 GCA_028566355.1 Doras micropoeus | reverse complement strand
TCTCCACATCATTGCATTCAGTTTTTATTCACAATTTGTTTAGTGTCCCAACTTTTTTGGAATCCGGGTTGTAGTAAAACAACTCAATTAATTCTGTTCCACAGGATGTAGAACAGAGATGGGTTGTCTTTTTCCATTGTTTCCATATTTCCGTAAAAACATTATATCACTGGTTAATTCCTAACTGACCCTGCAATGATGTTTGGTTGTGTTTTGTGTGATACAGTGAGCAGCGGTTCAGTCACTGTCAACGCCGATTCTTCAGTGCAGCTGCTTGCTGAGGAGGCATTTCCTCTGGACAGCCTGGACATTTCCGTAAGAAAAACATCCCCTTGTTTTCTTTAAAGTTCATGTTCGATATGGCACTAATTTACTTACATTAACATTAAGGGCTAGCTAGTATTTAAACTTGGATAAGAGATTACTGTGGGGTAGGTGTGGGGTGGCTAGGTTCAGTGGTTAAGGTGTTGGGTTACTGAATATAAGGTTGGGGGTTCAAGCCCCACCACCAAGCTGCCACCGCTGGGCCCCTGAGCAAGGCCCTTAACCCTCAACTGCTCAGTTGTATAAATGAGATAAATGTAAGTCACTCTGGATAAGGGTGTCTGCCAAATGCCGTAAATGTAATTTTCATTGTGGTACTTTTATGTCATAATGCTGTGAGTCCTGTAATAGGACTCAATTTCTTATGTCCGCTTTGGCTTCACCCCAAAGCTTCTGCTGCTCATGGGGATAGTTCTTGTAGAAAGGCATGAAAGGCATGAGATGTGTAACATGTTGCACATAAAATTAGTAAAGTCAGTAAGTATCACCAATACTGTATGCGTGGCTGCAGTAAAATTACGTTGTTTAGAGATTGTACACAGTGTAACGCAACATTTTAAAACAAAAAAAAATCTATCTATCTTTTATTTATCTTTATAAAGATATGTTTGGTGTATGTGTATGTGAAGCAACATGCAAAATGATAGAAGTAGGCCTATACTCTCCATGGCATGATGAGATTTGACATTTTGCAGTTTAATGGCCTGATCTACAACCTTGATGATGTTCTTTCTGATCAATACTTAAGATATGCAATCAGTGCCTCCTGCTTTCCCACCATCTTCATGCCTGCTTTATGTAAAATAAAAAAGGCATTTTGGTGGTTGTAGGACCGATTTTGGCTCTGATCCGCCCCCTAGTGGACAGTGGTCAGAGGACGTAATCTGTAGATGTATGAAAGGTGAACATAACCCCAGCTCCAATCCTTGTTATTAGTTAAACGAGCCCTATAGCACCAGTACAAATGTAACTTGGGACATCACTCATCTCATTGCTGATTGTCTACATTCAGAAATATTCATTTTCTAGTTAAACTATTGCTGTAAATGTCCCATGACTGATGTGCCAGTTTAACTTGCCTATATGGGTTTGAAAGCTTTTTCTGCCTTATTAATTTCCTTCCTTTATGTGTATTTTTCTTATTGGACCTTTTTAATGTAAGCTTTATCTGCCAGTCTCGTTCATTCTGCAGAAATGGATGGCTTTTTATTCTTCCAAGTGATAGCAGTGCTCGGGGGTCTGTGTGCTTAATAAGGAAGGAAAGGTCAGTCTCTGTGAAAGTGCAGAGGATGTGTCAAATCCCCACTGGGAAACCTTTAACTCCCAGCAATATTTGGCCTTTGCAGCTGTGTAATCACCACCATAACAAATGTCCCTTGCAGGAAAAGAGGCCATGTTCATTTGCTTGACTATTGAAGAGATGTCACTCCCAACACAAATGCTTCTGTGGGCTAACGGTTTGTATTTAAAGCCCTCAACTAAAAGAGACTCTCCAGACCTTTTTTTTTAAACAAAAGGTAATGTACAGGATGTTATTTTTTGACATTGGGCAAGAAGGAAGGTCAAGATGATATATTACCTATTGCAGAGTAAAATATCACTGATTATAACTGGCTTAATTCATATTATGTTTGATAACACAGCCAAGTCAACTTTGCGGCATAATTCTTAATTGTATAAAATTACACCTTTTACATTTATGGCACTTGGCAGACGCCATTATACAGAGCGACTTACATTTATCTCATTTACACAACTGAGCAGTTGAGGGTTAATGGACTTGCCCAGGGGCCCAACAGTGGCAGCTTGGCTGTGGTGGGATTTGAACTCACAACCTTCTGGTCAGTAGTCCAACACCTTAATCACTGAGCTACACTGACCCCCAGCGTCTATTCCAGTGTTGTCAGCATTGTTATATTCATAATATCAGTATTGATGTTGGATTTTATACCAGGTGGAGAAAAAAAAACGCAACAAAGCAGAGACACTTAAAATTTTTCTTAAGAACAAGACTGAAAGCGCGTATTTAACCAGCACCTGGACATGTGACCCTCTAGTCAAAAGATGAACTAACTCACCCCCATTGACACGGCACCCTTCACAACTGTTCCTGCCATGAATATGACCTAAAAATACTATAACAAAACTGTAATTGTACCAAGTGCTTTCATTCTAATATGTTATCATTTCAATGCTAAGATCTAGTTGCTAGAGACTTTTAGTTTTATTTTGTTTTGTTTTTTGACCAAAACTTGAATGTCTTTAAAGTGTATGTAAGATGTCTCTGTTTCTCCTGCAGGCCGCTAAAGCTAATCTGGAGAAGGCCCAGTCCGAGTTGCTCAGTGCTTCAGATGAGGCCTCCAGGGCAGAAGCCCAGATCAGCATAGAAGCCAACGAGGCCATCGTCAAAGCTCTGGAATAAATAGTCATCTTCATGGTATGTCTGTACAGTGTTGACAGTTATTATATCCTTATTGTAATCATATCAAGAAGACACTATGTAGATCTTAAATAATACATTAGGCACAATGTTTGTAATATTTTGAATTTTTTGGGAGTTATTTACACCATTGATGTTTGTCTCTAGGTCAGACGTTTTTTTGTCTAGTCTCAAACCCAGTTGAAGTCAGTACCCGCAACTCAAGCTGATTGCTTTGTACAGTGGATGAATATACCAATAAATTTATTTGGAAATAATTCAGTGTTTACTGCTTTTTTGCCCATTCATTTTTGACAACCTTTCTGTTGTGAACAGGGATTATTAATTGTTTTGCACCCAGGGACTCCTTTAACTGTAAAACAAATTCCACCTGCCTCCTCAGTACAGATGTATTTTATGAACTTGATTTAATCAATTAAATAACAGTCATTGTTCAGATTTTGTACAGTAATATTCTGGCTATTTACTGGATATTTTAATACCTAAAGATCCAAAACTGTTTGATTTAGTGAGGTTTAGATTAAACCTATTCATTTGAACTGATCAGTCAAAATGAATTAATAATAAGTATAACAGCTTTTTTATGTTGGCCTGGGAGTAGGACGGCTGTAACAGATTTAAAACAATCACAGGTTTAACTGCTTTGCCTGACTGGTGGTCATGCAGTACCTTTGAGTACTGAATGGGGGCAGTACTGTTCTACAGAAATGCAATCTTGTGCCCAAGAGAACCTCTATACATACCTAATAAGCTTAAACTCTTAATACAGAAGTGGTGGTTGAGAGATCATTGTGTCTCAACGGGACTGACCTGGTTAAATATAGGCTAAAAAAATTAATTTGTCTTAACAAATGTAGAAATGTTGGATGTGCGTGGTCTTACAATTTTAGGCAACAGGAATTCCTAGCCACATTCATTCATTTGAATCAGCTTTAAAAACATTTACTTTTATGGTTAATGCAGGGGCATTAACCTGGTATCACCTTACCTATTGAGCTAGCGTATGCAGTGATGTGGCAATATGGGGAAAAAAATTATTGTATTTACTGATGGCTAGACAACAGAATGTACACTTACTGCTAAAAATGTGTTTTCCAGTGACTCAAAGTCTGGCTCCTGTTCCTGAGTTATTTTTAATCTTTTTTTAATGTAGAATGTCTGAATAAAATTCCTAAAGTACACATGAAGTAGCATTTAAAAAATAAAATACTTATTATATTTAATGTTACCCGCAAGACACCTTGTTATTAGTTCTGTCCAGTGAAGTGGGAATTCTTATCAATTATGATTTAATGCTCTGGCGTTTTCTTAAATGCAGGGTGTCTTCACAGAGCTGTGATCGTGTGCTGACTTGAGTTTCTGAAGACAATCACAAGTTCTTTTATGAGCGTTAGACGTCTGTCTCGGGTGCATGCTCTCACTTGCTCTTGTTCCTCACTGAATCAGTAGGGATTACCACAGGTCATGATGTTCTGATAAGATTCTACTAAACTGGAACTGCTAAATACTTCCACAATTAAATAAGAAATAGTTTTAAGTCTAGAGGTTAATTGGTGGGAGTTATGCAGGAGCATTGTGTACATGAAGTGTTGTGTTTCCTTAAACAGTAATGGGACAAGGAATCATGGAAAGCCAGCTTCTAGCCACATCATGGCTTCATTATAGAAACATCTACATATTTTCCTTCACTTATTTCCTTAAAAGAGCGCCTTGTGCAAAATCCTTCTATCCTGTTTCTGTGGTGCCAATTTTGACAAGCTCTGAAGCTGGATCGAATGCTGAAGACTTTAACTGCCGTGAATAAAATTCACACTAAGGGAACTTTTTTAATGAGACGTAGTACTAGCATAGTGGTGAAGGTTCTGAGCTAGTGATTGTAAAAATGAGCTCAAAGCCCAAGACTGTTGTTGTGCCCTTGAGCAAGGGCCTTAACCCTCAACTGCTCAGAAGTATGCCTGGATTGTAGCCCGTCTCTGAAAGCTGATTTAAATGAAATCATTTTCAGAATAATGATGAACTTTGCTTAC
Source organism: Doras micropoeus (assembly GCA_028566355.1). NCBI lineage: Eukaryota > Metazoa > Chordata > Actinopteri > Siluriformes > Doradidae > Doras > Doras micropoeus. The sequence goes on along the minus strand of JAOUQY010000004.1, from coordinate 15,586,422 downwards.
CCTTGTTACTTTTTTATTACTCTGTTTGTCCCATCACTTCTTTTTTTTTAATATTAACTTATATTAAAATATAGGTTTTTAAAGTTTATGTAAAAGGATACATACATTTATTTCTATAATGTAGACCTAGATTAAATTCTAATATACAAATACTATTGTAGATTTGTTTGGTTTTTGGAGGTTTGCTCCAAAACAGCATAGCATGCAGCATGTCTTTAGTAGGTTCTCATAGAGGACAGTTGAGAGGTTTCTGGGTAAAGTGTTGCTCTTTTTTGTCCACAGTCTGTCAGGAGGCAGCCTGTGGACTCTCGGCTAGCTGTGAGATACTGCACGCTGGCTGGGTGTGGGCGGTAGGGTAGAAGGCACGCCGCAGTTTAGAGATTGCCCTTTCATGCTGATAGTGCAGAGTTTCTGCAGAGTTCAGTCCTACGCCTGATCCTGACACCGAGCTGCAATATACGTCTATATCAAGTGCACTACAAACCTAAATACCCTGGAGCTGCCTGATAAAACGCCTAGGAAAAGCCTGATTCTGAGCAGTCCGTTCTCATCTCCTCATCCATCACCATGCCACGTTTCCTACTTGCTGATGTTCCAGATTGCTCTCTATATGTATTTCGGGATTTATGTAGAGCAGTGTTGAACCACAACGCCGCCTCTTCTCTGTGTCACCGACGACAAGGTGCAAAAATAGAATGTTGGTCAAGTCTTTCAGAACAGGCTGCAAATCTTCCTTCCACATCTAGACACAGGTTAATCGCCTTGGTCTTCTGAGTAAAAGCTCCTATCTTTTTGGGTGTGTATGTGTGCGCATGTGTGTGTCCTTAAAAGGATCTACCCTACTAATTATTTTATAGCTCTATCTTAGATGGCATGCTTCCATGTTGTTGCAACCCTAGCTGGAAGGTGATTTAACCTGTCATATAACCAATCTTTAGACAGACCCAGACAGGTTATTTGTTTGTACAAATTGACCTTAAATAGAGGGTGGAATTATACTTCGGATGAATCTCTGAAGGTGTCGTGTTAAAGCTTCATCTCACTGATAATGTTATAGCTGAAACATAGGGTGTAAAGGCCACACTCTGATACCAATGTACTGAAAACTTGTATTGCTGTATATGTTTTTTTTATGGTGTAAGTAGATCCCCAAGGAGCACTTTACGGTGTGTAGCTGGGTGCTCAGGGCCTGGGTGTGCGCTTGTGCTAGGAGGTTTTGCCCCTAACTCTGCTGCTGGTAGCTAACAATGAGAGGTTTGTGGCAAACCCACATTCCAGAGAGCAAAGTGTCACATTCCAGCAGAGTGAGGTGGGCAGATCAGTGAGGTAGTACAGAGAGGGTGAGGCTGTGGGCATGGGGGTCTGAGCCAAAATGAACACCCACTCACTCACCATGTACCACCACACAGATACTCTCTTTTTTCCCCTCTTTTGTAGGGTTCTACAATTTTGAAGTATTCCCAAAGTGACTACCCAAATAATCCTTTGGGGTGCTAGATGGAACCTTTTTCCAAAGAGTCCAGTGTTTCTCAGAAATCCTTCGAATGGTTAAAGGTTCTCCTTTTCAGAAAGGAAATAATTTTATAGGGTTCTAAACAGTTCCAGAGTTCCGACAAGCTGCCAAATGGACCCAATTTGAAATCACTATATCTCTGCAACCATGAACCGCCCATGAATGAAACTCTTACCGGTTGAAAGGGCGGGGTATGGAGTTTTAAATGATTACTACAAAATGCTTCTCCCAGAACACAAACCTAGCCCCTAGCCTCAGCATTGTATAGGTCGCACGGGACCGCAAGACTTGGCTCTACACTCTTGGGCCCCCAAGATCGCCAGACATTACACACTGCCACCTTTTCTTTCTGAGATAGTTCAAAGACCATGTTTTTGTGCCACCATTAGCGACTAATCTGGATGATCTCAAAAACAATCCCGGCAACGGCGGCCTCAGGGGAAGAAGAATTCAACTATCATCTCGACGTTGTCCGTACAGCAACTGGAGGGCACACAGAGCGTTTATACAACAGTTACTAAAACTTTATAACTCGTTAAACCATTTGTAAATGTTATATTTCACAATGTTGCCATTGTGAAATATACTGCTTTGAAATTGGGTCCATCTTTTTGAAACCCCCTGTATAAAGGCTCATATAATGCCATTGCAATACCGGAATGTTAATATTTCCATAATATTAGTTGTCTAACTGAGAACATTAAACTGCAAACCTTTCTTCTATTACTTTGTAACATGGCAATGTTATTGGCTTTGTAATGGGACAGCCCAACCTTCTCAGAACCTGTTACTGTTATACATTACTGAATATTCTGATGACCTTCATCATTGGAGGGAACCTGTATGGTAGGAAGTTTATCAGGTGGTCTTTATACAACCAAAAAAGCACAACATGATAAACAGTTTTGTTTTAAACGGTGTGTGTTTTTTTTTTCTTGTAGGATTTGGCATATATTTGGGGTGGGGTTCCAAGAATGAAATGAAACCCCACCCTGAATACCACAGCACACCCAACCCACACTGGGGTATAAAATGATAAAAAGATAAAAAGATAATAAAAGCAGAATGAAACCTGAGGCAAATTCCCACACCTGAGAGGGTTAGTCAGTGTTACACACATGCCTTTTTGCTCCTGTAGCAAGTATTCTCCTTACTCAGAGACAGGGACCACTGGTGACAGGAACTGCTTTTTTAAATGGCTAAATGTCCCTGTAAGACTCAACTCCTTCCCTCTGAATCCTGTCTAAGCTGCCCTTCTGGAAGATTGCTCCCATTTTCCCTGGAGTGCAGCTTTCTTTCCTGTGTACATTTTTCCTCCAGACCTAGCCAAGCTCATCAGCCCTGCAGCGACTACACTATCGCATGTAGACTATTACACCATGGAAAACTTGCTTGAAAGGGACCCGTGTGCGCCATTAGAGAAAGGAAAAGTGGATGGACAATAATGCCCTGTATCTATATTAAACTAGAGTTGGCGAAGTGCATTTAAGTGGGAAGTGAATAGTTTTTGCTATGAGTCACTTTCCCTGACTCTACCCCTGTTGTTTCTGAGGCTAAAGGCTATTAGTTGCTCTACTTTCCTAATCACACATCTCTGTGCTGCAGCTCTTGGAAAATATGCCATCAGGCTAGTTTCCATTCTGCACAGCCCAGACGTGTTACATTTGCTCCTCGCTTGACACGCTTGCACTGGTTTGGACAAGACCTGGATTGCAAAAGAGTGACACCTCTTAGTTCAAGAAGGGAATCGGTGTTAAGCACAACCAGGGCTATTGGTCAAACTCTGCTGGCTGCTTGGTGTTACATTCGTGCAAGGTTGCAGGAATGAATAAGTGTCCGCTGACATTTACAGGGGACTCAGTGACAGCAAACCATGATGACGTCTGAACTGATAGCTGAGTTTTTTTTATTGCAGGGAGGGGCATCCCATGAGTCAAACCGTCGGTCACCCAAAGGGCTGTGGCCTGACTTCCATGCAGGCCACCCTGTCCTTTAGTAACGTGCTTCCTGAGGAGTAGGTCAGCATTTAATATGAACTCATTGCATTATACCCTTTACATAAAAGACAAACATACTCATCCAGAGCAATCTGCCAGTTATCCCTGACTGTTCTCCACAAAGGCTTGGAATACCGACGAGTCTTTAGAGAGTTCATATGCCATCTGAATGCAGCTTTTGCGCTCTGTCCTGGCAGCTCCAGCACTGAGATCAAATGGGGTCTGAGGTCAGAAGGATCTCAAATAGATCCCACCCAGATTTCTGGGAGCTGGTAGAACATTGCATGTAGTGTGTAATGGGTCATCGGTGGTTGTGTAACATCGTGTCAGTAAAGAAGGAAGTTGAGAGGGGAATTGCAGCTATCAGGTTTCAGCAATGTTGCAATAACACCTAACGACAGACACTTGACTCATGTCATTGAGAGTCAAGAGTCATGATAAGGAGGGAACAAATTACAATGACCGACACTGATGTTGGATAACATTAGCATTGCATAGCACCACATTATAAGCTTGGCTTCAATAAGCGAACATCCGATCAGGTCAACAAGACTTTTAAAATAGATACATCGCACTAATTATTTGTGAGGTTCTGGACTTGTTGCTGCCTGAGTCAAATAACATGACTGGTAATGATATACTAATAGGACTAAACATAGATTAGCTATTGCTGAAAGCATGTAGGGGTGAACGGTCACTCTGTTAACAATGCAACTCATGGTTGCTGGAGTAGTCCAGGGGTCTAATGTGGCTCATGATTTTGGCATTTGGTAACAGCGCTCTTGCTAGAAACTGTTCTGACCGGTTGAAGCGTGAGAACATGACAGCAGCAATACTGCATGTTCTAATGATCTGTCCAGTGGCCATGTCTCACAGCTATTATGTGACTAGGTCTTTTCCAGTGAACCCACTTGCTTTCTCAAAACTAATGCAAGTTTGGTGGCGCAAGGAACGACAAAAAAGCGTAAAATCAATGCAATACAGGCGGGACATGATCTGTTGTAACAGTCAAGATGGCACCATTTCATCAGAAACTAACTTAAGAGTGGTATACGTACAATAAAGAGTAATAGTACAATCATCACTCATCAACACTATTTAACCTGCCAATTTTGGATAATCCTCCACATGTCAGCTTAACGTGAGCATTTCTATCTTTTCAGCTCTTCATAAATCAGCTTTATTGCCCTGTGCTTCAGCAACAGGAATTTGTTGTAGTGTAGGCGTCAACATTTAGGGCTTTTTCACACCTATGTGGCCAAGTGTGAAGGCTGTTTCTGAATGCAGGCGCAGTCCAGAAAACTGATCTCTAGTCCACTGGGGGTGGGGGTGGGGGGGGGGTCACTTGAAGTGTACTTTTACGCGAACCTGGGTGCAGGGTTGCACTATGTGTGAAACGATCAAATATCCTGATTGCTTCAAAGTGTCCAGTTACCGGCTGATTCAGGTTTCACAGTGGTGGGGGAAAGGCATTTGTTGTTTGTAGCAGACAGGAAATTTCTGAATACATGGAGTAAAGAAGGCTTTTAAATGTGGATGACTAAAACTGTATATACTCTGTAGTATTTCTGTATTAGCTCACAAATTTGGTTGTGAAAAGTGTAATAATTCAATTAAATAATATTACATATTTACATATTACATATTACAGCATCATACCTGCCTACCTGTGCTGCCTCACAGTTTCAGGGTCTCTGGATCAGTTCTGAGTTGGTGTTTCGGTCTGTGCGGAGTTTTGCACATACTTGCCATGTCCACATGGGTTTCCTCTGGGGTTCTCTGGTTTCTTACCAATTTCCAAAATCATGGTGGTAGGTAAATTTGGCCACCCTATGTGTGTGTACGTGTTACTCTGTGGGGGCAGCAGGGTGGCTCAGTGGCTCACACTGTTGCCCCACAGCGAGAAGGTCCTGGATTCAGTTCCAGGCGGTGTGGTCTGGGCCCTCCCTGTATGGAGCCTGCATGTCCTCCCCATGTCTGCATGGGCCCATTCCAGGCCCATCCCGGCCCCTTCCCACAGCCCAAAGACATACAAGTTAGGTGATTTGGAGATACAAAATTGCCCATGACTGTTTTTGACATTGAACTTGTACTGATGAAATGTGTATCAGTGTAACATTGTTCCTGTCACGAATAGCCATAGATGCTGATATGACATTAAATAAACCAATAAACACTGGTGCCCTGTGATGGACTGACATCCTATACATCCTATCCTTGATAAGCACCAAAATCCATCATAAATACAGACTCACGTTTTTGAGTCAAGTGTGAAAAATGCCTTAATATAGGAAACAAGCACAAGGCAAATTCTACTTTTTATATACAGCAATACAAATGACACAGCTGATAGTACAGTACAGAGACAACATGAATATGGATTTCAACTGTCTTCAAACTGTCAGTTTGATTGTATTACCACTTGGATTGCTTTTGGTAAAGGTTTACAATAGTTGTGTAAACGCAACCTGTATGTGCGGATATTAGGACAAAGGTTATCAGACAGTTCTGCTGGCAGTATTTCAGAGTAGCTCATACTTTATATCAAATCCTCTCACCATGCAGACATGAAAATAATTTTGAACCCCACTCCTGCAGGTTGCTTACTCATGAAGCAACTATCATGGGCCAGCACATATCAACTATTTTAAGTATCTGAGTAGACTGTCCATAACGGTGATCAGATTATTGCATGCTGAGTAGAGCGCACCTGCGAAATATCAGGGCCCGCTGCACTCAGCCGCTCTGTGCAGCTCACATTTTGATTAAATTAGCCGAACGTGGGACGGTGTTAATCCACGGTGCCCTAAGTTTAGCAAGGAAGTGTGTGTGGGTAAAAGTGTGTAGGCAGGTGAGTGGGTGGCGGATAACGAGTGCATCTCCAGAGCAAATATTGCAGACTAACCAGTATTTCTAAACTAAAAAGGAGCCTTGTTTTAAGATGTAAGGCAGTAATGACAAAAAGATTTTTTTATTGTCTATTGTTCTTAAAGTCTGGGAAATATTTTGTGAAATTGTCAAATATCAGTAATGAATGCCTTAGCAATTTAACCATCTTTTGTGTTTGTGAACTCAGCTGGTACAGTGACGAAGCATTACACTTTCAGCCACAATGACCCCAAAAATATATCGACTTATAACTTTGACTCGTTATGTCTCTGCATTTTAAATCTGGTTCTGATTTAACTGCAGCATTGCAACAGGTCTGTGGTCTGTATTTAATCCCCATCATTACCTTTTTCTTGTCAGATATGCATGCAACCAAAAAAAAAAAAAACATGTATAAAGGCTGCTTTCGGATGCATTCGTCAGCCTTGTGTATTAACTTCCTATCCAGGAGCTGGGAAACCACAATCCTTGGCTTGATGCAGATGGCCCTTATACGATCCGTTATGATTCAAGGAAGAATCATGAAATAAAACAACAGTGGTGGGCTGACAGATATGTGAGCCATCAAATTTCTTTGACTTGAAGCAGGCTGGGAGAATTTCTTTGGTAGATAGGAATGCTGTTTCCCCACAAATGAACATACGCCCAAGCGCGGCCTACACATTTCAAAGAAAAGCCAAGCTCGCAGGCTTGAAACAGATCGTTTGAATACGTTTATCATTTGAATACCTTGTCACGTGTAATCGACGCGGTTAAAAATGAATCGCTTGTATTAAAATAAGCTATTAAGCATGTCACCAAATAAAAGTGCATTATTTAGACTGTGTTAAAAATGGACACAAATACGGATATGAATAGGATTCTTCGTGGTTTGTTTTGTTTGTTTGTTTTTGTTCACAGGGCATCTGGTGGAGACATCAGATGGAGCAGCCTGTAGAGTTTCCAGAACAGATTTTCTTTGCAACCAGACACTCGAATTTACCTAAAAGATGATTAATGGTAGATGATGTGGGTGTGAGGCAGGAATACACCCTGAATGGGATGCCAGGCTATTGCAGGGCACATCATCTACACACAATTACAAACTTAGGAGCAATTTAGTGTAGCCAATCCACAAAACAGCATGTATGTTTTAGGATGGTAGAAAGAAACCAGAGAACCCAGAGAAAATCTACACAGACTCCAGGAGAACATGCAAAACCCCACAAAAACATTAACCTGAGCTCAGGATCAAACTGAGGCCACTGGAGCTGTTTAACAAAATCTTTTGTTTAACTACAGGGGTTAGACAATGAAACTGAAACACCTGTCATTTTAGTGTGGGAGGTTTCATGGCTAAATTGGACC
>JAOUQY010000004.1:15554063-15575457 GCA_028566355.1 Doras micropoeus | reverse complement strand
TGTGTGTGTGTGTGTGTGTGTGTGTGTGTGAGAGAGAGAGAGAGAGAGAGAGAGAGAGAGAGAGAGAGAGAGAGAGAATATGGCTATATACCTGATCACTTTCCTTATATATAGCTACATGCACTGCATACAATATCAAATAATGACTTCTACTGCGTTTGTAGTGTAGTGTGTTGTAATGTAGTGAACAGTAGTGTGTGTGTGTGTGTGTGTATAGAAAGGTATTCGGGATTCAAAGATGAATTATTTATGCCTGCGCTCACCACTGGTAGGCGATCGAGTATCTGTTTTAGTTTCGCGGAAACTCAGACACTGCGGGAATGCTCCAGCTCAGGAGAAGTCTGTATGGCAACCGAACGTTTCAATTAATAAAGTTGGAGTATTTTTTGTCATGTCGCTTATTATCTCGAAAATAACACCTAATAATAAAGTAAAATAAAATAAAGCAGCAGTCCATCTCATTTTCTAGCTTCCAGTGAAAGTAATGTCGCATTTTGGAGAGGTTAGACTTGGCCAATGACGTCATTCGTGGACTGCCTATGAAGTGAACAAATCCTGGATGTGATGATTAGTGACGTCAGTGATTTTTTGCGTCCCCCGCTAATCGGTAATACCGAGTACTTGATAAAGGCAAACTTCCTTAAAATAAACATTAATGATTATTGCAATCTTGGTACTATAATTATTGGACACGGACAAACGGAGGTTTGTTTTCTAGCGGAAGAGTGATATCAGCAGGCTGTGATCCAGTCTAAAAGACTCAAAACTCAAACTACTCGGTTAACTTGTTACATTACAAATAATTAGCAGTAGGGTGGGCTACACTTATTTTGGCACGATACCCACCTAAACGGCTATGAATAGCACCGAAACGGGGTTGTACGGCTCTCTTTTTGTTTTCGCAGCAGTTTAACTGTTATGAATGGCTTTCGAATCGCGGAGTGGGCGGAAACTCGAGCGTTGCTAAGGAGATTAAGCCTCGCCCACTTAGCCAGGATTCGTCCTCAATGAGGGAAAAAAGACGTTGGGCTGAGGAAGGGGGTGGGGCGCATTCGGCACGTGGGTGTTAATATGTTTTGGTGATTGGTTAATGTGAATGACGTCTTTCGTTAGGCCCGCCTGTGATAGGTCGGTGTAAGCGTAGCACCGCGGCACAGCACAGAGCACCACAGCGGAGAAACGCGACGCTCCGTTTGACGCGAGGAGCGAGCCGCAGGTATAGAGTGTAATATTACGGTTTTCCGCTCGTCTGCAGAAAACTGCTCGTACTGTTAATGCAAAAAAAAAAAAAAAAAGACAAAGCAGTGGACTAATTAAGTGCGCCTTGTGTTTGAAGGGATTTGTCGGCTGTGGTATTTGGGTAGGCTAAACATTTAAATCCCCTTCGTGTGCCCTCTTTAAAGCTCCGGAAATCCTCGCGCGGACCTCACTTAGGAATTAACCGTTTTCAGTCCGAGTCCCAACGCCTTTCTGGGAATATATTGCCGCTTGGCTTGTATCGGGACTAAACAAAAATAAGGAAACAGCATTTTCATCCTGTGGAGAAACACAACGAAACCGACTGACCGCTTTCTGTTCTGCACTCGTCGCAGGCTCTCGAATGGACCCGCAGCCGAGCGCGCCCCCGATGAACCTGCACATCCACTCCACTACGGGCACGCGCTTCGAGCTCTGTCTCCCCGCCGAGGAGACGGTGGAGGGGCTCAAGAGGAAACTCTCTCAGAGGCTCAAGGTGCCCAAAGAGCGGCTTGCGCTTCTGCACAAAGAGACGTGAGTATTGCTGCTTCCGTCTAATAATAATAGCAATAATGACCATGTGTAGTCTAGCCTGTGCAAGAGGTCAGGAGGTCAGCTCCGGTTTTTGCCCGTGGCAGGCTGGTCATGATTGTGCCAGTCAGACTTGCAGTATTCCTTTGCAGAAGTGTTGAAAATGTGTTGCTTTTCGTAGCAAATGTCCTAAATGTGTGATTGCATTCTCTCACATTAGTACTGGACGAGCATCCCACAATGAGCACATACTGTAACATTAAATAAAGTTATAGAATTGCTGCCTCATCTGACAAAAAAAGCCTCGTTACCAGGCTTGTGGGTCATTTTAGTCATTTTAAAGTGTGAGCAAGGCAACTCAGACAGGCATCCTACAGAGGCTTCACAGTGTGGTAGAATATTCATCCATAATGTTAAAAAGAGGGATGATGTTAATTTTGGCAAGCTTCTCAGACTGCCTAACAATAACACAAAGGTGGTAGAATTGGGAGGCGAGCGAAAGAGAGCCTCTTTGTCACTTGCAAATGACCCCTAACAGTTGCATTGTTTTCACCTTGAATTGGGCCAATTTAACAGCCTGTATGGGTAATCACCACCAAATTACACCATTCTTTAAGACCAAGGCCCTCCTTCGTCATGGTTTGGGTGCCTCTGGGCAAAGCCCTGTGTCCCTTTTGTTCAGTAACAGGCAACATTTAGCTCCAACACATGCATGAGTGCATTAGCAGTGTGGAGTTGCCCTGCTGCAGTGCCTAACCACAGAGTCTGTTTTAGATCAGTTAAACATTGTGGTTAAAGTACATTTGCATTTTTACCTTTAAGGTATTTGGCAGATGCTTATATCCATAGTGACTTACGTTTACCTCATTATACAAGTGAGCAGTTAAGGGGTAAGGGCCTTGCTCAAGGGCCCAACTGTGGCAACTTGGCAGTGTTGGGATTTGAACTCACAACCTTCTGATCAGTTCAATGTCTTAACCAGGCATATAATCATGCTGTAATTTCAAACCTGGTCATGCAGCTATATATAACTTTGTAAAGATGGCGTTATTTTAGTTTTGTAGCCATAAAGCACGGGGACAAACTACCAGACAGGAACATGACGATATTTGAATGAATAACTCGTTGATAAGCTACCAGTCATTGTTTGATAGCCTTATCTGTCACCCAGTACATCGGGTGTGTCATTGTCCTTTAATAAACTATATGGGGCATGTCATTTTATATTCATGTTATTCTATTGCTAGTAAAATGAGCATGCTAATGTGAGTTTATGTACGTTTCAGGCGCCTGAGTTCAGGGAAGCTTCAGGATTTGGGCATTACAGATGGGAGCAAGTTAACTCTTGTACCGACTGTCGAAGCAGGTCTAATGGTAAATGAGCTTTAGACATTTTCACACCAGTTTAATTTTGCGCAGTTGAGTTCACTTGGAATGAATGACTCCCTCTTGTGTTTTCTTTTAAGTCTCAAGCATCAAGACCTGAGCAGTCAGTCATGCAGGCTTTGGAGAGTCTGACTGAAACCCAGGTAAGCATCACCTATGTGTCTTACTGTAATCATAAACGGGCGTATTTGGTGTGGGGGGTATTTTAGGTCTCACAAAATGAGACCTAAAGCACAGGATGCAAAGGGCGTCATCATAAGTGTTTAACTTTGCGACCTTATGCTTAGTATGCATGTTAAAGAAACACCCTTTAGTTTCCTGGCAACATGGTGGAGCTCAGACAAGCCCAGGCAGGCTCTACGTAGCACCCACTTGAGAAAGGTCCTCTTTAACAACCATATGCTTCAAGAGTCATGTTGCTTTGTAGGCATTATTCTTTGGTTGTTTCTATATACCGAATTTTGTGTTCATGCATTTTAGGGTTGTTTAGGGCCGCATTGTCTAGACAGCCTGCATGTCGTAGTATTGAGCAAATGATTGTCTGCTTGTTATCACATGCAGTGTTGCTGATAAATACAGTCTGTCTCCAGCAAGCTTTTAATATTTTCTCTGGAGACAGTGGCTTTGACCAAAAGGAAGATGATGTTGGAGCAGCAAGTTTATCTGTGAAAGGTTCCTCTTGAGGTGGTGTGTGTTGGGGTTTACCTAGGGAGTGCACCATTCTTCTCATGCTGTATGCCTTCACTGAGTAACTATGGCTGTTTCCTAAAGAACAGCATTTCTTATGCTCCAGCCCTTAGCTTCTTCAATAATCAGGCACAAGCCTTGTGGATAAAGAGTCATACCTTTACTGCCATGGGGTGACTGCCATGAACACATTTGGCCACCTAATTTAAGTCTCGTGCAGCATTCAATTTCATGATGCAGCACTGGGTCAAACCCACCCACCCAGTTATGTGGTTGATTTGTGTGTGTGTGAAATCAGATCAGGTTATGAGCTAGGAAACATGCTCGTAGAGATACAGTAGACAGGGGCGCCTTACAGCTGCGTCAGGATTCTATGGCCTTTAGCCACTGCACGCTAAGGCAGTTTCCTGAGAATGGTCTATATTTGCATTTCGTGTAATCAGATAGTGTGCTTTATGGAAAAGGAAGACTGCCAATTATTGGAATAGTATATTTTCCCTTGTTACTCCAGCCCTATAATTTGAGGCTATGGTGGTTTTTCATGTCTCATTGACATCTTGAGATTTTCTCCCCTCTCAGCATCGTTAAATAGAAAGAAAAGGGTCTGGATTGGGACATGCAGCACATCATTTTAATTGATTCAAACTAGCACTTTCTGTTCTGTTCCCTATGCACATTTTCCACTTAATTTAACCACACAGTCAGCCTACAGGTTCCAGATGACACAAAAAAGAAAGCACATAAATATTTTAACATCATGGACTTCAGGTATCAATGACCCTCTGCTGGAATAATGACCAGTCATATTCCCTCAAGTTGCTAATTACTAACTGAAAGTCTCTTTACTACCCTACGCTTGAATGTGGCTCATTTTTTGGTCTTTTGCATAAAACAGTGCAGTCTGTTCTTTTAACATCAGCCTATCCTACCTATCTCAGTGTTATTCTTGGAGAAGGTTTTCAATCGTAGCCCCCACCAACACTGGCAACACCCACTGGCCCTCTTCAGAGTGGCTCCAGAACAAACAGGGTGTTTGCCATTGTGTCTGAAAGCAGACATATGCAAATGGTGGCATCTAACAATATAGGGCGAGTCACCATTTCTGTCACCATTTTCGTTATTCCCACCCGTAACCCCTTCTCCCTGGGCCGAGAAGGGGGAAGGGTCAGAGGAGACAGATAAGCATTGGGCTGAAAAATGGATTTTCTAAACCTGTCACTTTGGTCCTTGTGGAGTTCATATGAAATTACCAGGAAGAACGGCAGTGACTCAGAACTCTGCATGTTGGCTGGAGATAAAAATAGGGAGGTGGACACAAAGGCTTCTCATAACACAGTCCTCCAATTGCAGAAACGTCATCTGAAATGTGGATATTTACATGTGAAGTATATAGGATGCCTTGGTTATTTGCATTGTGCACCGTGCTTCAGTTCTGAGTTTGGCATCATCTCCCTTTTCGTTTTAGTCATCAGTAGACGTGAGTGCTGGAATCGAAAAAAGATACATACAACATTATGATGACTGCATAATCAACATCATCCTGTGATTTAGATGGGAAAATTTGTGCTATGAAATATAACCGTACCCTCACTATTATGGCTATGTCAAATGAAAGTCTCTTATTGTGTCTCTCACCCATCTTGAGCCAATTCCTTCTGACTCAGAAGGTGTTGAGCCTTCACAGTGCATATTTCTGATCAGAAGGCAGAACATGGGGGAGGGAGATAGAGGGAAAGAGAGGACGCAGCAGGAGCACAGAGCAAAGTCTAAGTGGATTGCTCCTTTGTAGCCCTTGAAAAACCTCAAAGCGATTTGATTGTTGGCTTCAGATGAGATATAGCAACGATGGGGGATGACAGAAGCTTTAGCAAGCAGCCCATCAGGCGTGCCACTCTGGATTTTATAATCATTCAGCTGATCAAACCAGCTGTCACCCCCTGGTCCGACCCAATTGCAAATCATAACACCATCTCCACCACCTCCCCCAGCCCCCTCTTAGTGAAACCTTGAACAGGTCAGCATCCCCTCTGTCAGACCTTTTGAAGGTGGTCTTTTTTCCAAAGGATTCTGAGAGGGCAAGCTGTCGATCGCTTTACAGGGCCTTGTTATTTCATCCTGACTCACTGGGTCTGTTTATCAGTAGAACTCTGGAGCAATCAAAACCTGCTCATCAATGCTAATGAGTTGTTCACTGACCTAGTCCTAGGCAGCAAGCAGCAAGTTTGTGATTTGACCTGTTTCACCATATGGACATCCCTGTGGTGTGGAAAAATTAAGCCTTTGTTTTATATTTGAGCTCTAGTTTTTGGGGTGTGTGCTGTATGCTAAATGGCCCTCATATGGAACAGTGCCAGCCTCTGAATTTAAGTTAGGGGGAATAATGAAGTGTATTAGGCTGGATATCACTGAGTCTCATAAGCACTGAACAGCATCTCAACTCTGCCACCACCCCTGCCCCCACCCTCTCAACACAGTGTCTCTCCCCCATCCAGGCCACTCTCATCTTTCTTTTTCTGTCCTTTGCTCCCTCTTCACCGCATAGCAACAGCGGCCCACTGCATTGCAAAATGCCACTGAGACCAAAAAAGGCAGACAAGTCACGAAAGGTGAAAGACAAATAAACCTCTTAATCCGTGTTTCACACAAGTACTTCATGATTGGAAGTACTTCATTGCAACCATAATACAGTCGAACTGTACCCCAAAACCGGATTTTTTGGCCTTTTGGAAAATGAGATCAGGGGCAGAAGACAGAAGCCCGGTTTGAAGGTCAAACGTCTTCAAAGATGTTCATCAATCTAATCACAAGTGCAAACTTAATGGCCTTTAAAACAAAGAGGCACATTTGAATAGAAAGGTCTCGTCACTTTTGAGTGTATAAACCTTTTCAGGTGCAGGCCGGCAAACATTACACCCATGATAACAAAGCTGCATTCTCTAACCTTTGTAACTTAAGCTACAAACACATTCTGTATTTCTAGCCACAGGTCATGTGTTTTCATCATCTGTCTGCCACATTTTTTTTTTTTTTTTTTTTTTTTTTTCAATAAAATGGAGAACGACTGAGGTCTGATAGCTGACCAAGATCATTTTGAAATGGACGTTTCACACACTCCATAATGGCCTTCTAATGTTTTGGTTCCTTTTTCCATTCATGTGGAAAAACTGTGGTCTTTAGCAGTTTTAATATCAGGGTACAAGTTTACAGTTCTGTCATGGTCATTTGATGTTAATGTAAGATAAGCACATGATAGGTGAGGTATTGACAGGCCTCTTGATTTGCGCAAAATGTCATCTGCAGCTTTTCCTTGCCTCTTAGGACCACTTTTGCTGGTTGCTCAATGCTCTTTGTATGTGGGTAGCATAGATGGCTGGCCTATGAGTCAGTGACACTCTTTGGCTCAGTGGGGGCCGATCTGTAATGTGGGGTCTGTCAGTCCGACCTTCCGACTAACAGTCCCAAAACATGCAGTTCTTTGTGGGTTATGCGCCACAGCCTCCATGATGTAGCCACACGGTTGAAGTGGAGGCCCTGTGCCTCTTGCCACATAAGAAGTTATTCATACAGCTATTGCTGGGGCTTCTTTCAAGTGCCTGAGCTGTGTAGGTTGATGCAAATTACGATTACTGTTTGCCTGACAGCTGTCAATCAGTGCACGGGTCCTCCCTGCCCACCACCCAGGGTGACTCATTAGTGACCTTTGCATGGAGTTTCCCACAGAACTCAAGCTTCAAAGCAACACATGTTAATGTGCAAAATATTAGTCATTTAAAGTAATAAAGTTTTGGTAATTGAGCAGATATAATCAGATACGGCAGATCCATAGATCTTGCCATTGATGAATGATGTTGATGCAATGAGAGGCAGTCTGTTATAATGTTTTGCTTTGGCAAGGTCCAGAAAAGGGTCATTCAGCTGTCAAGTGTGTATTGTTGATGAAAAAATAGTACCACAAAATAGGCGAGGGAGGCAACCGATGGTGTGGAGACCCCAGTGAAAATGAAGGTTAACAGAAGGTCAGCCAAGACAAGCCTTCTGGGAACACTTTTTATACAGTTTGTGCAAAGCTGTAGTTCCTCTGCTTTGTATGTGTATGTGTCCCAAAATGACACAATTGTTTATTTCTCTGTAAAATTTCTCTTTGATAGTCCCTTTGCAGTTCAGTCCAGGAGCTCCAAGACCATCTGGCTACAATCTCTAAAAAGCAGAGAAATCCAGGGTCTCTCTCTCTCTTTTTTTTTAAGTGTACATTGCTTTTACAGGAACTGAGGTTTCACTCAAAATAATGTCTAATCTGAATCCAAGTAAGTAGGAGAAAGAAATTCTAGTTACCTAGACCTTGTGCTGAACCAGTAAGTAGTAACTGTTGCATTTTAAGGGCTAAGTTGGGAAAAAAGGAAGTTTGGTGTATGCTTAAGAGCCAAGTGCAGAGAAGCCCAGTGTATTCCTCTTTCTGATTTGTAGGGGTCAGAGCCCCTAGGCTTGGCTCTGTTTTCCTTTCTGGGCACTCCTAAAATGGGCAAGGTTTCCACTTCTACTCTGAGCTTTCGAACAATTCTCCATTATGTGGCTGCTAGGCAAGTGGGTCTGCATCCTGTTTCTGTGGTGGATTTTTAAGGCCCAAGGCCAGAAGAAGTTGGTCCTTTGTGGGTGTACTGAATGGTAGAGTTCAGCTATAGAGGAGTATTTGTGTGTGTCAGTGTGCATGCATTTTAACATAATTGCACTTTATTGGCTAAAACAATGTGTACAATTTTGCATTCATTGAGCCTTTTTTGCCAGAAACACTTGACCCGAGTGTCTGTGCGTGGGGAACATTTCTAAATCCTCCCTTCCCCCCCTCTCATTTCCTGCTTATAGGTCAGCGACTTCCTGTCTGGCCGCTCTCCTCTGACCCTGGCCCTACGCGTGGGCGATCACATGATGTTTGTCCAGCTGCAGTTGGCAGCACAGCACTCGGGCAACCAGCAGTCGCAGCACCGGCATCTCGTCACACGTAGTAGCTCTGATGGCACAACAGGACATTCAGCAGGTGCTGCAGCCATCACTGGCATCCAGAACCGGATTTCTCACAACCCCCACCAACACCAACACACACACCCACACCATCCACAAACAACGCTTCCACCCAGCCCTGTGAGCCCTACACCTTTTCCCTCTTCTCCTTCTGGCCACTCTATGCCTCCTATGTATCCCACCTCATCGTCCAGGCACTGCAGCACCCCAACCCGCTCCTCGCATCTCCCCGAAGGCATCTTCCGTTCTCAGCAGCCACTGTCGGCTTGTCAAAGTTCCTCCAGCAGCTCTAATCCTGCTGGCTCCTGTCAAGAGGTAAGAGTCAATCCATCCAAAACCGAATATGAATCACTAACTTAACATACCAGCAGACCTTTTACCATTTACCCATGTCCTCTATAGGCAAACTGCACCACAAAGGCTACAGGCAACTGCAGTGCACCATCACGATCTCGTAAACCAGGTGCTATCATTGAAAGCTTCGTCAACCATGCCCCTGGAGTCTTCTCTGGGACATTTTCAGGTATTCATGGCAGTTACCCTAGAGTATCTTTCTACTACTTTTTTTAATTCTAGCAATTAACCTTCTACTTTCCTCCACCCTGTAGGCACTTTGCACCCAAACTGTCAGGACAGCAGCGGGAGGCCGCGGCGTGACATCAGCACCATTTTGCAGATCTTGAATGACCTCCTGAGTGCCACACGCCACTACCAGGGCATGCCTGCATCTCTCACACAGCTCCGCTACCAGACACAGTGCAGTGGTGCAGCATCTCCGGCACCCTCGCCACCTCCTTCACCTCCAGCCACAGCTGATCTTGCCAGCCTTTCCTCCAAAGCTACCTCTGTGCCGTCTGTGAGCCAGGCACCTCTCCACCCACTGGTGCAGTGCCAGAGCCAGGTCCGAATGTGCAAACCTCCTGGTAAGTGACAGTTCCCTAACATAGTATATGTTCCTTTTTTTTTTAAGTTCCAGGATGGCACAATCTGCTGAAGAGAAATGGACTGTGGCACTGTTGTTTCACTGTAATGAAACAGTGTGATACTGAAAGATGGTGTTAGTGGTTCTGTAGAAATAGAGAAGAAGTAAAGGAGTAGAGTGAGGTGAAAAGACTGGGCTGTCTAGGGATTCCACTGCTTTTCTCTCAGCAGGCTTGTTCTGTCAGGCATCAGTGGTTGCATTCTGGCAGTAGCAGCACGTCTGGCTTTGTCTCTGTGTGCTGATGGTGTCAGCTTTCTTCTAGGAGAGAATGAATGGGGGGAGGGTGGGTGCAAGAGATAGTCAGCTAAGATAGGTTTCACAGGCGTGTGGCAGGTAGAAAAAGCTTTTGGATGAAGAAGTAGTCTATATTAATGCTAGCCCATTTTATTAACCCTGAGCAGAATGAACACCGTTAGTAAAGCAATACTGTGATTTTGCAAAAAAATGTAGGGAGGGGTGGGGGGGGGTTTGTGAGTCCTCCCTTCCTCTAAGATAATGCATAGCTTATCTGTGTGTGCACTGTGCACTCACCCCCTGCTTCCATCATCAGTCTTTCTTTGTTCCACTCCTACATTTCCAGTCAATGGGCCTTCCTACTGTTTCCACTCTGGCAGGCCAGCACTTGAGCTCCATCTGTAAAAACCATCCAGGCACTGCGAGCCAGGCCTCCTCAATGACGCCTTGTTTTTCTTTTGGCCTTTAAATAGATAGATTTATACAAGAAACATGAGCTTTGAAAGAATGCTCATTGTATTCAGAGGTCTGCAAGGGGGGAAATGTACCAAGAGCCCATTCATAAAAATTGTTTATATCCGGCCAGCAAATGCCAACCAACTAATTGGTGCTTCCTGTGTGCTTCAGGACAGAGCTGCCCACTGTCTGTTTGTTAACTTCTGTTATCCTTGTCTGATTTGGGGAGGCAGAAGAAGCAGGTGATCTTTTAGTACTTCTTGACCAATATGCTTTACAACCTTTAGTGTCTACATAGACATGTGCTTCTTCTAGCTTATAGAACTAGCCTGGGAGACACGTTTGTTTCATGGCTTCGGGGTAGATCCTCCTCCTGGAAATGTCACATACTTGTGCTGTCTCCATGAGGATTCCTCGTCCATTGAGCCTAGATTCGAACTTCGATTATGTTTGGCATTAAGGGGTCATCAGTGGGGGCTGAACTAGATACTGAACCCCAAGGGCCCCCCCATGGAGAGGACTTTTTTGATTGGGAGCAGAAGTCCTGAGCTCAGTGGGGTCTCTGTGCTCCCAACCCAGCATAGGCCTGCCACTCTGTTTCACCAGTGTGTCTAAGTAGCTCAACAGAACAACCAACCTGTCCCATTTATGTAGCACAGAAATGGAGGAAGGAAAAGAAAGTAGAAAAAACTGAACAAATAAAAAGAGTAAAAGAACAAAACACAGAAAGAGGTAGTGAAAGCTATAACATTAACACTAGAATTGAGCCCCTATATTCCTTGGCTGCTAAATTCAACAGAGGGATCAAAAGGGGATTGAATTGAATCTGAAACAGGGTAGAGAGCACAGGGGGTTGGGGGAGGAATGCTTTCTTCTCCCCTCCCTGTCTGTCAGCTCAGGTTAGTTTAGTTTGGGTTCAGGAAGGCTGGGTGGAGTTACACTTCAGAGAAAGAGCAAAAGAGTGAAAAAGAGAGGGAAACTAGGGCGGGGACCACTCAAATTCCTCAAGTCACTCCTTTAATCCACCCAAAAGCAAATGCTGCTGGCTCCTGTGTACATTCCGCAGCATGTGAAATGTCACAATCCCAGCTCTCTTTGTCCCTGGCCTTCCCCTTGTTTAAACAGAGCTGTGGCTTCTCTCTCCCAGATACTTGCTTGCCACTTTTGAAGATCTCTTTCTGTTCGATCAAGTGCCCCAGGCCTCTTTCTTGGTCACTATGGAGCTCTGACCTACACACCACTCAATAATTTATTCCCTGGTGCAGCTCTACCAATGGTGAGTGTATAAGAAGCCCCCCAGGCCGCCTGTTTACTGCTGCGAGGCCATAACTGAGCTCAAATGTTGGGTAGGGTTGTATAGAACCGCTGTCTAATGCCCTTTATTGCTCCCCATATGCAAATAACAGTTATTTTAAATGCTGGCTCCCTGTGGGGTCCTTGATGGCATCACATCCAAGAGGGGACGAAGATGGAGGGGCTGCCTGCTCCCTTGGTTACAGCTCCAGATGGCCGATCACAATGGCGGTCCTCTACAGTGTAGCCAGTTTGAGCTTGTGTTCACCCTGAGGCAGAGCTGGCTAATCTCCCAGCTCTCTAGGAACATGCTGCAGCTGGAACATGGAACAGCAGCACCTCTGATTTCAGAGCACAGCTGGGTACAGCCATTAAAAGGATGTGTGGATGTACCTAGTCTATAGGATTTTTTTATTTGTTGGAAACAAACAAAGCTACCAGTTCCCATTTGAGTAGCCCTGGTTTTGCTCCTGAATGGCATAAAGAGATCACAAGAATGAATCCTTGTGATCGTATCCATCCACGGAAAATAATTGGGTCTGTTCTCTGGTTGGGATTCCTCTGTTCCCTGATGATCACACTAGCCAATCTGTCAGCACATGTAAATGGGAGACTGCAGTTAACACTTTCCCATAGTACATTCAGTTGTTCTTTAATGTTGCATGAGCAGCTGTTGGAAAGGATTTAGTGGTTGGTGTTATGGTGTCATACAAGATTGAAAGACTAGCTAGTGGGAATTGATAATGGGGTTAGTTTTGGTTAAAAAAAAATATTGGTTTATCATGATATGCCATCACATCATCTTGAAAACTGTATATAAAAATGACAATTTGTAACTGCATACAAAAATGACAATAACAATAGTTAATTAAGCTGATTACTGGGGCAAGTCCAGTGGGGCTGAATAACTATTGTAGTATGGACTGCTTGACTCGGCAAGGGTCACTACTGCTACTCAAGTCTTCCATAACTGACCAAATGCCCACAACGAAGCCAGTTGCTTCACTGTTGAATCCATCTCTCTTTCTCTTTCTCTCTCTCTGTGTTTCTAACTTACTCCCTTTCCACCCTCCCCCTGCCTACTCTTTCCATTTTCATTCTGCTCTCCTCCCTTATATCTGCATGAGGGCCCAGGCTAAATCCTACTCCCCTGATACAGCGATCAATACATTCTCATGCATCAACCTCTTTTCCCGGATACACAAAGTAACCCAGAGTCTGTTCTCCTTTTAAAATTCTGTTCTGCCTTTAAGAAAAGAAATGCTGCCACACTGCTTAGAAATAGTATGGCTTTTCATTTTTCCAGCCCCTTGGACTCATTCTCATTTGCTTTTTTTTTCTATGTCTCTCAGATGCCCCTCTTGCAATGCTGTTCTGGGGGAGGGGTGTGGGTGGAAGTGGGGGTTGGGGAAGGGAGAGGAAGGCCAGGTGTATAAGTGATGTTTGGGCTGAACAGCTGCACAGCATGAAGTCTGTGCTGTTTTGTCCTCTTGTCCTCCCCCTCATCTGCAGGATTTGGGCCACAAACCCTTGGGTGCCATGAGTGCATTGCATGTGATTGAGGATACTGCAGCATGCATCTCATATGGAAAAAAAACACAGCTTCAGCTCAGCAGCTTAAGGGAGGGGGTAGCATGGGGAGGGAGAACACGGAGGAGATGGAATTCTGTTTATTCAGGCCCTTGCCTCCCTCGTTAGTGTCCTCCTCTGTTCATTTGTGATTGCCAGAAGCAAAAAAAAATCTCCACTCCTTTTCTGCCCCTAAGTCCCAAGTGCATTTGTACATGTAGTATGTCAGGGTCTTCGTAAAGGAAGGAGCTTAAAAAGCATGAACCACTGAAGGAAAGAGGGCATTTTCACTGCACTCTCCTGCCTTTGTTCTCAGTGTATCCTTGCTTTTACTCCCAGCCCCCACCCCTGATGCCTGGCCTTTCTCCCTGAGGCTCTGGCTTCATCTCTCCCTCTTTGCACTCATGTCAGGAAGCACTGCAGGATGGCTCCCAGCCACAGCCTAATAATAACCCCCACTGACATAAACAGAGACTAGAGTCCCCTGTCAGGCCACTGCTTTCACCATGCAAGCATGCCGAGGGCATGTTAGCAAGAGAACAAACATGCAGGTTAAGTCCAGCCTCTTTTCCCATTTCCCTAAGCGAGCAGCCGTATGCTCGTGCCAGGTTCTTGCCATTCGGGAGGGCATCCGTGGCTCCATTGGCCATATGTGGAGATGCAACGATGCAGATTCTCACAAAGGAGAAACAAACAAACAAAAGCTCGGCATGGTCTCCTCATATCCTTTGGGCCAGTTGTATATGTAGTGTATTCTACATGCAGTGCCTTGCTGTGCTCCGAGATCCTAATGAGCTTCTGGAGCTAATCAGCTTACATGCAATTTGTATATGACCTTTTTTCCCCCAACTTTGATACCCTGTGTGTGTCATGAAGAACTATGAAGGTGAAGGTGGTTGGCCTACATTTATCTGTTCAGCAGCTTTGGGACTGCTTGAGAGGACGTGTGAAGGAGAAAGTCGGCTTTAGCTGGAGAGGAAGTACAAACAGATGTATCACACATATACAAAGCATACGGAACAAGCTGCTATGTACGTGCTCTGTACATACACACGGCTCACCCTGGCCTGAAAAATGCAGTCTTTGTTTATGTCTTGAATAAATATCAAATAAGGTAACATTATCAGACAAGCGATAACCCCACCACAAGAAGAAAGGCTAACAAAGTACACAAAGACGCAGATGGAATTGGTTGCCGCAACGCGTCCCCATTCCACAGAGGTATAATGCCAGAATGTGGGCCTCCCTGTAGTCCCCCTGTTTTTCTTAAAGCAGATGGGGGTGTCTCTTTACTCAGGGGGAGTTGGGCGAGTTATCACTCGCTCAATGAGCTTAGGCTAGGGAAAGGAAGGGGGGGACTGGTCTACTTCGCTTACAATTTCCATTCGCTTGCATTTTCTATTGAAAGCCAATAGCCGTGTCCTCGCCTGGAGATGGATTGCCGCACTAGAGCTAAGGTTTAATCAATAGGTCTTTTTAATTTGCCATCGATCCATGTTAAAAGCTACTGCTGCTGCTGCTGCTGGTGTGTGTGTATGTGTGGTGCACCCAATGAAAGATGGTCTGTGCTTTCGGTTATTGACATTCTAGCCTGTTATTTCATTATTTAATTCTGGAAGAGATCCTAATGGAGCTAGCTAATAGATTGCGGTTGCTTTTTCCCTTCTATCCTTCTGAATATATTTATAAATGAAATTAAAACTGCACAGGATAGTGTGGTCTGATGCTTGTACAAGTGAAAACCCCAGGGTTTTCTTTACCAATAGGCACATCAACAGGGAAAAATGCATTTAGAGGAGCTCTGGTGATGGGAATGATAAGCAATATAACATATTTGCATGTGAAAGAAACACCGGTGGCGCTTGAGTGTGTGCATCTAGCTGAAGTGTTGTGTTTTCCCTGGTGACTGACGATATCTGTAACTCAGTTTTTGTCCTTGGAAATCTCGAGGTCACATTCTTCCGGATGTTGAGCGATAAGGGTGTTAGAAAGGACATAAAGCCCTGCACTTAAACACTTTGGGCTGATATCAAATACTGCAAGCAACTGCATGTGTGTGCCTGCTTAGAGAGAGTCTAAGACAGATTATTGTTTGTCCTATTAAGAACATTAGCCTCATTAGCCTCAAGCTTGAGTCTGTTTATTTTGAGCTACTGCTGTACACACTTTGTGAGCTGAAGCTGCACTTCCCATACTGTGAACAGTCACAAGACGAGTTTCACTCTGTAACAGATTTCTAACAGAAACTGCAGCGTAATGGTACATGCAGCAGGCTCTAATTTCCTCACTGTTCCCTCTGCAGGTGACCGACTGAGGCAGACGGAGAACCGAGCGACACGCTGTAAGGTGGAGCGGCTACAGCTGCTTATGCAGCAGAAACGACTAAGACGGAAGGCTCGGAGGGACTCCCGCGCTCCCTACCAGTGGCTCCCTAACCGCAAGGCTGGACGCAGCAACAGCAACAGCAGCATGTCCAGCGAAGGCTCGCTCGACCTGGATTTCGACGACTCGGTATGGAAACCTGACGTAAAGGCCGACATGAAGTCCGAGTTCATCATGGCCTGAAATGGCAGCGTCTTAACTGAGGAGCGCTGATGGAGTTAGCTTTTATGTACAGGAACAGGAATAATGTGAGACTGTAAGGCTGGTGTTGACTGAGAAAAAACACAGAAGCATCATACGCTTCCCTTCAAGCAGACTCGTTTCACAAAGGAAGTTAAACTGACCTTAACTATGTATCCCTGTCAGCCTACGATTACGAAAAAGGACTGAAAAAACTGTTGTGAGAAGTAAGAGCAAGAAAGGAGCATAGCAGATTTAAATGGTGTAGGGTATTTTCTTTTTCTTTCTCCTTTTCCAAGGAGAACACAGGGATGGGAGTCCATCCAAAGCAAATGCAGCTATCACAAATCCAGAAAACCCATGGTTTTTTTTTTTTGGTTTTTTTTTCTTTGTTTTTCTTCCCACGGGGGCATTCACAATTTACGAGCCATGAAGCAGATCTTGAATGGGGGATGATTTGTTTTTTGTTTATGCTTTTATTACTATTAATCGATTTACTGTTTTGAAACAAATATGTAGCATTACCCACATAGCATTCAGGTTTCTAATCTTACGGATGAGGAGGTTTTATTTGCACATATCTTTGATTTTCAACATATGGTCAATACAAGAAATGGTACGGTGCATGTTGAGCCTCTTAAAGCTTTTTAAATGCAGCTTGGTGTAGTGACTGGTTTAAAGAGGGAACCACAAAAGCAAAACACAAATTGTAAAGACAGTCAGATTCCATAAATCGAATTCTGTTCAAACCTGACATGGCTAGTTATCTAAACACCCAGAGTTTCGTTTCCATTGCTTACTGCATTTAACACGCATGTCCAGCAAAATCTCAAAATCTCTTATTGTCTCTCTGTACTCATGAGAAAATTGTTGATTAACATATCCACAACGCATTTGAGCCCATCCTTCCACATGAGAAGTCTCCTGTCTTGTCTATGTGATGGTAGTCTCTTGAGAAAACCCTTTGCATATTGCTCTTAAGTGATGGCCTACTTAAATTACCCTTGTTTAAGCTCCTCATTCTGTCTTGTTACACGGAGAAAGAGGAGAATAGGCCTACAGCCACCATCTTCCCCTGCTCGATAGTGCCTCACGGGTAGATGCACTAACATCCAATTAGGACTTCCGCAGACCCACAGGTCTGCTGCTACACGGGACTTTACTTTGCATGCAAATGTGTGAATTAGGCTCTTTTTTTTTGTAAAAAAAAAAAAAAGAATTATATATAACACAGGAACACAGGTGCTTCACAGAAGAAAATGCATGAATGAATTTCTAAAAAAAAAAAAGAAAAGAAAAGAAAAGAAAAAAAGACAGTTGCTTGGGATGTGCTAATGAGAAATGACGTTACATATCAGTGGAGAACCAAAACCCCAGGGCAAGACTCTTTTTGTTGTTTCACGTTGTTCATGGATCATTCCTGGACTACAATGAGCTTGGAGCAAAACAACATTTTTAGCAACCCAGCAAAAATGAGCCCCTAAACAGCCAACAAACCCTAGGAGCCACAACGATGTTGGACCAGCGTCTACCCCTACTGATTCAAGACTATAGTCAAGAATTTAAAAAAAAAAAGTGAAAAGAAGACTGCGATTGCACTCACTGAGTTTGCAATGAGATTACCTGCCTGAATGGAACCTAGTTTTTTTTTTTCAAGTGGCCTTAACTTTCACTGACATACACTTAGGGACTGGAGGACTAGATTGGGATGTTTTGTTGTTGTTGTTGTTGTGGCTGTCCATATTCTTTTGTGTGCGTGTTTGAGCGTGTGCGCGCATTTTTGTCAAAACACAATTTCCTCCAGTTATTTGGGCAACTCTCATTTATTGAAGGTGGAGGCTCTAATATGTCAAGGCTTCTGTGCCTTAAAAATTGCCCTTTGGTAAAGGAGGGAGGGGGGAGCAGGTCCTTCAGCAATGTTATCATGAGCTCTGGTAGAATATTGGTATTATTTTTTATTCTTAAATATTCAGCACTACCTGGAATGGCAATGGCTTTACATTTCACTAGTGTGCTCCATATTTTTCGTTGTAAAATCAAGTCCTTTAAGCCCCAATCTGTCCTACCACCAAGAAGCTAAAAAGCATCAAATTTAAAATACATGTAAAGAAAAGTTGTAAAAGAAAGAAAAAAACTAGACGATAATAATATTAATAATAAGGAAGGTTTGGCTGTAGTGCTGCAGCAACAAAGTGCCCTGACTCCTAACGGATGTGTCCTTTAAGGACGAGTTACTACATGCACTTCCTTCTTCCTCACACTTCAAAGGACGAATGTCCCATCCAAAAGCATTTTAATTTCCATGTCTTTAAGAATTATACTCTATGTGTGCTTCACCTATATGTGAAATGACAAAAAAAAAAGAAACAAAAAATTGAGATGCGTTTGAGAGTGGGCTGTTGAAGGGGTCAGGATCGGGGAGGGGGGAATTTCTAATCCAGTTTGTTGAAGTTCACATCATTTGAGTTGCCTGTTCTTTCTTGTAGCCAACAATTAAAGATGATAACAAGAGTCAAAAATACAATGTTCTAGCTATAGACCGGTGTAGCACATGTGTGACTGTATTAATTTATAAAAACCAAAATGGTAACTGTGAATTATGTATTTCTTTGTGCATTTTTTTTTTAAAGTGGGAGAAGGCAAAACAGGGCACGTGTCCTGATTTTGTGTTTTGTGGAATATAATGGAAATAATCAAGTTAAAAAAAAACAACAACAAAAGAAAGTATCTAAATATATTTTTTTCTTAAGCAATACATTTCAGTGTGACTTGTGATAGGACATTTTGCTTTTTTAGGTAATAAATTGAAAGAAAGCATCTTTATGGTCTGTGTCATAAATGTTTAGACCCATTAATTATTATTTTTTTAATCAAGAATGACTTGCATTGCTCTGTAGTGTCCATCAGAAACACATCACACAGCAAGAAAAACAGTTCGAGGTGAAGTATCTTTTTATTTAGTGCTCATTAAGGTGCTTGGAGAAGAGGTAGCTCTTAAGTCTTTAGTAGAGGAGAGACTCCTTGTCGTCATACTCCATGTAAGCAATGGAGGCTCAGAGAGTGAAGAGGCATGATTTAAAAGCTGCAGGACTCCATGTGCAAGAAATATAAAAGAGCTTGGATATGTTTTTTTTAAGACTTTATGCTTAGAGCCAGGAGGGCACAAAAATTAGGCAGGACAGAAGAGCCCTCTTGTTAAATAAATCATGACTTACAAGCACAGATAACTCCCAACATTTCTCTCAAATTGAAAG
Source organism: Doras micropoeus (assembly GCA_028566355.1). NCBI lineage: Eukaryota > Metazoa > Chordata > Actinopteri > Siluriformes > Doradidae > Doras > Doras micropoeus. The sequence continues at coordinate 15,556,251 of JAOUQY010000004.1, read as the reverse complement.
ATCCTCTTTCAAGCAGTTCTACATATATATATACGATGCTATCTAGGTTTTTACTGACACTTTTTCTGGTAGACCTAATGACTATCATACTCGCCACCCACCATATAAGGATCACTATATGAATACTGGGTAGGACCCTGCTTTGCTCCACCCTGCAGATCAGCCTCAGTTCTTTGTGGTATGGATTCTACAAGATGTTGAGATCCTGCTTCATGTCGACATGATTGCATGACTTAATTCGTGCAGATTTTTCAGGTACGCGTTCATGCTGTGAATCTCCTGGTTGTTGTGCTGGATTCAGATCTGACAGCAATACTCAGATAGGCATTCAAATGATGCTTGATTGGCATTTAGGATCCCAATTTGTGCCAAGAACAGATTCCTTACACCATGTCACCACCACCACCAGTCAACTGTTGACTCAAGGAAGCTTGGGTCCATGGATTCATGCTGCTGATGCCAAATCCTGTCCCTCCCAGCTTGCATGTTGCAGCAGAAACTGAGATTCTTTAGACCAGGTGACGTTTTTCTAGTCATCAACTCTAGTGGTTCAGTGAGCCTGTGCAGTACTGTAGCTTCAGATTATTTGAGTTACCATAGCCTTCCTGTCAGCTTGACCTCACGTATCGGAACAGATGCCGGTTGGATGATTTTCTCACCATTCTACATAAGGTCTGCTGTCATGCATGAATATACCAGGAGATCAGCAATTTCTAAAATACTCAAACCAGCCCATTAGAAAGAACACAGCAGATCGTTTCCGCTGACTGTGTTAACAGTGACACAATTCCTTTACTAAGAGAGTACATTGTTCCACTCGTTGTCAGTGAGGTGAGATGCTCGAGATTGTGTCTTTAGTACCACTGCTACTTTTTACCAACGTGAAAGCAGTGTTATGCAGTGAAAACCTTTAGCGATGTCCCTTTAACCTAAGAATGTTCTGACCATGTGTATTCTGTATAAGCTCTATTGTGTACTCTGATTAGCCTTAATTCTCCAACACTATATTAGATGCCATGAAATGATTTCTTAGCTACTTTATTTAACTATAAATGTAATACTTTTGCACAGGATTTTATAAACTTTGTCTACTCTTGGATCTCCCACATATCTCTTTTACAGTCAAAAGGAGTCTATTAATGCTGCTGTCCATTAATAGACCACCGTTAACATTTGTGGGTAAAAACAGACTTCTGACTACATGCTGTGAAAGTATTGCACTATACGCCCAAGTCTGCAATCAATGCACGCAAGATCTGCTTAACAGGCAGGGTGAAAGGGCCATGCTTGTCAAGTTTCCAGTCATACTACGATTTCAGTTCAGTGTATTTCCCAGAACAGACAGCCTGGTTCTGCAGCTTTGCATCTGCCTCCACATTCGGCTGCTGAGAAAAAAAAAAGTTGCTGAAATCGAAACTAAGCATTGAGGAACAGAGATATGCCTGTGGCGGAGGCCCTCGACCAGCAACAGCAGCAGCAGCTCTGCAATGGCTAAACGGTTTGTAGGGTTCAACCTTTTCCACGAGTGTTGCGGTACAGAGGCACAGCTGAAACAGATCATGTGACTGACTTGTACACAGATGGAAAACAAAAGGAAACAAGACAGTGTATAGTTTTTGAGGTTGTGTATATTGCTTTGGATGCTTGTTTGTAAGTGGAGTGCAGCGTTTGGCAGTGAAATCGCTTTTGATGGAAAAGCATGCAGCAAATAAGGAATTAAAACCCAACAGGGCATGCAGTTATAGGACCATCATCGCTGATGGCATGGTGTGATGCAGCCCAACATGAAGAAAAGTTACTTGTAACACCTGAAGTTGATTATTTTCCTATAAAAGGACATCCAGAAGTATTTCATTCATTTCATACCATTTGACAGTGCTAACAGTTTATTTATTAAATATTGAAATACCATACATTTTATCCATTTATAGTTACGATTCATTTTGTGAAACATCCCTGAGTTCCCTCATCAACCTCTTTTGTTCTCTTTTTAAGTCAGGAAGACAAAAACATGACAACAACCCGTACAGTGCAAAATCCTGTCTTAACTTACTGTTAACTGCTAGAAAATACTGACATTGGAGACACCTTCCAAAAATGCTATATACACTGAAGTACCAGAAAAACTGGAGCCTAGGCAAAATACATGTCGACTGGCATGAATCGTTTCACGTGATAGGCGTGCAAC
>JAOUQY010000004.1:15501570-15514344 GCA_028566355.1 Doras micropoeus | reverse complement strand
AATGCCAAGTTAACTCCGAATGTGTAAACCTACAAAATGTGCAGGGGGTTGAATATTACTTGGAGGCACTGTATATGAAAGTGTGACCTACACAGTAGCATAGGCACTTTAGCATATCGCTGTAAAGAATAGTAATCGCTGTAGTAGAATTATTTGATTGGAATTTTAATTTTTATTCCAAATAGGTGTCATTCTTTTTTGCAATGCTTCAAATTGGTAGCGTTTTTCAGTTCATTGCACTTTGAGTGACAAAGTAGTCTTCCTGGAATAGAGCATTTGTTATAGTTATGGCAGCATGAGTCACGTTTATATTAATTAAGAAGTGTTCTGGTGGTTGTAGTGCATTTTGGATCAACATTTAACTGATTTGCTCATATGTATGGTTGTTAAGCACACTCTGTGAAGAGTTTTGAAAAACTGGACATGGTATTGACTGAAGTGTGAAAAGAATTGTAAAAAAAATTGTATAAAAGAAAGAAAGAAATCGTAAATGACATTACATTAATCCAAATGGGTGTTTTACATTTTTTTTTATTTTTACCAGGGGATCAGGATCCTCTCCTATCCCCCCTATATAGTACTATATATAGTACAGTACCTATATAATTTAGTACCATATAGTACCATATAGTACTGTTACCCCTCCCCCCCAATCAATGCAGTCTAAAACCAGAGCCGAGTGCCGTACTTGTTGTATTTTATTCTTTATGTAACATTCCTGCAATGTTTTAGAAACATCTACATTTGACATATTGATTCCATGTTTGACCTAAAGGTTGCTTGAACCATAGCATCAATAAACCTTCAGCTAACCTAAAGATGTTAGCTGGTGTGATCCTGACAAATTTATGTTTCCTTGAAAGAAATATCTTCGAATGAAACATGTTTCGCATACATTCAAGGCATGGTTTCCAGAATCATTCCATTTACTGACTCTAGAGAAGTGCAGATTTAGAGGGAGACTTTGTATCTTAGGGCTCATTAAGGATTTTATTTAGATCCTACTAAGAATAACCTCCTGCCAGGATTGTCTTGCACATGTGCAAAAATTTCTTATATGTAAATGTAGTAACAGTAATGATAACCATTATAAAAAAATGTTTGAATTCTGATTTGTTTCATTCACCACGAAAGGTGATATCTAGAAAACATTATATAGGCTAAAATTAGGACACATACAGTAAATCCCATTCAAATTTTATTACAAAACAGAATAAGAGCATAAGTTCGACCTTCAGAATATTTAACCTAGAAAGCCTTCTTCCTTTGCCTCAATATTGCTTTTTGTGTCTGTTGTTTTAGACCTTTGTGCTTAATGAGGGTGTTGGCTAAAGGTCAGTACTGTGTGGGTGTAACCTGGTCTACATTCAGGATGGGAGTTTTGAGGTAGTAAACAGAACGGTAGGGGGTTTTCTATATGGCCATGTGTGTTAAGCTAAATGTAAAAAGTATTTAAGAAATTATAGCTTATATGTAATAGCAGATCAGTATTTAATAGTTTTGTTTCATATGTGAATATGATAATGGTTGATCCTAAACCTCTGTTAACCTGCTGACATGAATTCCATGCTATTTTCATCATGTTCATGTTCTAAACGCACTTCTATGACAGCAAGTGTTTTTGAATATTGCACCTATTTTTTATTAAAATTGTCATTAGATCCTGGTTGACATTATTTCTAGGCATAATACAATTCATATTGTAGTTTGTGGTTTTCACCATTGTAACCGAATCACAAAATCGCAGACCCCCTGACTATGATTGACAGATCCAAGGGGCCTTATTTTGAGAACCATGGCTGTAAATGACTGATCTACAAGCACCATGGCCTTCATTTTCTTCCCTGTGACCTGTTGTAGTCCCATGCTTGTCCAAAGTCCACTTCATTAGGTGGCTGAGATTCTCCAAAATGGACACCATTCCTCTCTTGGCCTCGAGCCAGCAGAGAGGGTGCTACTTCAGTTGTCCCTCTCTCTGTCACCCTGACAGCCTCAGGAGATGATGATAAATGTTGAGGTGGAAAAGCAATTACTGTAGTGGTGTGCACTTAGGCTGAGAGAAATCAGAATAAACCAGCATGGAGCTTTGACCACTAATGACCGAATATGCTGTACTGGGAGTAGTGGGGTGCCTTTGTATCTACAAGTAGTATCTCAGGCCAGATCTATATACTATATACAGTATCTATCTAATGATATACAAGGATAAGGAAGTAAATGCCATTCATTTTCACCTTTAACTTTAACATTTTAATATGCTAGGATGATAAAATATATATATATAAATTAGTGCACCATGGAGAGAACTACACTGCATAGCAAAAGCCAATGTGCTACCCTGGTGGTCATAAATGTAAGGGCATGAAAGGGTGCTAGAAATGTGGCAGTAGAATCATATTAAAATATTAATAACAGTTATAATAACAGATAATAAACCATTTAATGTTTTAACACAACAAATATGGTTGTTATTACTGTTGTATGACACTAGATTGTGGAGCCCATGGTATGTGGATTTGTACCCATTCAGCTGCAAGAGGTCAGGCACTGGTGTCCAGCAAAATGGGCTGGTGCACAGTTGGTGTTCCAGTTCATCCCAGAGGTGTTCTGTAGGCTTGGGTTTAGGGCTCTGTGCAGTCCACTAAATTTCTTCCACTCCAACCTTGGTAACCTATGTCTTCATGGAGCTCACTTTGTGCACAGGGACACTGTCATGCTGGAAAAGGTCAATTCCAGGGAAGGGAAATTGTAATACTACAGGATCCAAAGATATTCTAGGCAATTGTGTGTTACTTTTTGACAACAGTTTGCCGATGCACATATGGGTGTGATGGCCAGATGTCCATGTATTTTTGATCACATAGTGTGCGCCTTTTTGGTGGATGCACTAGACTTTTCTGTTTGTGATGCATGGTTGATGTAATGACATAGCAGTTTTGGTGCTGATTTTGCTTCATCTGGCTCACATTTTGACCTTGTAAGAATCTCTTACATTTTGGAATTTGATCTTTTGCTGCAGTTCCTTCACACAATGACTGCAAAAAGAATTTTAAAAAATATCCAGTGACTGAGTGCCAGCCAACTCCATCTCCCTGTCTCTGAGTGGCTTGGACTAAATGTGGAGGAGCTATATTCAGACGGCTGTGAGTGTGGGCGTTCAGTGAGAGAGCGGCTCAGGCAGCGAAGTTGCCTACACACTCCTTCATTCTGACTCAGTCACAGTGGTACATGAGGACAAAAGTCAGGACCAGAGGAGCTGAAGAACCAGACTGAGTAAAACAAAGTGTGAGTCAGCGTCACTTCCTCCTTCCCTGGAGCCAGCTGCCTTTGTACACTACACTTTAATCTTGCTCTCAGGTATGGCCTTGCCATGCCTAACACTTTGCCCTTCTAGCTAATATTCTACCATGTAAACAAAGCTGTTCTTGTTTAATCTACTCCCTGGCAACTCATTGTGATATCACTGATAGAAACCCCCTCCTGCAGGTCTTACTTCACCTTATTGTTTTATCTTATTCAACTCAAAGAACAATAAACATTCTTTGTTTAAAGCCATTGTCTATAGTAGAGTGGTTGTTCTCAAATCAGTCAATAACTGTTTTCAGCTGAAGATGACTTTGGTACCATGTTACTTGTATTTGTTGTTTATAGATAGTTTGTTTATGAAAAAATAAACGTGCAGTCAGAGATTTTGGCACATGGTAGCTGAGCTTAACTGTTTTGAAATTCAGTACAGCCCCTGCCTTCAGTATTCCCCAGAAGCCACAGCCCAAAAATACACGCAAGCATCCTGCATAGTCTAAAAAGCCTAGAGGTGCTAGAGGGTTTTCCAAGACCACAATGTTTTTAAAAGTGGGGCTTTGTCCAGAGATCACAAGTTCAATCATGGGCGTTTGTGAATCCATGCATGCAGAAGGAGGCAGATGACACTATCCTCTGAGGGTGTTATGTTGCCCTATGACACAGCATGAGCAGCAGTTTGAAAAGAGGAGGTTGGTTGGCTTCAAGTCTTGGACGTTTTGTCACTGCTTGTAGGCATGCACTGTCCAGAGGGTTTTTTGTTTTATATTAAACTGTATATTGTTTTGAAAAAAAAAAATGCATTAAAAATAGCATGAAAAGAAGTCCACATAGTCCAAAAGATGTACTCAAATTACAGACACCTCCTTGTCCTGATTGGATGGATGTTGTTGCATCTACTGCTTATACTATTTTCTTCCATTTGCAGAGCTTAAGGTGCCACAGAGCCTGAAGTGTTTCCTCTGACCACTTACCACTCCGGAAATATTACAAAAAATTTTATTGGGTAAAGCACTGACTGCACCTTTAATGCGAATTTGATCATATCACATTGGGCTCTCTTATGGCCGAATCTTGTGTCCCATTACAGTCCTCATTATATTGAATTAGTCCTTCTAGAAACTTCTTTACTGAGACACAGTTATCCCCCAGTTTTCCTAGTTAACCTGATGAGCCATACGAGAAACATCTTCCTTCCTTCTGACGTCCTTCTGTTTCTGCAGACTTTTCCCCTGAGAAGTTGTAGTGCATGTGAATATAAAGTTCAGCGTGTTTCTTTAAGGTGCACACTCCTGTCCTCATGCTGTCGTTGTCAGCATTTCATCCGTGGGCACCAGTAAATAAAGTCCGAGCCAACTAATTCCCTTGACATTTACACAGCTACCTCGGTGAGTCAGAATGGAGAGAGAAAGAGAGAAGGAAAGAAAGAGATGCTATTAAGAGATGAATGGATCGGTTTATTTGCCCCTGGAGTGCACTGAAAACATGTTGATCCTGGGTGTGTGCTCGTGTGTGTGCTCTGTCCTTCTGATATTGTTAACGCTGGATACTGTTCCTCTGGCTTACCTAGGCTGTTGTAATCTCAAAGAGAGCATCAGCGCGTGGACGTGCGTCATAAGGGGAGAGTATCACCTCGCGGGAGTGTGTGCAGGCGTACAGGACACAGCACTGCTATCTCTTTCACACAACTCTGACGGAAAGCCACATCCTCACTCCTCAATGGAGCCATTCAGATTTATTTTTAAAAATTATATTTGCATTTACATTAATTCATTTGGAATATTTATTTTAGGCAGCATAGAGCCAACAGTGATACAAGTGCTGGATTTACACCTTATTTTTTTCCCAACACATATGTTCACAATACACAGTGACACACATAAAGAAGGGAATAAAATTGTTTGCATGTGCTCATTCAGCACCTTTAGCACCAGATACCTGCTCTAGTTTTGTTAGCTAAAGAGTTAGCACAGCTTTTACCAAGTTTGAAGTACTTGAGTAGTAATGGAAACCAATCAATCACTAGCAAGTTGCATAATATTTAGCCGTTACGTAATTAAAAAAAATAGCCAGGTTTGCTTGCCAAAACAAAAAATCCCTGTCACTCGGATAAGCATCCTGTCATTTTAATTCTTTACATCTAAATCATTCTTCAGTCAATCAGTTTCTTAGGTCACTAGATGATTTTGCAGGCAGATGTGTATACTCGTATTCATATTTAGTCCATAACGTGAACCCTTCCTGAAATGTAAAAAGATGTATTCTTCAGAGAGTTTCTTATCAGCTTACTTGGTACAGGTTGTATAACTTTATCTTTATACTGCCTACACATTTTGAGCCCATTAGCAGGTGAAGGATAGAAGAAATAAAGAAGGGTGTGATCCTGAAGGCTAATTAAAGGAGCTGTTATAATGTCAGCTACATGTATAAAGTCACTTGATATTTACATATGCTGCAATGTGCAACAGTTAGAATTTTTTAAAGAAATAAGTGATTGCACATTGAATCACTCAAGTCCCTTAATCATTTAAAGTTCCCAGTCCTGGAGCAACCGTTGTCTTTATCCTGTTAAAAACAAAAAAGCAATTCTGCTAAGTAGCTAATTATCAGCCTACATAAGCTGAATTGGGGTGTTAGAGCAGAGAAAACACTAAACACTGTGCAGGACAAGGGGTTTTCCATGACTTAGATGGTCTTATGACCATGTGTGATGCAGTCTTCTAACAAAGTGCAATGCAGTCATACAATCAAACCTGACAGACACTCTGCCCTTCTGCATTAATTCAACTGTTGTTCAGATGCAATAGTTTTATCATGGAGGAAACCCAGGGAAATGAATCATGTCTGGATAGGACTAGAAACACTAAGGAAGTCTTGTAAGACTCCACATCCAGGTGGGCACTTTACTGTCCTTCTTTTACACACATATGCCTAATATGCCTAATAAAGATCCATGTCTTGGTGACACAAAGCCTCATTACCTATTTCCTCGGCTACTACTCTTTCTTCTTTTCTCGCTATAATTGTTTATGATACAAATATTGATTTTGATTGTGTAAAGAGAAATCAAGCTTTTTTCAGGTTGTCATTGTTAGGCTCAAATTTACCTGCACTTTCCCCAGACGTGAGTTAGTGCAAATATGCCAAAGATGAAGCCGATGAATAAGGAAACTATTGGTGAAATTTGCATATGCTCACTTTACGATTAGATTTCACAAATAAAGGCCAGTGTGTTTTTCAGTGCCAATTTACAAATACGTGCAACACTGTCCTGCTCTTTTTCTCTCACTGCATGAAACAGATCTTGTATAAAGAGGTTGTTGATTTAGTAACAGGAAGAAAAGGAGCCACTGTAAATTCCACTCACAGCGTATTCATCAGAGATGATATTCATCTGGCTTGCTGAGTCATGTAACAGACAACAATCCACCAGTCACGGTAGGCCTTTCTTATGAACATAACAATGTGTTCTCTCACAGAACGTCTCAAATAAATCATCCACCAAGATCTGTTCTGTAGAAAGGGTAAGAGTTCAAACGAAAACCGGGTGACCCAATCTAGTATTACAGTACATTATTTGGTGTGTCTAAACAGAAAAACACATCCTTAATCGTGAGCAAGGACGTCCTACTGGGCATGTTTGTAATATAAGTCCTTAATGAAGTTGTGTTAAATCTCCTCAGTGACTTTAATCTTACCTTTAGATACTCAAATAATATTGATAAGGGATTAATTTTCATGCTGACTTTGACATAGTCTCATCCCCCATGTCTGTCTTTGCTTTCTTCTTTGTCACATTGATAATGGCTTATTCTTTCACTGCCATTATTTGACAGGAACCAATAATCTTTGGGTTTCTTGGCTTGATTAGCTGTGTTTGCAGTCAATACACTGAAGGACGTTGAGATTACAGGGTAGGGGAGGGGGAAGGAATCTTTGCATTGCTCTTTGTCTGTGTTTCGCACTCAGGCATGACACAATTAACAGCAAAAATGATTTAAGAGCTCTTCCTAACTGTTAGTAGAAAAGTGTGATTGTTCAGGTTGGTCTAAAGAACAGTCTAGATCCAAATGTTAAATTGACCGTTTGGTCAAACATGACACAACGTAGATCAACTGTTCCTGGAAAGAAACTGGAAACCAGCCTGGAAGCCATCAGTGAACAGGTAAGGAGGACATTATTCAGAGAAGACATGAAGGTTAATTCAGAAGGAGCTGGAGACATCCACAGCTCAGATGGGAGAAGCTGCTCACAGGAGAAGTGTAGTGTGAACACTCAATGAATGATGGGCTTTATGGAAGAGTGGTGAACCATATGAAATCCTGTTTGGAGTTTGCCAGAAGACATGCTGAAGACTCAGGAAGAGCTTTTCTGCTCTGATGAAACCAAAATGTAAATTTTTGGCTTTGGCACAAAGCAGAACATTTGGCATAAACCCAGAACTGCTCATCACCCCTGCCACTGCTGGGAGTTAAACCACTGAAGGAAAATAATCAATGATAGTATGATGTGATGGGGCCTCAAGCGCAGTTACTGTTATCACACCAAAGCTGATTATTTTCCCATAACTGCATAATGTAATGGTGTGGAATGTTCGAGAAACAATAGAAATCATAATGTATTAGAAGTATAGCATTAAACAGTATATATTTTGCAGCAGGAACTTCAACACTTTCTGACCAATACAAGACACTCATTCAATAGTACTGTGGAATAAATAATGTTTGTTAAGGAATCCTCAGTGTAAAACATTACACAAAAAAACCTGTTAAACTCCCATGTTCTACGGTGCTACAACGTACTTAAACATTGAAAATCAGGTGCTTTAAAAGCACAAAACAGGAAACCTGACAAAGGCCACTGGATGTTGAGCTCAGTCTATGTCACATCAGCAGCCTTGCCTAACTTCCTCTGTCTCTATGGTTCACTAAACCTCCCCATGGACACAGAGCACAATGGTGACAATGCTGAGGGTCATACCGAAGGACAGAGTCCATCATGGGAGCCTTGAAACCTGCAGAGCCTACACAGCCCAGTGCCTCAGTGCTACATGTTCTTGATTGTAAAGATAAAACGTATGATAAGAGTTAGCTAGTTTATCTGTTGAATCATTATATCAGATTCTTTAAAGCACAGTGTCAGTATAAATATGTCACTCCAGGAGCTTGTTGGGTGTAGCTAAAATGAGATGTCTAATAAAGGGCGACACTTTGACTTTTAGGGTTCTTTGATCTTTTTTTATCATAGGGATACAGGTATCAAACAGGATTACCTCCTGTTCCAAGAACAAAACATACTCATCATCTGCCACAAGACTTACACCAACCCTCGTCTCTTAAAAACAGCTTAAAGCATATATTTTTGCTTTTGCTTTTATATTTGTAGCATTCTTTCAATGTTTTTTGAGCAATGGTTTTGCTAATGTTTGTCAATTTATTTTGTATTAAATCATAATGTTAATGTTTTTCTGAGCTACAATTCTTCACTCAATTAATTATGACTATTTACCTTAATTACTTATTTATTTTATTGTTACTTTATTATTTTTTGGAATTATTTATTTTTATGCTTGGCAATGCACAATGAACACATAAACAAACACACTTGTAACAATAAAACATGTGATATAATACAACAAACACTCTTTTATAAAGCCAGGATGCCTGTATGTTGACATCAGCCAGATCCTGATCAGCTTGAACTAAACCTCCCTATGTCCCACTTCCTTGAAGCCCCCCTTGACAACTGTGTCAACAAGCACAAGGGTCTTGGCCTTAAACAAACCTTCAGGAGAGCCATTGTACATGCGCCCCCTAATATACTGCCATAATGTTTGCACAGACTCTAGTCTAATGACAGCTGCTAAATCTGAAAACCACACACTCATAGGCACACTCTTCAATTTGCCGTCATGTTTCTTAACTGGCTCTGTCGTGTTTAATATATGTGGAACACTTTATTGCTTTTAATGAGCCTGGGGTCAGAGTCTTTTCTTGGCTTTGGCTGAACTGTATTCTGTGAACTATTGTGCCTCATGTAAATTAGATTTCCATTAAAGAGTTAAGGTAGAGCTCTCCTTATGTTAAACGACAGGATTCTTTGATTTTCCTTTGCAAAATATGCATCAAGTATGGAAAAGGAGCCACATGTGAATGCTTAGAAAGAGGCAGAGGCTTTCATTAGGCACATCTCTTGTATAGTATATTGTAATGGGCTGTATTTTTAATATATGTTACTTTACAAGGAATAAAACTAGAAATAGAAGCAAAGAAATAGAGACATAGAAATAAAAGTCACTTCTGATTAAACTTGCCTAAAATCTTTTTCTTTTTCTGATTTTCTGCAATCACATTTCCACTCTCAACATTAAGATTTTATTGCTAAAGTAAACAATGTCTATTTATTTAACAGCCACGGGGCCTTGGTTGTTCTAGCTGCTGGCCGTTATTTGTCTTTCACTTACACAGTTCCCTGTCTCTGGTTTCTACTTTTGTCTGTTTTTCCAGCAGCACTGTTGTTTGATGTCATAACAAACTGGCCTGCCCTCCATTGAAGTCTGCTCAGCCGTCCTCATTCACACATGCTGGCTGAAGGTGACTGACTGCCTGACTGTTGCACTGCTGTGTTTTTCTTTCCTCTGAATTTCACCAAGCTATCAGAGGTTGCATAGAAGAAGCCCAGAAATATTCTGCCATAATGGACCCCTATTTGAAAAGGCTTGTGTTTCAAGTGTGTGAGGACTGATTGTGTCCTGTCACAGTGGCAATGAAAGGACAGAAGAAAAGGGAGGGGGTGAAGATATGGGTGTTTATATGTGGGCAAATGATAAGGCAAGTCAGGCCAAAGCTAGAGCTGGCTCAGAGAACCAGTAAACCTTTTCAAGAACTGGCCATTTTCCACTGGTTATGTAGCCAAGACATTACCTAATAAAAATGTGGGAGTTTTCTAATCTGTGTTTAAAAAAAAACACTCATGGAGGGTATTAGAAACTACTTCTGGCTTTGAGAACATACTTTACCATCCAAAGTCAATTACTTCAGAGTCTGTACTAGGGGTTTCTTGACTATTATTTTTTTAAATAGTCAGCTGGTAATTTAAAAGAATTGTAAACTAGTCATCTTTTCCACAGTTAAAGCAAAATACAATTCAGGACATCACTGTTTAGTCTGTTATTATCCATGTACTTAAATGCTGATAAACAAAATAAAGAACGTTTCAAACTGCACTTCAATTAACAGGCAACAGATTGCGTTTACAACTTCGATGCTTTTAAGGCTACACTGTTAACTATGAAAATAAATCAATCAGTTCAATAAATGTGTAAAATAATACATCTGTGTATCAAATTACACTATTTTGAGGTTTACTAATTCTTAACCGGCACTCGTATGGATGATTTGTTAGCAAACATGACTGGATATGAGAGCGTGCAGCATGGAAGGTCATTGAACAACAATCATCTTCAAATAATGAATAATGTTCATAATGTAAATAATGTAATAATGTTCATGAAACTGGGTTGATTGAGTCTTTGTCATAGCCACTGGTTTGTAGCCAAGCAGCATTTTGGAACTGAACCAGCACAAGAACCATCCCTTTTGTTCTGAAATGGTTGAAATAGGCTTGAGATGAACTCTGGATATCTTTCTTATCCTGGTACACTGCATTGTACTCCATGTCCACTTCCCAACCCATATTAATAGAAGCACATAGTGCATCTGATCTTCACATTTGGATATCCCTTGAAGGACTGATATTCATTTCAGGGATCAGGGTGCCCTCACCTGGTTTTAATTACTAGTCTGTATATCTCCATAGGCATAGACTCCACTATACATGGATCTCCTATAATTCTTGGCTGAACTAAATGTCTTCCCATCTGTCTTTTATAGCAAACAGTCTGAACATCATATTGAGGCTGCATTTCATAGATGAAGGGGCTAAAAATCACAAACTAACTCCAGAGCTGAAATTGAGCTTGATGTGCTATGCACACACACACACAAACACACACAGCCAACTCTTCAAGCATGGCCCCAGGCTGTTTGAGCCATGGCGGTGACTAATATCTTTGGCGAGGAAGCGGCTGACGCCTCAGAGCTGCTTTCTTCACTGCCAGGCACTATGAGCTGGGAAAAAGGCCAGTGGCGATACAGGAGGGAGCTACAGGCAATTCTAGGCCTGGCACATCCCAAAAAGTGTGTGTGTGTACATGTGTGTGCATGTGTGTGTGCGTGTGTGTGTGCGGAATGTTATGAGAAGAACAGCAAGCACAGAACACAGGCAAGCTGATAAGCACTGCACTGTGTGCGTAAATAGCTGTAACGGCCGTGCCAAAGGACATTGATGACGTTTTGCCTAGGTAAGCCATTTAAAAACGGCCACTACAAGGCCCTGGGTCAGATAGAGTATAGGTAAATGCTAAATCTCTCTGTAGTTTCCTGCCCTGCTTCTATATTTAGTATGCCCTAGAACAAAGTAGTCAGATGTGGCTGGATGCTACTTCCTGTTAGACTTTAACCTTTCATGTGTGCATGCTTTTGTGTATGTGTGCGCGTGCGTACGTGTGTCTGAGTGACTTGTCTTCTGATACATCAGCTCACAGCGGCTGAAAAAGGCCACCTGAATAAACCCACAGGACAATAAAAACTCATTATGCAGTGACAGGTACTGTCCCTAGGAAGGTCCACTGAAGCTAGCCTTTTGTGTTCTGCACTGAATGAAAGAAAAAGTGCTGACCGCACACCACAGGCATTAGCACACTACACACAAGCTTTGGGGTTTGACCTTCACGTGGATTCCTGCTGCTCTGCTGCTCTGCTAAAGGCGCTCCTTCAGCTTTTGAAAGAACAGCCACGTGTTAGCGTTAGCGTGTTTCTCAGAAAGCTGCTTTTGTGTGAGTTGGTGAGTTGTGCAGCTGTGAGCAGGTAAATAAACAGACAAAACAAAGCCCCTGTAATGCCTTTAAAACCCTTTGACACATGCTTGAAAACAGCTGCTCTTGTCCAACAATTCTGTACTATTTTAGTTTTCAGAAACTAAGGCAAATGTACACTGGACAGTACTGTTTGTGTATTTGAGATAAAGAGTCCCATGATGAAATTCATGCACTACTCATTTACATATTACATTAAAGCCACACTTTCATCTGAGGCAAATTCACAATATTTGGAAGTAGCTGAAAGAAAGAAAGAAAGAAAGAAAGAAAGAAAGAAAGATTAATGTATTCAAGTATTCAAGTAGGGCGACACAGTGGCTCGGTGTGTAGCACTGTCGCCTCACAGCAAGAAGGTCCCGTCTGTGTGGGTTTACTCCGGGTACTCCGGTTTCCTCCCACAGTCCAAAGACGTGCATGTTAGGTTGATTGGTGTCTCTAAAGTGGACCTATTGTGTGAGTGTGTGCGTGAGTGTGTGTGCCCTACGATGGATTGGCGCCCTGTCTAGGGTTGTTCCTGTCTTGCGCCCTATGTCTAG
>JAOUQY010000004.1:15477509-15487553 GCA_028566355.1 Doras micropoeus | reverse complement strand
TAAAAGTCTAAGGGGGTCAGATCGGGAGACCTTGGTGGCCATTCAACTGGCCCACAACGGTGTATCCATATAAATGGCCCGTATAGGTGTATCCATATAGATGGCCTACCCTGTGTGTATATATATATATATATTATTTCTTGTTTCTTGGCACATCTTGTTTTTTAGTTGATACAGACATTGCAATATTGTTACAAGAAACTCCTACCAGGCAGGCAGAGACAAACTAAAATAGATAAACAATATAGCAATTGTTGGTGATTGAATTGTCTACACTTTTAGGCAACAATAAACACTACATAATAAAAATACCTTGTTTTTTTTGTCCAAACAAAGAGCTCAAAGTTATTTTTTCCTTTTTTGTACTGAATAAAGTCAGTATCCAGGTGCATAGAGGTTGATCTGCTCAACCATTAATCACTCTGCAACTATCAACTGTTGTACATTGTACCACATCATCAGCCAGTTCTAAGACTCTGCACCTCTTTATAACCAGAAGATATTTGACTGATAAATATCAATGACATGCTGTTTTTGGCTAAATGAAACAGAATGCATAGTCATCATGTCGTGAGGGTTTCTGATTTAATGACTAACTGTTAGTACACCAGGAAGAGATATACAACATGTCTGTCTTTCACTTGACTCATTTTGCTACTTAAAGATTTTTCCAGGTGTTATAAGATTACACTTTTCACATAATGTGACAGAATGAGCTGGTATATATGCATCTGAGTGTGCACGTACGTGACACATTGCTAATGTATTTGTGTGTATGTGAGCGAAAGAGTCATGGCCTTATCAGCATGTGCACATCTGCTGTGCTTTGTTTGCTTGTTATGTCAGACAGAACTGCAGAGAGTTCTTGGCACAAAGGCCTATAATCAAAACCTACACCCTGAAACCCACACAGCACATGGTACCACCCACCCACACACTCCCACACACACACACACCATGCACACACACACACAATACACTCACATACACCCAGCCACGTGCACATCCTGTCATCTTTAAACAGGACTGGACTGACCACAAACTGCCTCCCCCACGTTAATAAGTGTGCAAGTACATTCTAAACTCGAGCAAAAAAAGAAAAGAGCGCGGTGAGCTTTTGCTGAGACAGCACACGTTTTAATTTATACACAGACTGACAGTGAGGTCACTCCTGGCAGCTTTGCTTTCATTTTCCCCTCTTCTTCTTTTTCGGAAAATGGCCACACCTCACCTCTTGTGGCAGCCCTGTAAAAAGAAAAAGGTTTTTTTTTCTAGCTCTCCCTTCCACCTCTCCGCTGATCAGACAGGGCTACAGATCAAGGTCTCTCCTCAGTGGTGACTAATGCTATAGCAGAACACTTCCACAGTATGAGTCACACGCACACACACACTCTTGGAACCGCCACCGCTGTGGAGCCGTGCTCGTGGGCCATCTCACACACTCGACACTTACACTTTTGGAGGCTTACTCATTCTCACGTTTGCCAGGGTTTCTTTTTATGAGCTGCTGCTTGCAAGTCGTTCTGAGCTGCCTGTCACACTTATTTTAGGGAGCGAGCATATAGTATGTTCTCTTTTGGTGAGGCAGGACTTAAAATTCTCTTACATAAAATGCTTTCAAGCACTGATTTTACCATTTCACACATTGATTTTAACTTCATGGTGAAACCTGCTTGCTTTTAAAACGACCTCTATAACGACCTAAATATTCTGTTCGAATGTTAAAAGGAATACGTGAATTTTTTTTTTTTTTAAACAATCTCTGTCTACAGTATCTATAGGGTATGTGACATTATGGCAGACAAGAATTCTCTGTACTAACAAAAGAACTGACAAAATGTTGATTCAAACCTCATCTGTAATGAGGGCAGTTGAATTCCACTGATAAATGTGCAGAAAGCTTTCATGAATTCATGAAATATTTAACAAACTCAAAAAGTGCATAATTCATTATTTCAAAAATGTAGCTGTGTGAGTCTAATGACACAACAATGCAACAAAACCTTCAGGAAAACAGGAGTATCCAGAACTTTATTAACTAATCCACAGAAATAAAACACTTGGGGTGTGCAGTTATAGGAAACTAAACAATATGATGGGGTGATGGTGTCCAATCCTGAAGTGTGTTATTCCTCTTACAGCACAGCAATTTGTCAACACCAGTCATTTTTTAGTTACTTAAAAGCAACATCATACTTATATCCATGTATAGGTAACAAACCAAGCTATGTTCTCAAGACTTCTTTAATGTTAAAGAAAGTGTGCTTACAGAAAACTTCACCATATTATACATTTTCTTTATTAAATAACAACATATTGTTTTATTCTTTTATTATTAGGCTTAGATTAATTGGAGTACCTGCTAGAAGTCCATCTTATCTTATCAACCAACATATTTGATTGAGTGCAATAACAATATCAAAACCTTCAAAAAATCAATACCTTCTGACCAATCAGATTCAAGAATTCATCAGCGCTACACGATAACACTAGACAGCTTCTGACCAATCAGATTTAAGTGTGTAGCAGGTTCAATTTTAAAGTTGCACCATTTATATTTAATGACAGATGCCTTCTAAGAAACTATTATGAACTTTTTTTCATACAGGAAAACATTTTTGAAATCCCTTTTCAGAGTAATTGCAGATATAACAGCTTGAAAAATGCAGGAGTATTCCTTTAAGCAATAGGCTATTTAATCAAGACCATAAGACAAACCAAGAAACCCCTTTTTATTCACATTAATAATTTTGTAATGTTATCATTTGGGCCTACGTGGTTATAACACACAACTGCACTGAACCCCACTGAGCAGGTCATGTGTTCTGAGAAAGGCTGTTCCTCAGCTCTGCTTACTACCACTAGCACTCCTCGGGTTCTGACCTGGGGTCGGTGGAGGCCTCAAAACCTCTGCTCTAAATATTTTCCCCCACCGTCAGCAGTGGACAGAATTATAATAGTTCTGTGTCATACACTCTCATACAGTTTAAGACCTTGACCTGCTTTTCTTTTTTTCCCCACCCTAAAGCCACCTCTCCATTTCTCCGCCCCATTCCCCCATTACCTCCCTGCTCATGTTCTCTTTTCCTGCCCACCCCCTTTACTATATCACACACTTCCTCCCATTCCTACAGCCACTGGCCTTGTCCACAAGGCCATGAGCGCCCCACGCATTCTTTAGCAATGACGCATGTTTACAGACATCAGACAGAAATCGGTTGGATTTCCCATTCATGATATATAGGAATACACAGCTACAAGGATCAATATCCTTATCTGAGGTTGCAAACATGGAAGTTGAAGTCAGGTGGTTTACTGCAGGGACACTGAATGAGGTGTGATATAAGGTGACACTTTGGACAATATAACTGGTATTATATGCTGCTTATTATGTATGGAAGTGCAATTAACAGTGCATTCAACACTCTATTTTGTGTTTCAGCTGCTCCTACCTAATAAATAGAAACAGTACAGGAACAGTTTGAGATAAAGGGAGCGTGACAGCCTCCCCCACAAAAAAGCATAGTTGTAAACTGATTGAGCGTGGCCCTTGTCGAGAAGGTCATCTTTTTCCACTGCTCTTCACCTGCGTGTTAGCTCTGAGTTGACACATCAGCACATTCAAATGTCATTGTCTGCCGTCCTGTTGCATAATTTTCACTTGGGCTGAACAGCTCAGGGGAATGCAATGTTCCGAGTGCTGCTATTTCCCAGCCTCGCCCTGTGCCGCAATAACCCGCGCTCTCTGTTCCTGAACCTGCCATATTTGGATATTATTTTGGTTACATCAGCTTAGAAATTATTTTATTTAGATTGCAAGACAGTAGTCTGGTTTAAACCAAATGTGGTGTTTTGGCAGACCGCACTTTGACCTCCCTAAGTGTCCACACATCACTCGCTGAGCTGGAATGACTACATGAATGTTCTCAAAATCAGAAGGCATTTTAAAAAATAGTTTCAAGTTCATAGATACACAAGGCTTTGTTTGTGCGTCCTTTCAAACCAGACGTCCCTGTTATAGCAGCCTCTCCGGGGGCGGCTAGGTGCAGACACACATGCACACACACTTGCCAAGCTAAAGTGTGTGTGAATACGGGGGCCAGCAGCTGAGGAGTGGGTGGCAGCCGAACTGAGCGGCCTGCTTAGAGGTGATGAGGCCCGGGGCTGCCTGAATTGGCGCTGCACAGAAGTTGGCCTTTACGCCGCTACGCCCATGCATCACCCAGCCACCCACACCCCGTGCCCTCTACCCTGTGCAGAATGCTGCTCTTACTCACTCACCAAAGAACCACTATTGCCCATTGTGTGAGAGGCTCAGTCCTTCAGTTTAAGTAAGTGAGTGGTAGAAAAAAGGCACTCAAGAAAATCTGAATTATATACTTGATGCTAATCAAGAGCTCACCATGTGTTTTGCCAGCTAGGTCCATGAGCTAGTGACAAATAATTAGAGTGACTATTAGAAAAAAAATCTTAACACTGAGATAAGTTAATATGATGACACCCTGACTCATAGATAATTTCACCCTGATAATTATGAATAGTTGGCTAATAAAACTATAGGTGTTAGAATATATTGGGTGGAATTTTACAAAGCGAATCAGGCCACAGGAAACTAGCTGACTAGCACAGGGAACTAGCATTGTCAACAAATGTATCATGAGGGTCTCAGACTGCAGTGGTCAAAGACAGAAGTAACAAACATGCATCTTTCCTGACAGATGGATTTTCACATGCCTAGAAAATACTGTATGTCCTTTTGATTACCTTCTTAAACCTGAGTAAGAGGAGAACAATGCTTCACCCCAGACTTCACATTCATTTGATGCCTAGATATGGGTTATCTTTTTAAACATTGTTATGTTTGTCTCACATTCAACGATAGTCCAGTAGCAAAAGACGACGTAGATCTTATTGACTCATACTAAGTGAAGGGGGAGGGGGAACAAACATTACTATAGTCTGGGATGGGAACCTGGAGTCTAACACAACAGCCAGTGAGAAACATGCCCTCTGTGCTATCTACATATGAAAGGTGTGAAATGGGAATTGTTGGTTTTGGGAGGGTGTTTGAAATGAAAGCTGTCTCCACCCTGTTCCATCAGTTACCTGTGACGGCAGAGTCATTGTTTGAGGCCAGCTGTGTGTGAAGGGTCATTTCTCACCATCAGCCACTACAACTTGTGAAAGCTGAATTCAAATGACACCCACGCTCAGCTAAACCCTTATATCCTGTGTGTGTGTGGGTGTGTGAGTGTGTTATATGTGTTCAAGATTCTTCCTGTTTGAAACTCACCTGGCTCAAATTCCACATGTGATCATTCTTTGATAGAACAAGCTGAACCAATCCTCAGCATTTCTTTCTTCTTTGTCATTCCATAATTGTCAATCACTTTTATGGGTTAATGACTTTACACAGCACTGTTCTGACAGCTCGTTGCAGTACATTGTTATATAATTACTTCCTGGAGAACTGTTAAATTTATGACATGGAACCTTTCGACATCAGCACAGTTTAGTGTAAAAGTGAAAAGATACAGGGAGTCAGGGGAAATCTTGGTGTGTAAAAGTCAAGGGCGGAAACCACTGCTGAATGTACGTGACCATCGAGCCCTCGGGCGTTATTGTTTGAGAAACCGTCATGTTACTTTGATGGACATAGTCACATGTGCTCAGGAGTACTTTGTAAAATCATTGTCACAGTCTGCCAAAAATGCAGACTGCAAAGTAAATCTATGAATTTACATCATGAGCTAACTTGGTTAGTCGTCATGTTCTTGAAAGACAAAGCTAGGTTGTTCCAATCAAAAATAGTCAAGGCAGTTGGTTGGCTATTGATTACTTGCTCGCTAACTACAGTACTCATCTAGCTAACCTGCCCAGTTAGGATGTTGGCTAGAATAAGATCCCCTCTAAAATCATCAAACCTGTCCAGCTACAACTAGACTGAAGCTGGTCATATCCTCTAAACCTGACCAGCTGAGGCCCATGACCAGCTAAGACTAGACATTACTACCTTTGTGCATTTGAGCTTCAAAATGGCAAGAAAATCACTAATGCCTCTACGTTCATCTTTTGTGAACTGTAAGGTCTTCCCTGCTTGCTCGCAAAGTATATATAGAAATCTATCAGAACTATCTAGCTACATTGATTAGTCACCATGTTGGTTATTGGTTTCTTGGAAGTAGACCAGGATAGCTTACCTGATTGCTAACTATGTGCATTTACAAACCTCAATTTTCTGTCTAACTTGGCTAATCAGCATATCATTGCCTTCTTGGAATAAGGCATGCACATAACTGACTTGCCTACTTGCCAGCAGTCATCTGCAAACCTATAAAATTGTCTGTCCAACTTGCTAGTTAGTATATTGATGAGACATTGATTACTTGCTCTCGATTTTTGTTTGCTTTACTAACTTGGCTAGTTAGTTGCAGGAATATGTACATGAAAATAATTGCTTGCTTGATATCCACCCCTGTCAAATAGTTTTGCTAACTTGGCTAGTTAATTTCATTTTCCATTTTACTTACTCTTTTGTTTCAATGTCCAAACCTGAAATTATATATGTTTTGTATTTCCTGGGTTATAAACTATGTTCAGTGTTTATGTTAATGGTAAATCTATATTTATTTATTAACATTACTAACTGTTAATCACATGTGTAACCCTAGGCAGGGCCATGATGTTGGACTGCTATAGCACACTGCCTATTGTGTTTCTCCACTGTTCTGCATGTTGGTAAGCCCCTTGCAGTTAACTCAGATAAAGGCCTCAGCATGTGTTCAGGGGGAAGGCATGCAGCAGAACCTTGTTTCTCTGTCAGATGACCTAAAAACCTGGCCATGTGCCGAGCACAACAGACATACCAAGCGTTTCGAGTGGGCTGTTACCAACTTCACAACCCCAGAACAACCTCCTGCTGCCCCCCCCCCAACACACACACACCAGTTTCCATTCTCTGTCTCTCCATCCATCTCTCTCATTCTTACAACTTTTTCCCTTTTTCTGCATGTCTCTTACTGTTTTCCCCAAACTCTTTCCCACTCTCTGCCCTCTGTCCTGTTTCACCCCGCCGCCCCAGACCGCATTCTTCTGTGAGTGGGCGGAAGGTTGAATGGGTATGTGGGAGCCCTGGGGAGCAGCAGAGGCTGTGTTTTGAGGAGAGCTGGTGCACTCCTCCCTATTTCTCTTAGAAGGAGGGGTATGATTGGAGGAGTTGGTGGTACAGAAGTGGAGAATTGCTCAAGACAACTGTTTTTGTGTTCTTTTCTTCAGAAAAAGACGCCCCATGTCTGGGCCCCAGCAGTAGAGCCAGAGAGTGACAGAGAGCAAGAGCTGATCAGTGAGGGACCCCTGCTGGTGCTCATACATCGCTGCAGAGTCCTCAAATCAGGTCATAGCGATAAAGTTATGCGAGTAAGTACGTTTATTATTGGTGTGTTTACATCTTGGTTCCATGCTCAAACTTGTAACAAATCTGACTTTCCAAATACTGTTTAGGTTTTACATATGTTTTTTTGTGCAGTTAAAGCAAAAATTGTTTTGAATAAATGACCCATGTCCATGTTGCTTAATTTGGGAAAAGAACTCTGATTTAATGAGCACACATTAATTTCATACTTTATTATTAATTATGATGGATTTGCGTCCCACCCAGGATGTATTCTCACCTCAAACCAGCGTTCCCATGATAGGCTCCCAATCCATCATGACCCTGCTCAGGATAAAGTGCTTAATAAAGATGAATAAATGAATTAATCAAATCAATTATACTGTATAATTACATATAAAATATGAAAATATGCTAAGCAATTTTACATATAGCTGTGCTCTACTGTTCTACTGGGCATGATGTAAGGCAGTGGTTCTCAACTGGTTTTTCTTCAGGACCCAAATTTTATGTTAAACATTAAGTTATGACCCAACACTACCCTATGGTTGGATCATATGGAAGAAAATGAAGAAATGCGTGTTAATTTTGCATAATAATGCTCTTAATACTAATAATAAATATCCACTGCATAGGCCTAATAAAGTTAGATAATAATAATTTACTACCTGAGGTAACAGAATTTAAATCAATATGCATATTAAATTGTTATTTGAGTTGTATTTAGAATGGAACATATCAGTTTATTAAATGTAATGCATATGTTTAATAAAGTGCAAAATTAATTAATCACATGATTCATATGAAAAAGGGCCAATATATAAATAAATGTCATAAATGAAACCAAGATAAATCATGTCAGATCTTCAGTCTGAAAGTACAGCATATAAAAATCAAGTAAACAAACAACCAGAAAACATTTACGGGAAAAGAAAAACCTGGCTGTATAAGTGTGCACACCCTTTTATAAGTGAGGGTGTATCTGTGTTCAGAATGAACCAATTACATTCAATCTCATGTTCAAAAGTAATTTTGATAAAGCTGCCGTCAATAAAATTATTCTGATTGACCCCACATGAAGATCAACTGTTTCTGTAGGATTTTCTTCACATCTTAGTTTCAACCGACTGCTGAAGCTATCGTCAGCAAGAGTTTGCAAGGCATGTACAGCATCTCACCAGGAGAGGGGTATAAATAGACCAAGAAGGCCATCATCAGCAAGTGCAGAAGATGGAGCACCACAGTGACAGTACCTAGAACAGGGCTTCCCCATAACATTTCTAAAAGGAAGACTTTCCATGGAGACTGCCAAGAGACAGCAAAATTAGAGGACTGGCATTAATATCTGGCAAGTATTTATTACTCTGACAACAATGTTTTCTGTACTTGCATGTCTGGGCTTTTGGGTAGGGTGGCTGGACAGAAGCCCTTTCTTACAAAAAACATCTAAGCAAAATGTGTAATGATGAGACCAATTCCAAAAGATACAATAATTCTATAATACTAAAAGGTTTGTTTGGTGCAAAAAAAGTACATCACCAAAAGAACAACGTACCCACAGTGAAGCATGGTGGTGGCAGCACCATGCTTTAGAGGGCTGCTTTTTCTTCACTGTGACTTGTGTTCTTGAAAGAGTGAAATTTCTGCTAAGTCAAGTCAGGATATGCCATGCTAATATACTCTTCTTACCCAGAAACACTGTGTGTCAAAAGGTGCTTTAACAAAGTATTAGTTTGTGGGTGTTCACACTTAGGCTTGTCTTCTGTGCATGTAAAGCTATATGTTATGTGATGCAAAGCCATATTACATAATACAGGTCATATTTTTGTTTACCTTGTATAGTTTTTTTACACAGTTAGTAGGGGAGAGTGGAGTCGATTACGTATCGCTTGTGAGTAAACTAACTTATACTATATTTTTCTTGCTTTCATACTTTCTTTCATACAGTCTCATGCTCTCTTTATTGTGATTAATAAATGCCATAGATTTCAACTATGTGTATTCCTTCCATAATCTCATTTAACAAGGAATTCCAGTTTCATCTTTTACTGTATGTAGGATTGACATAGTAAGGCTCCAGGGAACACCCGGTGATTATGTTGCCTCTTTCTTCCTTTTCCTGTGATATAAACAAAATATGAATTAAACATTGTCCCATAGAAATTAACTTATTGTGTAGCATACACCGATCTGCTATAACATTAAACCACCTCCTTGTATCTACCCTCTTTGTCCATTTTATCAGCTGACAATACAGGTGCACTTTGTAGTTTTACAGATAGAGACTGGAGTCCATCTGTTTTTCTGCAGACTTTATTATCTTTTATGCTGTTCTTTTACATTTACATTTATGGCATTCTTATCCAGAGTGACTTACATTCATCCCATTTATACAACTGAGCAGTTGAGGGCTAAGGGCCTTGCTCAAGGGCCAAGCAGTCGCAGCTTGATGGTGCTGGGATTTGAACTCACGACCTTCCAAACAGTACCACTGAGCTACCACTGTTCTTCAGTGGCTAGGTCCCCCACAGGACCACCACAGAGCAGGAATTATTTGGGTGGTGGATGATTGTCAGCACGACACGGTGGCTCGGTGGGTAGCACCGTCGCCTCACAGCAAGAAGGTCCCGGGTTCGATCCCCGGGTGGGGCGGT
>JAOUQY010000004.1:15413118-15432712 GCA_028566355.1 Doras micropoeus | reverse complement strand
TAGATAGATAGATAGATAGATAGATAGATAGATAGATAGATAGATAGATAGATCTAAAGGATCTAGTTAGGTCTTACTGCAAATATTTTGTCTTTACATATTGTATGACAGTTCAGCCATCTGCTCTTTTTTTTATTTATCTCTTTGTAAGCCTGAAATATCTATGTACTGTGTCAATCACATGGTTAGCCCATAATTAGAAGAAGTAGTATAATAATTAGAATAATAATTAGAATAAGTAGAAGAACTTCTTTAAAAAAGCTCCCTCTACAAAGATGTAATATATATTTCTCCGGTGTATTGCTTTGTGGAAAAGGATAAAAAATTTTTTGTATAAATCTTGCATGTGAATTGCCACCAAATTTCCATCTGAGGAATAAAGGAATGTTTTAAATTTCTCTGAGCAGCATCATGTAGTTACTTCTGAATGTATATTAGCTTTGCGCTGTCACCTCACCTCAGTACCTCAACTTAGCTTGTGAACTTTGCACTAAACAATAATTTAGACAGTCAAAGACATTTAGGCCACTCTGTATCTCTGTATATCTCTCTATGTCTCATGTTTATGGGTTGCTTCCTGTTCAAGCATAATTGTGTGACCAAATGTAAGCCTGTACATTTGTATGTATATAATATTAAGATAAACACCATATGAGTGGTGCAAAAGCAATTTTTTTATAGTTTGGTTTCCAAGTCTGATTATAAGGCCCAGAAAACAGCATGTGCTACCCTGCTGTTGAGCCACTGCTGCTCACATATTGTGTTTTATTACAACAGTTTTTCACTTGTAGTGTCAAATTTAAGAACAGAGCCTCAGGTTTAAGACATGATTAATGGACTAATTTCATGTATTGCAAAAAAAAGTAAAAGCTTCTATAGTATATGCCACAAACTGCACAGCTTTCATCATGCCATGCCTGGTATGTGGTATGGAATTTTGTTAAAATACATGTGATTGTTGTCCCGCAGAAGATTTAATAGTGTGCAAGTCTCAATAAATATCTAGAAATGTGCAAAATATGCTTATATATTAAACTTTTCACTTGTGACCAGTTTTTTAACATCCCTCAAAGAATACGCTGCTGAATTCTTGAATCTGCTTGTTGAGAAGGTGTTCATTTTCTAGGTTAATTTTGATATGCTTGTTTTAATATGTTGTCATTTCTCTAGCAACATCTTCCACAGGGACTTGTATCACAGACATCCATGTAAACTGATTTAAAATGTGTATAATTGAAGTTTTCTGTATTGCAACTCAAAGTATGATAAGTAAATATGATCACAAGAAACCTTTATTTACAGTTAATATGAACAGACATTGCACTTAACACACTTTAACACATTATTATGCGATCAAAAGATGGGGATTGCCATGCAATATAAGTCACACAAAGATTTACAGGAAATTCCAGAGTTATAAAATGCTTTTATTTCAACCAGAGACTTCTTTCCATACTAAAGTGGCAGCCATATAACTTACAATATATGCTAGGCAGTGGTGAAATTACCCACAAAGGATATTCCTGAACAAGTTACTAATGCATCTCAGAAAATTAGAATATAGTGGAAAAAGTTCTTTTTTTCAGAATTTAATTTGAAAAAGGTAAACTGTTGTATAATTTATATTCATTGCACATCAAGAGACATATTTCATAGTTTTTTGTTTTTTTTTTTTCATTTTGATCATGATGGCTTGTAGCTCATGAAAAGCTGAAATCCAGCATCTCAAATTATTAGAATATTTCCAAGTCAGCAGTCTTCCCCATGATTGTGGTTGCGTGTGTTGAACTAGACCAAGAGATACACGACATGTACATACAGTTTGAGATACTGGATTTGATTTTCATGAGCTGTAAGGCATAATGATCAAAATGAACACAAAAAGACTAGAAATATGCCACTTCATATGTAATGAATATAATAAATGACAGTTTACCTTTTTCAAATGAAATTATGAAAAAATGAACTTTTTCCACTTTATTCAATTTTTTTGAGCTGCACTTGTATAGTCTCTCTGAAACCAGGCAGACACTTGAGAAAGGACATGTGCTTGCACTCATGACTCAAAGCTAAGAAGAGGCCAAGTTACCATTTCTGTATTGCATCAATGTCATTAGTTATTATCTCAATATTCCAGTAGGCTGTACATATAATACTTATAGAGGAGAATGCTACAGCAGCCAGGTCATTACAAAATATTCTCAACTATTACCATACTTTTTTTTACCTTCAGCTTTTATATTAAGCTTAAGATATTGGTTAAAACTTGCTGTATGCTTTTTGGTGACACATTTGCATTTCAAGTAGGACATATTAAGAAATATTTGAATTCCCTAGCTGTTCAATGATTTCTGTTAAATTAAAAACATATGATGCAAATTTAAACCTTAAAAAATAAGTA
This sequence comes from Doras micropoeus, assembly GCA_028566355.1. Taxonomy (NCBI): domain Eukaryota; kingdom Metazoa; phylum Chordata; class Actinopteri; order Siluriformes; family Doradidae; genus Doras; species Doras micropoeus. The sequence goes on along the minus strand of JAOUQY010000004.1, from coordinate 15,430,311 downwards.
GTGACAATCCTTGTTAAAATCTGTACAAATTAACAAATGTCTTGAATATTTTTCCTATAATTCAGAATGTCCGTGATTACATTTGGGCCAGTGGGATATATTAACAACTCAGCCTGTCAACACCCTGGACTCTGTAGACATTAAGACTGACTTTTCTGCCATTTCCAAGCCATGAAACATAATTATTTTTCTGGCAGTTTTGTTCCATTTTCCCTTGCACTCTCAGGGTCAGGATGGAAAGTGAGGATTTAATGTGCATAACAACAATATTTCTCCCTTTCTTTTAGCTTTACTTCCTGACATAAGCAATTAATTTTGTGATAGATTTGGGCCCCAGACTACTGAATGTTTTACTGTGGAATTAAAAGACCCTCAAATATTTTCTAGTCTCTCAACATTAGGAGTAACCAAAATGCTTACTACATAAACAAACTACATAAAACCATTGACACTGTGAAGGTTTTCCCAAGGTGCCACACAATGGCATGGAATCAATTTTTCTACTATAAGTAATTATAGAAAAATCTATTACTACCAGATATTAATTGTGTTCTAGATTGTATTGCTTGAAGTGCATTTGATCTACAACGTGAGCCAGTGTCAATTTCTGTGATTATTTAAATCAGATTTGTTACTGTTTCTTGGGACTTTTGGGATTCAGGCAGGCCCAGTGTAAACACAAATAATGTTTGTAATCTCATTTAGTGTTATGTGACTCACAAGAGAAATATTCAATTAGCATGCTGTCTCTAGGACATAAATGTTATGAAAGGCTTTGGTTTCAGAAGTGAGGGAGGATTTTAAAACTGGAGCCCACCCCCTTGCTAATACATACAACACAACAATTATAAGCCATATTATGTTTTTGTACATATCGGAATTGAAGCCATGATAATGTTTTATAGCTAGAAAATTATAGTGTTAGTGTTAGTGCTGAGATTATCCTCTCATCATATGAATGATATTCTTCCTTGTTGTCTTGCTTGATAGTTCTGAATGTTTTCTTTTTTATTTTTACTGTTGCAACAGTCAGCTAGTAATGGTATGGAATTGCAAATGGAATGGATGTAGTCCACTGGTCTGTATATTGGTGGTGTAGTCAACTTTAGATGAAAAGAACTCAATTTCTAAACCAACCAAGATTATCCAAAACCTTCAGTAATATTTTATAGGGTGAACTAAATCTGTATGCACTATACTTCATGAGATTATCACTTCAAGTAAAATGTATTTATTTTCTCTATAAATAGTCAAGAGTCTCTAATTATGTAAAGCCAAAATACTGCAAAATGTTCATCAAAAAAAACGCGCTTAAGAAAACTTGCCTAGGTCGTGTAGAATGCCGAGAATCCTTTGAAGTAGGAAGAAAGCTGGCAATACATAGTTTGTGAAACAGACTTAAACTTGCATAGAGATTAGCTCAACTGTTTATAGTACTAATGCACATAGCAGATTTTATTTGATTAGGGCTCTCAAGTCATTGCCAGAATTATTGCACGTTAAGACAGACAGACACTCATAAGGAACAATATGTGCAAACTACTGGATTTACCATGCTACACTTTACTTTTAGAATTTTAAACAGTACTTTAAATTTTATTGCTTTTACTCAAAATTTGTTGAAAAGATTCAGGAGGTAGTTTGGAGTCTTTAATAGTGGAAATGTTGTAATTCCAAACCAAGGGCTATTGTATTATTCAGCTATTCTGTCCAGAGTTTCAACACAGGTTCTGTTCAGACTGCCGGCAAGATTTGCTTTCTTTGGCTTAGTTTAGTGGTACTTTGGTCAAACTGAAGTATGGTTGAGTTACATTTGGGCTATCACTGCTAATTTGGAAAAGGGGGGCAGTCTAGCATCATTATTGCTTCACTAGGGCTCTAGTCCACCAAACTACATGCATCAATCCTACAGTGAACACCTTTAACAGAATAACAGGAACCATCTTTATGTACATCTAAGCTCATTATGGAGTTGTTATTATTATGTTAGTCTTAAACATAAATGATATAAACATAAGATCCAAAAAGGCTGAAACAATGCACTTGCATTGATATTTTTTGATAACTGTAATAAATTAAAGTGTCCTGAACATTAAAGACATTTCTTATTATATCAAGTAATTTGGGGGGAATAAGGAAGGATGGTTTCCTTCAGAAAACTGGAGAGAACCTGTCCAGAGTGAGTTTATTACAAAATAATGGAACTTGGCTCAGAAAACACTAAGTATCTAATGTCCTGACTGACCAAATTTCTGTGTCTTCAGCCAGCATCTTCCCAACAACCTTTACATGGATGAGAGGGAAAATAAGTTAATTCCCATGTAGTAGCACATTTAAATTTTGATCAATTAAAAAAAATATTGCAGTATACTCACATTTAGGCAGATCTACTGCCTCTGTTGAGTCCGTGTAGAAGTTCTTCTCCTGCTGCTGTTGCTAACTCTGCGGTTCTGGATCCTGCCCTGTTGCTCAGAAGGGTATGCCATTACCTGTGTTGACCCTCTTCTGACTTGTGTTCCCTGTGATTCCCTCATGTCCCGTGCCATTTGTGCCAAGGTTTGGCCAGGGTTTGTTTGCAAGCGCTGAAACAGGCTTTCACGGTTTACAATTCTTTTGGGGCAGCTGAAAGTTAGAGCTACTCCAGAATCTGATTTCATCTCCCTTGAGAAACCATCTGAGGTACCATCAAAGCAGCGTCCTATGGCAATCTCTTTGGCAATGCGTGGGCTCTGGTCTGTGACAGTGTATATTCCATAGTTATGGCCCAGTGGGTCCACAGGAGCTAACATTGTAAATGCATGTGTCTCATTGTTCTGTAGAAGAGGTGGGTGCTTTATTAGGTACTCTTGCAGAAGACTGTTGATGCCTATTCGGCGACAGTTGCCTTGTGGAAGGACTGTAATTAGAGACCGGTCAACATTGCCTAGGTCATAAAGCATTCCGCTGCATTTGAACTCCAAACAAGCAGCAGAGGTGTTAGGATGATTCAAGTCACGAGTGCTGCGTATGTCCCTAATTCCATAAAGCTGACCCCTGGTCTGAGAATGGGTACCACCAAAGTTCTTTGACCTGACCATAACTTCTGTTTCCCCATGGATCTTAACTTTGATATAGCAAGCCCTGAACTCCTGTGGATTTGGCCACCATGAGAGGTAGTCCCCTGTCCAAGTTGTGAGATCATTCTCCTGAAAAGGTACCACATTGTACTCATATTTGTCTTTCTCCACACGGAAGAAACGGAAATGATTTGCATCAATGGGTGCATTTTCACATGAGATTAGATTTTGATAAGGATATATTGGTCCATTGGTTTCATCCAGATTATTTGGATTTGGCTTGGCTAAATTTATTCTAAATGCAGTTTTTTTGAGTGCTGGATCATCGTGATCTGATCGTTGATAGTCTAGTTTGTCTAGGTAAGGTTGTAATACACCAATGATATTAGGATTCATTTTTGGTGTAGATGGGGCTGCTTCGAGTTCTTCACCTCCCATTGTGGCTGTGACATAGGCTGTGTATGCATCAGGTCTCTGGGCATCACAAAAGGCTGGAAGACAAGCTCCATTTGGTCCTGTTATCACACTGTCAAAACGTCCCCAAGCTCTAGGATTTGATGAGTATCCAGGCCTGGGCTCCAGGTTTATAAGATTGATCACCACACCTTCAAGTTGCTCGTTAGGCAAGAATTTGTCACTCATGTATGCCCGAACCTTGACATAGCAGCGGCGATTTTCAGGTACATCTAAGTTGAACAGTCTGCGCTCTCTGATTTCCATGTTTCCTATCAGGAAAGTGCGCTCCTCTCTTTTTTTCCTCCCATTTCCACCAGTGGTAACCTGAGTAGGTTGAAAATTACTCTCTTCCTCCCAAACACCTGTGACTGGATTGAGAGACCACAGTTTCATAGTGGGTATATGCTCTGGCATTTTGACATGTTCTGTGTCAAGAAGCACTTGGACTTCACCAGCTCCAAGGATCTCCTGATTTGCCTCATCTCTGAAATCAAGAGAAAACATCCCATATGTTCTCAGTGGAAGCACATCACCTTCATCACCCACAAAGTTCAAGTCTCCTGGAATAGCCGCAGCTGTTGTGATGTTGCGTGGATCAAAGAAAGTGACACTTGCTTTAACCGTGCCTTCATAGATTTCTCCAGTGTCTTTGTGGAAGGAGTTGGGAGGTATCACCAACTGACCAATGGGCTCCTCACCTTTTATTTCACCCAGATAAATAGTATTGCTCTCTGCAGCATTGATGTCAATTGGTGCCTGCTTTCGCATTACTTTTACATCATGGTAAACTGAACCACCCTTCTTATCAAAAACGAACACTTTGAGAGTATCTAAGAACTTTTGGGATGGGTCCACAAAGTTCACAACCAGACGTTGGGTGTCAGAGGGCACCTGAATTGTGAACCCACCCTGATAACCTGTGATTCCTATTCGTTCCTTTCCTATGAAAATGTGTCCAAATCGTAAGGGCTCATTATTGTCTGCAGCAGCCACTCTACCCCGTACCAGAATTCTGGGTTGGACACATTTTTGACAACCACATTCAGTCACAACCTTTATTGGAAGAATGTAACTGCCACAGTTGATCTCCTTTGTTTCCATTTGCTTCACCCCACAGCAGAAACTAGACGAATCTTTGCATCGTAGGTCAAAATCCAGTGGCCCAGGACATTTGTTGTTAGTACAGCGACCAGCATTATACCACCTGGATTTTGGATTTTTCTGTTTGCAGTCTAAAGGCAGTTTAATCAGGTGACTTTCAGGTGTAGCATTACATGCTGGAGTCCCTTTGCCTGTAAATTATGAAAGTGCATAAAAAGAACTTATTTAGCTAAACATATACCCTTTAATAGATCTGACATTACAACATTCCAAGAATTATGTACAATTACTTATAATTACCTTCTCATTAAATATTTTATTATATAAAGTGGCATTATAAGTGCAAACAAACCAAATCAAATTATTCAAATATAACTAAATGATGAATTAGCAAAGTGAGCCATCACATTCATTATTAAGAACTAGTTGAGGAAATGCTACACAAGAATAAATGTAACTGTACAGCAGTAATATTGATAGTACTAATAGCTTAATGAATTAGCGAATGCATTTAAGTTAGTTCTACCAACCAGAGGTTGTTATAACTGACTTAATTGATTGGATTGTTTTAATTGATTGGAGCATTCTAGTGTACATTTTATGTGTTTTCATCTTGCATTCAGATTTCTGGGGTGCTATAAGACAGTATTAACTCCCTGCTGGATTTTTGAGAGTTGGATTTGCTGTATTTTTGAGACCGAATGAAAATCCAGAAGTGAAAGAATGGTATCTGATTATTTTAGCACACTACACAGCAAGACTTTCAGTAAATCTATACTTTGGCTAATAAGCATCAAGGGAATTTGTGCAATGTATAGTTATGTGCGTGGAGGTGGAGGTGGAGGTGGAAATGATGTCTGAGGAGACATCATAGATTTTATTTAAAAGTCCAGAGTTTCAGGTTTCAGACATGAACATTCCTTTCCCATCAGTTATGTGCATAGAGAGAATGGATCAGCATCAACACAAATATCTGCTAGTCTTTGGGGACATTACTTTTCATGGGATTTTCTTCGTTTTTTTACAGCAAATGACAATGTGTAGGAATATTGTAAAGATCTTCATATACTACTCTCTGATTCTTTAATTCTGCCAAATGAATTGATTATGCACTTACCAAAAACAGTTAGGAATGCAGGATTGGATTTAATGGTTCCTGTTAGACTATTAGCTTTGCAATAATACATTCCAGTGTGTTCTGGTTTCAGATCACGCAACACCAAGTCTCCATCATACTTGTATAGTTTCTGGTCCAACAAAGTTCCATTGTGATACCTGGTGGGAAAACCAGTTGACTAAATATGCCATTAAATGCAAGAATTTATTTTTAAATTATAGAGAATAACATCCATATTCTTACCAGTAATATTTATCAGGTATGGGGGTTCCTGTTGCTTTGCAGCAAAAAGTCACACGTTGTCCTTCATATCTTACTTTGTCTTCAGGATGTTTGAGAATGTATGGCTTTTCTATAAGGAAATTTAGGGCAAAATCAATATTGTTGAGAGTCCCAAAATAAAATAAAATTATTGGTATATTCATTCAGTTCTTTGTTTCTGTTACTGGTTTTCTCCAAATGTCTAAGTAAGCATGGTTCCTTTGTCCAGGTAAAAGTTCATTTGGTCTAGCTAGGCAGTGGTGACTTGTCTATAGGGACACTATATACATCAGCCATTCAGAAATATTAATCTTCATTCACAAGTCATTACTTTCCAAAGATTGTTGAGATACTTATTACCTCTTTTGAGTGACCAAAGATTTTTTTTTTTAAGTTGAAGTTTGACAGATACATATAAGCCAAAGTGTCATTGATTTGCTTGCCTTTCTAGCATGGTCATGGAGAGCTCAGTGCCCAATTTAGTTTCATAGAGTTATTATTTAATACAATTAAAAACATATTTGCAAAAAGTGTGAATAGAGGCCCACTGGGGCAGGAATTATGTTGCCCTATGCTGAGAGGAGGAGCAGTGGAATGGACAGTTAATTACAGTTAGTTGCCAAATTGGGTTAGTTAAAAAATATTCTACAATTGCCAAGATCTTGTTTTATAGGAAAACATCTGAATTAAATTGAATACATTTCTACCATAACACTTCCAGAGCAAAGTGTAAGTGCATGTCTTGCAAAGACAAAAGAGAGATTAATATAGGGAATAATGTTTGTACATCCAAAGATTATGTGCATCATGGTGATCTTATTTCCCATGCAAAGGCTGAGGAAAAGAAGATGTCTCAATTTTCCATTGTTCAATTTCTTTTGCTTCGTTTTAGGTCACGGGTGTGGTTTTTGAGATAGAGCTTGGCTGGAAATTTTACTGAAACCTGCCAACCATGGTTAATCATATTATCTCTTCAGCAAACACACCTGCTGTTTGAATAAAGGGAACATCATAAACCACACAAAAGAAGTTGCTAGACTGTATGCTGGATAAATGTATGTTGTTGACTCTCAACTGCCTATTACAGGGTTGCTCTTAATCCTCTCAACTTAATTTTGTTTGAAGCTGTATGTTATAAATCATCTTGTCCATTAAAATGTATGGTCACAAGACACTGCTGCATAGGGCTTACCTGACGACCTGAGGAAAGCTCGAACCCAGAGGTTTGCACTGCTATTTCTGAAAACAGGGACAGTGGCTGGAGCAAACTTTTCCTTGTTGATGAGTAGCCGAGTCTCAGGGCCTGAGCACATGCCATGGATCTTGAACAAACCCTTATCATCTGTCTGGGCACGGATAAGCTTTGGCTGGTCTGCCAAAGCCACACTGGCTCCAGACACAGGAACTCCAGTCACAGTCAGAACTTCCCCTCGTAGTGTCTGTCCCTCACAAATGCAGTGGCTGCACTCCTCATTTGGGTGTCCCTCAGGACATATGAGTTCACACACCACTACAGTTTGTAGACATATAGAGTATAGTTCATTCTGACACTGCACTTCATTTTTTAAAACTGTGAAGTGTAGGATAGACTATAGGATATACCACACCTGGACATGGCGTATTTCCACACTTCTGAACTTCCACTGGCCGTCCTCTGCAGCGGATTGTGTCAGATGATCTGCTACAAGTTCTCCGTCTGGTTCTTTGACCCTTCCCACATGTCACTGAGCAAGTGCTCCATGTCCCCCACTGATTCCACTTGGCTGGATGGAAAAGAGATGGTGGAGTGTTGCACTGAAATTACAGGTCTGATCTTTTGGGACAAAATCAGCCAAACTAGACATTCTGCATGCAGAAAGCCTCTTTGAAGACTTGGTTTATTGTATATGTACTATAGATGTTACAATTAGAAGAAATTAAATGGATGCTAAAAAGTTAATTATTCTATAAGAAGTCAAGGTTGAAGGTAAATTATTCAAGTCATTACTTGAATAATTATATTTAATGCTAAATAACAAGCTGTTTGAGGATGCTGATGGGCACCAAATTCTATGGGTTTTGTTTTTGTTTTGTTTTGTTCTTTTTTGGATTTTCTCCATTTGGTTATTTACCAATTCCTACCCATCAGTCATTTACATTTATGGCATTTGGCAGACACCCTTATCCAGAGTGACTTACAATGACACTATTTATACAACTGAACAGTTGAGTGTTAAGGGCCTTGCTCAAGGGCCCGACAGTGGCAGCTTAGTGGTGGTGGGGCTTGAACCACCGACCTTCTATTCAGCAAACCGACACCTTAACCACTGAGCCACCCCTGCCCCTGCCCCTGCCCCTGCCCCAGTCAGCTCAGGATCACTGCCAACAATGGAGACAGAAGGCTAGCTCGTGCTTGCTGTGAGACACATGAAGCCAGCCAACATGCTGCTCATCACAGGGCAGCTGAAGACACTCAGAAGAAAGTGCTAACTGCTCTCTTCTGCATACATGAATTGAGAGATGCTCATGATTAATTATTGACACTCTGATGGACAGGGGAGGAATTTTGGTGAGTGTAAGGTGGGAACACACCCTTGATGGGATATTAGTCAATCATAGGACATCATGAGCAAACAGATTCACATGCTTGTTCATACATGGGGGTAATTAAGGGTATCCAGTCAACCTAATAGCATGTTTTTGGACATGGGATGAAACCAGAAAACCCAGATGAATACCATGTGACCACAGGGAGAACAAGTAAAACTGCACACAAACAGTCAAACTAGTGATTGAACCTGGGACCCGAGAGCTGTGAGGTGGCAATGCATCAGAGCTTTCTCATTTAAATTCATTGACCAGTTACCTTGGCATGGTGGAGTAGAACACTCTTTCCGCTCAGCATGAGGGCCTGGGCAGGCTGGCGTAACCAGCTTTGGCAGAGGCTGTGTGCTCATGCATTTCCGTCTGCGCACTTGGATGCCCACATCATTACAGGCAGTAGTTGAACAAGGACTCCACTCACTCCAATTTGTCCAAAATGTTTGAACTGAAAAAGTAAAAGAATAACAGACAGTTCAATACATTATATTCAGTACAATATATGGTTTCCAAAAAAAACAAGCACTGATCCATCTCTTTTTTTACTATGCAGTTCATAACATTGGGTAATCTACCATGACTGACTTGTTGCTTGACTAATGGTACCTGGTGGACACTGGAATCGCACATGGTAGTTGGAGCAGATGCGCCCATATGGCTGTTCTTTATTAATGCACCAGAAGCCTTTCTCCAGACTGGAATGTACCACCTCCCCAGTGTCTGAAGCAGGTACCCAGTCAGTGGTACGGACCTCCATGGCAACAGGCCGTGCACACACTCTTTCTCGGTAGTAAAATCTAATAGCCTCTAGTCTCTCATAGTCCCCATTGCCACCAGGATGGTCAATGTTGAACCAGGATGTCCACTCTGTCACTCCTGTGAAGTAAAAATAAAATAAAAAAAATCCAACTTCAGCTATGAACAAACTGTTGTATCCATGTCAGTATTCTTTGAAAATATTAGCTTTAAGTGTCAGAAGCATATTTCACCACAAAAAACTGTAAAGGACAATTGTAAAACTGTAAATGGTCATATCTGGCTTTCTCCTGTTTTTATATTAAAGATTTTGTTATGTGTGTCATTTCCATGAACATTGGTGTTTCAGGAAATCTTGCCTCGTGCTTCAATATATTTTTATGTGCTGGCCACCAAATCCACTGGTGCACACTTATTAGTTTCAATTCATCATCATGGCAGTGTATTCACGACAAAGAGGAACTAGCCACAAAATAAATAAATGCTTTTAGTAATAAAAACCTGTGGTCTGATGATCGAGGATGAAGTTGTAGGCCAGCTTTGTGTTCCTGTTCCTATGGCTCAACTTTCGTAGCTGTGAGCTATTCCAGCTAGAACCTGCAGACAACAAGAGAGAAAATGATATTACCAGCCCAGCCACATTCAGCCCTACATTCCTGTACATTTATTCTCGATGACACATTATTGCTTGCAGTTCTGTGTTAAAGCCATCTCTTCACAGCACATTCCTGCACTTGTATTAGTGTCTGCACGAGGTATAACGCAAGAGGAAGGTTCAGAGTCAATGGGAAATCTATAAAAGATCTTCAAACTCTGTCTCTTGAGTGTCTGGATGTATAGTTTTCTTTGTCTTGGGGTCATCAGAGTCCTGCCCTATGTCTACTACCTGAGATCCAGTCTCGTCCATCTGGATGATGGTATATATGGTATATATGATGTTATATATGATCCACAGATACCTGATTCCACGATGGGCAACAGAAGGGATGTGTTCGACTCTCTAGACTGCAGGCTCTCTACTAGAGCTTAAAAATGGCCCAGGAGCTCCTGCACACATATGGAAAAGCACTGGATCTTAATTGGATCTGACGCACGCTCCATAATTCATGGCTTCTGTTCCCAAAAGCAATGCAGAAATAATGAGATTTCTCAGGTTAAGGTGTTGATGTAAAACTAGTGTATGCCTTACACATCTGAATGAATTTGGCCAGAGAGAAGCTGGTCCCACATCTGCAGAGTTACTCTGCAAAGTCTGGAAAATGAGCTAGAAGTCTGTAACTGAGTTGGAGAAACTTAAAAGGCATTTTCTTTCCTGGAATACAGGTACAGCAGACAAGGAATGGGTCAAATAAGGTCCCTAAATGAGGTCTATAGACTATAGACTGGCATTAGCAATCATTAAGGCCAAATCTGTTTATATGAACATAGACTATATACGTTGAATTACATCCCCTTACAGAGGGATGTAATGGGAAGATCTGTGCAGACAAGCCATTCTTTTAGCAGCAACCTGTCTAGCCAAGCTGTACCTCCCCCCACTAGAAATAGAGTGATGCCGTGACAGCTCATCGTTACTGGCTCTATTCTCAGCACATACGCTAAAGTGCTTATCTACAGGGGACGTCTCAGTCTCTGTGTAAGCTCTGCTGGAGTCATGCACTCCCTGAAATTATTTTTTGTGATTACACTCCTTTTAGAATGAGTATGTTCCTCACAGGTTTTCAGTAAGCAGACACTCAGTAGTGATCTTGCCACATTTACCCACAGCTGTAGAGTCTTAGAAAACCCTTTATGTTCACCAAAGTGAAGTCTTGGAGAAGTAACTGCTTCACAAGGAGTCACAGTGAGTCAATTGGGATATTCTTCAAAACACCTCGTAGTCACGTAGTCTGCTTGTTTGTTTTTATTATATCATTTAGGCCTTTTTAGCATTGTTTTTTCCTATTACTTACATTAATATAACCTGACAAGCAGACAGCTGTCAACACATTCATCTCAAAAGAGCCAGAAACAACAGTCAGCAATTCACTTCAGATTCACTGTTCCTCCAGTAATAACTTGTGTTATTGTAATAGGATGTAATAGGACACAGCTCTTTCAATGTGTGCGTGTTTGTGTTGAGGGATTTAATGTGCCAAAATTTATGTTGCAATGGAAACAATTGTTAGTTAGCTTGCTTAGCCAAAAGCATGCAAGCATCCATAAATGGCACATCTGTGTCTTCCTAACATAGTTCTGCACGTGGATCCCTCATAACAGAGAAGCCACTATTATTCTGGGAAGCAGTGCTCCCTAAAGAGCGTCAGTTTGAGTTCAGTTAATTGTTCCTCTGATCTCTGTCACACTGCAGCACTTTTCCAAGTTTTGCTGCACCAGATTAATTATACAATGTCCTTCCAGATTTCTCACATCAACACAAAAGTCTACAGTACACACTGTTGTGAGAAATTACAAACAGTCTATTCATGAATATCATTCATGCTACTTTAAAAGCTCTTTGGAGCATTTTATTAGCCAGTTCCTAATAAAAATATTGCATTCTTTTGCTCTGAAGATTAGACAAATAGCTGTGCCAAAAATTAACCTGGCAGTTCTTTTCAACAGGACTGGAAGTTGTTAAAATCTTCCAGATGCTTACAAGAAGGAAAGGTAAAAACCATTTCAGCCAGCAGTTTATGTAAGTGCCTGGCTAAACCAAGGCTTTTGACTGGTGTCATGATGCAGCTATGCCATGGCATTTCATTTAAGTGTAATAACAGTGGTGCTAGGGCACTAGAAAGTACTTTAACACCTGACTGTCATATTCTAAGAACCTAGTAACAAGCACATATTTGTTCAAAATCAGGAGCGTTTCTCTTTCAAGTCAGGAAGCGTGGCCAGCTACTGGGCCCCAGACTGATTTGATTGCAATTGAATGATTGCGAATGATGGCCAAAAATGATATGTGTGTATGCATGTGTTTACTCTTAGTCTATGCACATGTGGAACTTGTTTTGTCTTTTGGGCATGTGACTTGGCTGAGGTTTCAGACTTTGAGGTCTGTCCGATCTCTCAGATTAGGTTCAGGATCAGAGTAGAAGCCACTGGTAAAATGCCTCACAGTCTCTTGAGGTTTGTAGATTTTTTTCTTTTGCATCTGCAAAACATTATTTCAAATTAAACTGTCTTGAAATACTGAATAATGACAGACACAATGCTACTGCAAATTTTAAACTAGTTACAGCAGCTCCTTCTGGTATCTGTGGGATACATGCATCAGAACTAATTTTCAGCTGTTCCCTCAGATGGCACCGACTCTGTTTCTCAGATGAAAACGCAACACTTAACGTGTCATAATATTATATTGATTTCACTTCTCCCCCATTCGCTTCACTTCTTCTCCCACATCAAAGTGTCTAAGACATATTTCTTCCTTGGGGAATCTGGGCAGTGGAACTGAAGTGTAAGGTGAGCATCTGGAGAATTAATCATTTAAATGAGGCAGATGATCAAGTGGCAATATTTACTTTGGAGTACACAGCATGGACAAGCTTGGCACGGCGTCAGCGGCTAACAGTTCATTAATGAAACACTGATTGATATCTGGTTATTTAAAACCCAGCATATTTAAGCCATGAGCCAGTGTCATCCACCATTTTCCATTCTACTAGCAGAGCAAGACAGAGAGCAGCTGTCTCTTCACTTTAGGAAGCAGTAATAAATTTGATGAGACTGAGGTGTAGCAGAGATGAAAAAGGAGTGACAGCAGACAGGCAAGAGAAACGTTGGAGAAACAATTACCTCACATGATCAAAGATTTTCCAAAATGCCACACTGTTATTTTATTTTAATCTTAATAAGAAAGTGAGAGGTTATTTGGGGACAAAGTTTATAATAATAACAGCATCAACTACAATAATTATTATTATAATATACAAATTATTATTATTATTATTATTATTATTATTATTATTATTACAATGCATACATACAAACATACATTAAAATAAAATATTTAAAGTAGCAATGGCTTTGTTATGAGGAAAAATTTAAAATTATCAAAAATCAGTGTTGAATTAGATTTAAATTAGTTGGATTATTCTTGCTTGTAATACTCTCAGGTGTGAGACTTAGACTTAAAATTCACATCCTGCTTTAGTGTCTCCACTGAAAACACTCATCTGTGAAAATATTTTAAAAGTCACCTGTAAATGCACCTAAAGCATTAGATGATAAAGCATACAGGATCAACCAATCCAGTCCTGCAGACATCTTTTATTTACTCAAATTAAAGCTTCAGTGGATACGTACCTTGTGCCAGGGCCAGACAAAAGAGGATGCACAGTACCAGTGCCACCCACGTCCACTTCCTCATGGTGACAGTCTTATGTTCAGCAGCCTGTCCAGCTCAAATCACTGCAAACCATAAAATGTTTTTTTTTGTCTCAGGTCCTTAGAGTGACTTGACAGTAAAATTACACAGGTGGCTTTCTGTGACCTTCAGACTAAGTCTGATGACTGTTGCACATTTCTCAGAGAACAGAGTTTTAAAAGACAGGCACTGTGCTTGAGCACTCCAATCCAGCCCCCTCCAGCCTTCCATTGGCCAGAGCATGTCTGAACCCACATAAAAAAAAAGATAACTGGAGGAGAGAACAGAGTGCAGTGCCTCAATGAAACTGCAGTTTGTTTATTAGTGCAGGAATGGCAAGTGTCATTTTTCATCATGTGTCTTTACAGGAGTTATGTGAGGTGTCTTGGGTTTATTCTGCATGTTATATGGAGCCACTGTTTATTTCATATAGGTGGCATTAGATATTTGCTGGACAAATTAATATTACTGCATTTTTACTGCCATTTCCTTTTTTTTATTTCATTGCCATTCATAAATTGTGTTTGCATTTATAAAGAAATCACACATTTGTGTGACAAGTGACATCATGTGAACCATGGAGAATGAATCATGTGAGGAAATGTGAAAAATGAAATCACATGAATTGCATGTGGAAAATTAAGATGTTGAACATTTATTATGAGAAAATTACATTATGCATGTGATACAATAACAAATGTAAATACATAATGTTAAATATTTATATATAATATATCATGTGAAAGGTTAATGTGAGAAATGATGTATGTGAGAAAATCACATTTGAGGAAAATTAATTATGAGACAATTATGCGATAGTTTAACATGTAAAAAAAAAGTAAAAGGTTTACCCTTGGGGAATGAATTATTTGAAAATCTAATGTGAAAAATGTAATCAAATATACATATCCAATTAAACATAAGAAATTTAAAAATTCACATGAGAATTGTATATGAATTGTATTCTCTGGAAGGGTTTACTTGATGACTTTATTTACCGTGTTGACATTTAACCACTGATGTGACTCTAGCCTTATGCTTAAACAGTTTTATCCTCAAAAGTGACTCTGCCAATTACCTAATTTGTCAGTGTCCTGGCAGGAAACATTTTTATTCTTTCATATGGCACACAGCTGTTCAGACAACAAGAAATCAACATTATGCTTTTACATCTTTCTTCTCAACCTTAATGACCACCAAACACATGATTCTCCGTTGCCAAACAATTAAACAGCATCCTGTTTCATGCAGGTCAGGAAACATTGTTAGCCTGATACGCACTTCAAGACCTACTGATTTGTATGTCATGCCTCATCAGGAACAGTAATGATGTATTGAAAACTGACACTCGTTTGCCGTCATAGTTGCCAAGGAGATTTCATTGCATTTACAATCGATTGACGCAATAAATCAATATACCACACTTGGTGTGGACTGGTTACAGAAAATTACTGGGGAAAAAACAGGCTATAAAGGACAGAGGCTGTAATTTGGCTGCGTATAAAAAGAGTCTGTTCAATACCAAACAGCCAAATTTCCTTTGAAAGCACAGACCAAAATATGTTCTTAGCCCACAGTCTAAACAGATTTTCAGATTTTCCTTAGTTGGCATATTGAGTGCATATGACTTCAAGTCATCAATCATGAGCATGTTCTTTGGGTGTTGGAGACTACCGAAGTTTCTTTTTTATTGTCTGAATTTTTTTCATATGAAATACACTCAAATAAACAACAGACTTTTCCTATGTAAAAAAAATTAATACTTTTTGATATCCTTAGTGAACCTGATGCTAAATATTTGTTGAAAGAGCAATATACGGATGTCCTGAAATGGCCTTTGCCCCAAACTGTGTGTTTCTCCTTTCTGGGTAATTTATACTAGAACAGTTTTTAAGGAACAAATGGTCATGCATTCCCATGCCACCCATGCCATTTTCCTGACTTTCCTGTAAATCTCAGAGTAAAGATAATATACTCTATGGTTTCTAGCTTTTACATTTCCCCCCAAACTTTGGCAACATTACTATAGGATCCAGTTGTTACCCTGGTCAGTGGTGGCTAGGGGTGACCATTAATCTTAACTTCAGACTTGTGGCTTAGAAGTATGTGAAAACACATGGGAAGTTAACAGGTTCAAAGAGAATTTATTTGAATTCGAGATCTAAACTGGTGTCAAACACAACCTATTCTAACTAGGAAACTATATACCAAACTCCTCACTGTTTAACCATATATATATAGGTTTGTGTCTTGGGAAATCTTGTGCTATTTAAAATGCTTGTAATTAACAAAGGAAATACACTTTGATTGTATGCAATACATAGAATAATTGAACGCATTTGTCAGTTTTATTGTCCAATACTAACTCTAATACTAAAGAATATTGAAGTTTTGTAACTGTAAAATTTAATGAAGGGAAAAAGCTTTGCCCGATTATCAGAACAGTCCGAATATTTTCTATCATGTAAAATTGCATAAATACAGTATGTGAACAAAAAATACAGAATAGAATCTTTATTTTCAAGCAAAAAAAAACTTAAGCTACGCACTTTTACCTAAACACATACCCACATCAGCCGCCACGACAGTCTCTGTGCACAAACTGCTAGACATTTTACCACAGTAACAGCCTGTAAAGTACAAAATGTAAATATGTATATAGAATTCATACATATCCAAAATATGCCAGTGTTACAGTTCTATAAAACAGTCAGTGCCTGGAAATTCAGGCAGATTGAGTTCATATTTTTTCTGCATGTCATACGGAAGAAAACGTCCAGCTAGAAAGTGCTTCCCCGAGAAACTTGTGGCACACTTTTTGGGGACCGTCAGAGAGATGAGAACCTCTGGATTGATTCCATCTTTACCCGCTTCATCTACATCCCAGCCTTTGAAGTAAAAAGTAGCATTTAGTTAGTAAATGGTTTAAAACTTTTCACACAAGGGGCCTCATTTATCAGCCTTTTAGTAAAGTTGTGTGCAAATTTTTTTGTGTTTTGGTAACACCGATTTGCTTTATGCCCACAAAAAGGTAAAGAGAGCTGAGAACAAGAAAATGAAAAATAAATGCTGAAAGTGTGCCTCCTAACCACGAGTTAGTAATGAATCTCAGCCAGTTTATTGCATTGGCTAACATTGGCACACACTACCTCCTCCTATAAACATAGGGTGCCATTTCTTTTGTCCTGATTTATGGACTAGTCTTATTCATTTTCATTCTTTAATTTCTTTTATTTAGGTCATATAAAATGAATGAATTTCCCAAAAATGTTTGTACAATTGAAATAAACAAGTTGAAAACGTAATCTTTTTTATACAATTTTGCAGTAACTCACAGCAATTATACAATTTAAAGCTGATCCATCAAGGTTGACTTCAGTGAGTCTCCCTATACATAAATTTACACAAACTCAGGAACTCTTGTAGGACACGAAGGTTCCTCCAAACTAACTGGATTTTCATGAATTTCTTATGTAAATGTTCCTGTGAACAATTTACAGATAAATTCATATACA
>JAOUQY010000004.1:15394715-15407953 GCA_028566355.1 Doras micropoeus | reverse complement strand
TCATTTTACATGGCCTACCACTTCATGGCTGAGTTGCTGTCATTCCCAATCACTTCCACTTTGTTATAATACCACTGTAGAATATTTAGTAGTGAGGAAATTTCACGAATGGACTGCACAGGTGGCATCCTATCACTGTAATTGTGTAAACACAAATGTTTGTAGAAGTCTGCATGCCTAGGTGCTTGATTTTATACACCGGTGGCCATGGGAGTGATTGGAAATCCTGAATTCAATGATTTGGATGGGTATATACATATATGCATACATATATGATATAAATAATATATCATTATATCTACAGGGTGTGTTTTTTTAAATGATCTTTCACTGGATCTGCTGCTCTCTTTTGGAAACAAAGGGAGCAAAAGGTTTGGTGTCATTGACCTGAAAGCCAATACCTGTATTTTCCAGTTCTGCTGATGGACAGGGATAGACAATGCAATATCATAATACTTTCTTTGAGCTCTTCTGTCTACAGTAGCACTCAGTTAGTTGCTTAATTCTCCACACACAAATATGAGAACATGTAAAAACCTGATGTTGTCTGGCTGCTCTAAGTACTGAGACATGGTTTTTCGTAGTCAAAACATACACAATGTTCCATCAGTCTGAGTGACGAAAACAGTATCCTGATACAGGGAACAGGATTTTACCTCAGACACCAGTCTTGGAAAACTTCAGAACATAAAGTGCTTATTCCTAAGGCTTGGAAAGAGGCATGTAGGTAAGGTGGGGAAGAATGGAGTTTGCTTTGGCGCTTGCTTTCTGGGTGAATAGTTGGGTTATGAAATCGGAGAGCAGTAAAAACCAGCTACTGCACTTTTCTTTGAGCAACTTTATTGATGTCATTCCAGGTTCTGAGCTACTGACCAGTGTGTTTTTCTAGGTTACGATTTATGGGGGCCAGTGAGAGGTTTTGTTGATGCTAATTGTGACAGGGAGCTTGTGGTTGGAACCCTCAGAGGAAGCAAAAGGAGCTGCAAGTAAAACTTCTCTGACTGGGGGAAGAAAATGTACCCGCAGAGAACATCCATCAGGAACCATGGATCACACGATTCACATTGCTCTCAGGTAAGTTGCGAGGAGCCTGACTCAATCCAGATGGAGCTACAGGGCATATAGGACAGTCTGTTTGGGCCTAACTGAAATTATTCTTCTACCTCTGTCTGGCTATAAAAAGTGGTTGAGTTACTGTCAGCTCAAACTAGGCCATTCTCTTCATATTGACCAGTGAGGTGTCTTTGCTAGATGTTTTGTTAATCAGACCATTCAGTGTAAACTCTAGAGACTGTTATGTGCGTGAAAATCCCAGGAGATCAGCAGGTTCTATAATACTCAGAAAAAACTCAAAATGTATCTGCATATTTTATGCATTGCTCTGCTGCCACATGATTGGCTGATTGGATAATTGCATGAATGTGCAGGTGTACATTTGATACAGAGTACACTATATTCCAATTCTTATTTGAGTTGTAGGTGCAGTAATATTTGAGCATGCTACCTATGTTTTGTACACTTTCTTTATTCTATACGTGATCAAGATTTCATCCATTGATGTTACACTAATATGTTAATTTTGTGAAGCATTTAAAATTGTATCCGAAGAAGAGATTTCAATTCCATTTTAAGGTTATTTTGCTGTGCAGCTCTTCAGCCTACACCTAAAAAATAACTTGACTCAACAAACCCAGTGAAGAATAAACACATTTTTCTAAGCACACGCTTTAATAACTTCCCAGGTGTTACAGTGGTGAAGCCTTGTCCTTATGCCAAGGAGCCTGTGTGTTCAAATCAAGGTGCCAAGTGTGGTCTTCTCTGTTTGAATCCTTTAATCTCAGAATGCCTGCATTTTTTCTAGTTCTATTCTATTTTTTCCAAGAAAATATTAGGAGAAACTGTTGACAGTTGGTACCAAAATAAGGCATAAATGAGTATCCTGATTAAAATTCCTGAATGAAAAGAAAAGTTCAAGGAGAGAAAATGTCTCCTGGGTGGGAAGACTGTCTCGACAACACTGCCATTCTCCGTGGGAGTATTAAGAGTGGACCCTGGAGCTGCTGAGTCTGAAAAAGTTGTGAGTTCTTTCCATGCCTGCTTGCCTGTTTGGCCAAACCATGGCACTCTTGGGAGCAGGTTTTAAGCCATCATGTGGAGATGATGAAAACAGAAATGGCTGAGGCAGAGAAAGAAAACCATGTAGGTGTGTGGTCTGTAAGATATATGACATTTGAAGCAATAGAGCACAGACAGAAGGTCATTGTTTATGTGTCAGAGTTGTTTACAGTTGAGTTCACTACATGCTTTAAGTAAATGGAGGGTTCTTCCTCATGTGTTATTTCTAATGCTCCTTCACTGACTCCCATTGTTGTTGGAAATATAATGTTTCCAAACTGTTATGGCTCTGTGAGAAAACACTCTTCACTGTGACACAAAGACAAATCAGTTTTTTTTTCAGCAGTCCCCAGGAACATGCAATTTTAATCTATCAAGCACAATATGTTCAATAATACTTTCTATGTTTACAAACGACCCAGAGACACCTCTTCACTTTTACCCTTATAAAAATGTCAGGGTCTCTGAACATCTTCCTGCCATCTTGACCCCCACATATGGTGTATTTGCTACATTATTACAAAAAGGCAAGAGGTCGCACATGAAGTTCAGAATGACCCTGGGTCTGAAGTGCCTATAGTTGACCTCAAAGTTTATATCATGCTTTATTGATGTATCAGGTGAGTAAGGTCTGGTGGACTTGCATTCTTTAAACTGCTGTACTTTAGTTAGCGCAGCTAGCTTGACTACTTAACTACAGCTTATTTGTGTCACATCACTGAGTTATAATAATGTTATTATAACTTTCAAAAAATAAATAAATGTTGATTAACACATTCATCCATCCAAGAAAGGTTTCAGCGGAGGAATACTTTAGGAGATGTTTCAGCTAGGATCCACTATGAACAGTTTGCTTTAGACTATGTGTGCATAAGTCCTTTTCTACAATGCAGATACCTTGGTGATGGCGACAGCACAGGCATGACCCCAAATCTCAATCAGCTGCTGCTGTCCAAAACGATAGTCTGTGAGCAGTTCTGTTTCAATGGCAGCCATCTCTGTTTTACTGGAGAGAGAGAAAGAGTGAGAGAGAGAGAATACTGTTAATAGAAATGTTTTGAATCATAATTTTTTCCATTTTAACATGCTCCCATTCTTGAGGTCACCATGTCTTAATCTGGCACAGGTTTTTACACCAGTTGCTCTTCCTGATGCAACCCTCCCATTTAACCGGGCTTGGGACCGGCACTGTGCGTGCATTGCTTGACTCATCAAATTGAAAGACAATAATGTGTAATATATCATACAGCATGACATTATGACTGAAGTGCTTACAGCCTGATAAAGCCAGAATCTGAATATATTTTAAAGACAGGAACTGGTTAGCCTGAGATCCTGCTAATGAGAGGCTCTGATGTGGAGCTTAATACAAGAATGGAGATTGTGGCACCAAATTATAACCATAAATTCAGATACAAGGTACAAAGTCACTGTCTTTGACAGATACCAGACAGAGAGAGAGAGAGAGAGAGAGAGAGAGAGAGAGAGAGAGAGAGAGAAATAAAGACCCCTGCTGGAAGGTTTCAGTCATGCTGACAATCCCATCCAGAACTCATACACATGAGTAACTGGTAATTCCAGTTCATCATTTCTGTTTTTTTTTTTTTATTTTGCCCAGTTACAGCTCTACAAATTAATTCCTCCAACTTTGTAACACTGCAGAAAGTCATTTCTGTCCTCTTTATTTGGTATTCTGGGTTACATTTTTGCCGTTTCCAAGACAACAGGTTCAGTAAGTTGCTTGTTTTAAATTTAGCCACGGTCAGCGGTGATAAGAACTGAGCAAAGACAGCATATAAAGGGAAATGTTGAACTGCTGTTGAGTTGATTATATTTTTTATTTATCATGCCATTAATTACTTCATTCATTTTGCTCTCTCTCATTTGTGATTGAGTGGTTTGTTTACAACCTGACTGTATGAATCTGTAGTCTCAAATGGAACCGGCAATAATTAGAGCCAATTAGCTCTGTATTTTTCCACTGTGAATGAGCACAGTGATAATATCACAGTCCTTTCTATATCAGAAAGAAACAAGATAATTAAATCTATGGGATCATATTCTGTATCCCTGTTTATCTATTACAACATATTAACTAATAAAGAGTATTTCCAAGACGTAGGCATCCCAGATTACTTCCAGACTTTTCAAGGAGGTTCAAGTTGAACACTCAACTTCAAGATGAAGTTAAAAAGTGCAAACAAATCAATAAAATAATATAGATGCAGAATATCCTATAGCAGAATTTTTGGTACTCCTGCTATAAAGCTTACTCACTGTAGGTTCTGATCCCTGAAATGCTAAAGGTCAGCTAGCATTTATTTGAATCAGTTAGATGCTTTGATCACTGTGCTAGCCCAGTGCATGAGGACGTTTGAGCCTCGTGGCATTTGCAGTCTTGCGGGTGGTTGCTTCCTGGCTTACTGTGATACAATGATATTTGCAAAGTTCAACACGGTGCAGTGGGTTTTGTTTTTGCTTTTTTTTGTACATGTGGTTATTTATACTTTTCTGATATTTTGCCTCCAATTTTTAAAACATGTTGATGATGTTTATATGATATAGAAGTGATATGTGCACTGCTCTGAAAGTACTGGAAATTTAGATGGGTTTTAGATGAAAAGATGAATATGAGATGATAGAAATGGCCTAATATTTATATCTAGATGTAAAACCTCCCATTTCTTCCCCTTTGTTGTGTTGGCTGTGTGTTTTGGATCATTGCCTTGCTGCAAAATAACATTCCTCCCAATTAGACCGAATGCATTTCTGTATAAATTGGCAGACAGAATGTATCTGTAGAATTCTGAATTCATTCTGCTGCTACCATCAAGAAATGATTGAGCCTTGAGCCTGTTCAAGCCATGATTGTGATACCTTTACGCCTGCCCTGTGGAGGTTATTGGTGATGTCACTAAGTGTTGTTTCCTGGGTTTTTATTCACAGCTCTCACAATGTTTCTCTCATCAACTGCTGCTGTTCTGCTGCTGTTGGCTGACCTGTTCAGTGTCTGGTTGCTAGCGCTCCAGTGGTTTCTATATTTTTCACGAGATTTCAAATTGTTTAGTTGGCTATGCCCAATGTCTGTGCAATGGGCCTGATAGATTTTCCCTCTTTTCTCTACTTCAAAATGGCTTTTCTACCATAGGCAGCCCTCTGGTCTTCATGTTAGTTTATCATTTTTTAACAACAAATGCAGTCTTCACAAGCAAACCCCAGGGCTCAAACCATGAGCAGATATTCAGAGCTATTAATTCTTTGAACCATCAATCTGACAGAGCATACATGGTCATCAAGAAACACCCATCAGTCATTTTCCAAAATTTTTGATCACTTAAAATTGGTGGGTCCAAAATAAATTAGCCATTTTCTAAGTTGCTTAATACAGCTAGATAGAAATATTAATATCAAGGAAATGAAAGCTGATATTCTGATGTATCGTCTCATATTCAGCTTTTATTCTCAAACCCAAATGTCTTCAGGGTATAGCAAAATCAAAATAATTGGCCTTGTTGCCTTGTAAAAGCAATGAACTCCCTTTTTCTCTCACTGACTCCTTTCACTTATGCTATAAATAGTCATTCACCCCACCAGTCTCTCTTGATATTAATAAGATATAAATGTAGTTTGTCATGTTACAGGACAACCCAAAGGTCCTCTGTCTAAAAGGCTTTTCCATGGCTTAAAGCATACTGACACTGGTGAATCCTTCCATGAATTTTAAACATCTCCTTGTGGAGAATGTACCATATAAGTGGTTATACATCTTTCTATGTTAAATAGCAACACATTTTAATCAATTTATTTTTAGCTTTAGATTATGGTAATACGCTGCATCATGTTTATACCATTTGAATTGATATATTTTATATCTAAATAAATTGTGACTGTTAGTTTTAAAACTAAAGAACGCTTTTATGTGACAGAAATGTAATTAACCCTTTAGAGCATTATATATTGACCAAGCTCCACTGAATAAATCTCACCAGCAGAGGGAGTCACAACTCAGACACACCTAATATCAGCTGAAATAAGCCACAGACTTATTTCAGACTTATTTAATAGAGAAAAGTCTATTACAAATTATGGCTGGTGGTGTATTTTTTTCATTCCTGTGAAAAGTCTGTGTGAAAAGTTGTGTGCCACTCTGACATCACAGGGGGGACTTTGCTAGGGTGATTAAAATTGTGTTTAATATGGGGGAGAAAGGTAAACAATATCAAACAAAAGAGAAAACCATCATGTGTCACTGCTAGGTCCTAAACACAAAAGGGGAAGTCCATCTTTTCCCCACCATTTTCCAATGATGCAGTGGAGTCAAAATATTTCGGTGTAAAGATGCAGTACGGTTGCACAGAGTTACAGCAGGCATGGCTTGGCTAGTTAGCAGTCTGCAAGATAACCATTATGATGATGATAATGGTGGTAATGGCATGAAAACTGAAGCATTGAAAGCTGTAGGTAAGAGAGCTGGACAGACTAAAGTACTAAACACTGCTGCAACACTCTCTTTAAGTGAAGCCAAAACAAACAGGTTTAAGCCAAAACATACACCTCAGAACGCCATTATAAAATGCATCTTGGATTCCACTGAAGATCACATGTTAATGATCAAGATTAATATGCAAGTCTTTCAGTGGGGATTTTTCTATTAAAAGCAACAGTATTACACTGCAAATTTCCCAGAAGTCCTCATAAATTTCCCCAGGGGACCCCGTCATGCCCCATGCAGACCACATGCTGTAATCACATGTATAAGGTTGATTACGTCCAACGTGCAGCCAGCACGCCCGCTGAACCCCCAGCGGAGCAGCATCAATAACATGCACTCACACCAACCCCCTAAGGTGATGTTCTGCATGACTTCAAAACAGCTCTCATCCCACAGGAGCAGAATGTCAGGGTCAAAAGGGCTTGAAAACATAGATGAAAGACAGTAATTATGCCTTCACTTACTAATCCATCAGATAGGAGTGCTTGAACCTGGGACATTTTAAAACAAGAGAGAAACTACACAAGGCTTACTTTTTTTTTTAACTCGTTTTTCTCCCCTTTGTTTGCATCATTGTTGTAATCCTAAGCTAGAGAGTGTAAATCACAGCCTCTTCAGCATGCAGCATATTCACCTCCAGCACACTGAAGTGCCTCTACTGCTGTGTGAGTGTAGGAAAATAAGGCACAAATTACGTGACCACTACACGGCACAGGACACAGAGAAAGACAATGTCACCTCACTCACACTATTCTGAATCACAATAAAGTGATAATATATCAAAAAATCAAATGTAAACAAATTTCCCTCACCTCAGGTAAGTGTGTTATGATTAGACTTGCCGTTTGCACTTGCTAATCTTGTAGATCTGACTTGCTATCTACATTAGCCTTTTAATAGTGATGGGAATTCCAGCTTTTTTTCAGTCAGTCGGTGAATCATTTGACTTAAGTCAACTCTTTCGACTTCCACACGACACACTGTTGGAAACATGATGACTGTTGATGGTTCTCCTTTGCCTAATCATGCCTGAAACTGTTTCAAGAAATTGCATTCTGTACATTACATTGCATATATAGAATCTTTTTCAACGAATAGTAAAATGTGCAGCAGTGCAGTGAATCAGCTTGGTCATACTGATTTTATGTACACAGCTGAGACTCAAACACACACCCCAAAATACACATAGTTCAGGTGTTGAAAAGTGGTTTCTGTGAAAGCATATTGATGAAAGTACACAAAATAAGTGCAGACATAGTCTTGAGTGCATTTAGGGTTAGAAATGGAAATTGCATAAATGAACTCCTCTATTAAAAGCATGCGTAGGACAGTATGTAGGCTGTAATGTGGTGAGGCACTTTCTAACTTGCCAGTCATGTATTACCTAATCCAATTTTTTTAATCCAAACTGATTTCCAAGCACATTAATATAACCCTCAGAGTCAGAAGTTTAACAAACCAAGCAAATGTACCAAGCAAGAAGCTGGTATGTAGAACCTGACATTACACCATTCATACTCTGAAAACCTGCAGTTAGGTATGAACTCATCACAAAAGTCTGCCACATGTGAGTTATTCTCCTCTGACTTCTGAAGAAAAGTTCAGAAACAGAAGAACTTCCTGCATTGCATGAAAAAAACATCCTGTGTCAGGATTACATCAACTTGACTTATAGCACTGAGAAACTCAGCTCAGAGAACACAGAGAACTTGGCGTACTTTTCCACTCATGCTCTCCGGATGCCATTTGAGGACACGGCATCCTTTGGCCATCACTCTGGAGATTCCAGGAAGTGATAGTGATAGAAGTGATTGTGAACACGAGAAGAGATGGACAGGAGTGCTAATTAGTTCCCAGAGACATCTGCTTGAGTTCTTGCATTTGAGCAAGCCAGTTTTAGAGTGAGCTGAGACTCAGGACCTGGAACTGCAGCATGCTTGGCAGTGAATACCTGAGTTTGGGTTACATGTGTTTAGATTATGAAGTAAGTATGTATTGAACGTGTTTTACTTATTTTAGCATTTTTCTCTTTTTTGACATTAATTGCTTGGAATATTTTAAGTCTAATGTTAGTTCTTATTTCAGATTTCAAGTTGCACAACTGAAATGTTCCATGTGCTCTGACAGGTATTGAAAAAAAATATGACTTCGTTCTAAACTGTTTCAGGGTCCTGTGCTTTTTCATTTCATTCAACCCCATGACCTTTATCTTAAACTCATCACCCTTTATATCTTATCTCCTTATTGTCACAGGTGTTCTTACTTAAATCTTGACATCCTATTTGGAAGAAATAAACCATGGAATTCAGATGGATCAAATGTCTGAAAAATAAGTGAATGATAAACATATGACCAAATCAAAGATTTATTTCAAGCTGGAAGACACAAAAGTGCAGGCACTGTGAGTCAACTGTCTAGTGATGAATGATTAATCCTGTGAGTTGGACATGATGAGGCCTCACTGGAGGTTCGTAGAGTGTCAGGGGGCAACTGTGTCCACCCACTGCACCTGTAAATGTCATCAGGCAGTGTCTCAGCTGGCTTGCTTGCCAGACAATTACTTACAACTGACCAGATGAGCACAGTAAACAACAGCAAGCCACATTAGGGCTTAAATCTTTTTTTCCCCTTTATACTGAGTAAAGATGCTTGTCAAGTGCACCAGAGAGATCCATACAAGTGCCATTTTTGAGGCTCAGGACAGGAAAAAACAGTGATCACACCATGTAGATTGTTCTGACAAGTACCTGTGGATACGTACTGAGCCTGTAAACTATCTCAGTCACACCTCACAATGGGTTTGCTACCTCAATTTGGAAATTCATTAGGCTGGCCAGGGCAGATGCTGATAAAGCAGCCTTCATTCTGCCCCCTTGCCTGGAAAACAATACAATGTTTGGCTTCAAAGAGATGCTCTGTGCTCTGGCTGGATAGATCTCTCCAGGCCATGCTCTGGGCCAACTGCCCATCTGATGTCCTGACAGTGGGGTTTTGAGTAGATGAACTGAACTTGACTCTGGAGAGGAGCTTCACAAGGACTTCATCTAGACCTCAAACTCCATGGGCCCAGTCATATCCAAAAGCTATAAAATATGAGCTGCTTTCTCATATACTAAAACAGTTCCACAGGGGGCTGTCCAATTGTTAGACGGTCCATTGATTTTCAACAGACCAGACAGTGGATTGGGCTTAAATGTGTCTGCAGTAGTCATGGCATGCCAGCAACAGGAAAGCATGGCCATGAAATGCGATTAACAGCCTTACTTTATGGGCTAGCCTCACTTCACCGAGACTCCATTGAACAGTAATTTTGGACACAAACTTCCAATTGCCCTGCACTCTGTAATTAAATCTTGGCTAATGCTTGGGTCCAAGAGACTACAGCCACAACACAGTGAAGAGTGGAGAAGAAGGAGTCCATGGTGGAAAACAGAGGAAACCATGGTAACCGAGAGCAAATCACCAATGATGCGCACATTTTCTGCAGAGAGATAGATAAAAATAGAAAGGAGGAAAGGTACAGGTCTGTCAGGTCCAGTTAAATACTTCAAATGAAAGCAAGAAATTCAGGAAGGGAAATGACAGAATATTTGTGAGCACAGACAATTGCTTCTTGGACTAAAAATCATGTCTGTTTGTGAACAACAGAACCATTTTTTTGAGCATGTTATTACTCCAGCAAGTTCCAGTGCAAATCAAACGGAATTTATAATTGTGCATTTTAATATCCAGAATGCAGATAATATCAGAAACGCACCACAAGATCCAATAAAATGGTCCAAAAAGTCACTACCAAAAACTATTTTTATTCATATGTTGTGGAAAAGACAGAGTAATGCTTTAATTTGGGGGCAAAAGTAAGAAATAAAACCTAACAGAGTGTGCTGTTAGGGAAAAATAATCAATAACTGTGTTGTGGCCTGGAGCATTAGGGTCTTATTTCTGTATGACCTCAAATGTTTCATTCCATGTATACCATGGCAAGTTTAACATTTTTTATTTAATAAGGAGTGAAGTACATTTTATCCATAACAAGTTAGTTTCCCAACAAGGTAGTTTCTGTTATCACTTGCATTATAGCAGCTATAAATGATCATTCCCTTACAGGCATCACAGAGCCTCTCCTGGGGCTTGTTGGGTGAAAGGTGGGGAAACACCTGGGACAGGTTGCCAGTCCATAGCAGGGTAGACACATATTCACACCTAAGGTTAATTTATTATCTTCAGTTAGTCTGACTTACATGTCTTTGGACTGTAGGAGGAAACCCAGGAAGACACAGGGAGAGCAGGCAAACTCCACACAGAAACCCTAGATGCACAGCCAGGGATTGAACCTAGGCTCTTCTTGCTGTGTGGTGACAGTGTTACCCACTGCGCCATGGTCCCACCCGGAAAAACATCATCATATTAACAATTTCACTGTGTATGTGGAGCTTCTGCCACCTGAGCCCCTTTTTAGAATTAGAATATGTTCATTAATATAAATCTTGCAGCCAGAATGCCTGTCAGAGCTGCTGTTACAAAAATTATTCTTTAAATTAATGTCTACTATGTGACCTGATTATACATGCACTTAAATTTCACTTTCACTCATTCACTTACATTTTCTATATTAGTAATAACTATTGGTTAATTTAAATGGAAAAATTACATAATTATGTACAAATAGAATATACACATATATTACAAAATCTCAGCTAAAAATAATATGATCTTCATAATAACTGAATAAAATATTGTATTTGTTTTAGAGTATAATTACCCAGGCTTTCATACTACATCATACAAAATGCCATAAAGATTCTTTAGTGAAAATTATAAAGCAACTTCCATAACCTTTAGATTCAAACAGGAAATGATGGTGAATTTTAAAAACCTTAGATCTTAGATTAAGGAGACAGCTTGAATTATGTGAACTAAGTGGTAAATCTCAACTGCCAAGAAAAGACAGAAAGTATTACACCATGTAGGAACAATAATGGTGGATTGATGGTGGAACTCATAACCTTATGCACTTAAGTGGATTTTTTGGACAATAATTCTCAAATATCTACCATAATGAGGTAAGACAATACTTTATTATGACCCCAATTTCCTCTAGTTGCATAATGCATAATATAATGAATGTATGTGTCCCCAGGTTTGCTTTTTCATAGTTTAATTAATGTAATACATTGTGTTGCTACCAGTACTGTTATAGATCATGCTGTTACTAGAGCCCGGAAATTGTTTCTAATTTATTCTCAGATTAAATAGCCTGAACAGAAATGAGAAAGAAGTCTTATCATGTCTGACAATAACAGATGTACAGAGGCAGCAACATTGGTCCCTGATGTCAGTCTGAATTTTCAAAGAGAATGTTTTGGGATGTGGAAAGACCTGTAGCTTCTGTCACTTTGCCTTTTTTTTCTTCCAGTTCAGTGCTCTTTTTCCCAAAAAGGTCAAGAAGAGAGGACAACATGAATGGAAATCCACACTACAGTTTCAGAGTCCTGTCCAAAAATGTAAGCAACCCAGCTTGGAAGTAAACATACATTTATTTACTGGACCAACATGGACTTGTCCAGTAAACATACATTTATTTACTGGACAAGTCCATGTTGGTCAATGCATTATGGGTAAAGAGTCAAAACAGGATTATAATCAGAACTTTCCCAAAGTAATTAAACACATCAGAGTTCAATGAAAAAAACAGATTATTTAACCAACCAACCACATTAAGTCAATGCAAAAGGTGAAGACACAGATGTCCACATATGTTTGTCCATATACATGCATACATACATACTAGTACATATACAAATAATTTTTTTTCTGGAAAAACTGACTAATTAAGTGACTTAGATATAATATGTACATTTTACAAATGTAAATTTCCATTTCCATTAAAGGTTTTAATAAAAAAAAATTTTAAAGTTTGGTTAAGTTAAAAAATCTTTTTTTTTTTAAATCAAGACAATGTGATGGCAAGCTGTGCATTCTGTCTGTCTCTCTAACTCAGATTGACATTCTGATGCCCCCTGCTGTTAAACCGTCCAAGGAAAATCATTTATCATTCTCAACCAGAAGAAATCAAAATCACTTCCTGCATTTGCAAACTTACCAGCACTGAGGCTTAAAACTAAAGATGCTGGAATTTGACGTTTATTTACATTTATATCTGCCATACATTTCACTTAAACAGTGCTCTCTAGCTTGCATAAGCAGGCTTCAGAAAGCATCATTAGAACTACAACTGGCATCAAGCATTGTGACAACAAAAAGAACGTATACAAGGAAAAGCACCTGATACCAGCAAAACTCATGCTGCCAAGACTGATGGAATCATGAATGAAAAGTGCCAGGATAATTCAGCCTAAACCCTGGTTACAACATGATCTTTGACAAAAGAAACACACCAAATATACACCCAAATAAAAAAAGCTGAAAGCTGACATCGCTATCTATCATCTCATATTCATCTTTTGATCTCTTCAGTATATAATAAAAACTAATAAAAGCCATTCAGTTGCTGTTTCAATACTATGTTCTGTTTTATTTTAATAGTAATGTTGTACACTATATTGCCAAAAGTATTCGCTCGCCTGCCTTCACACGCATATGAACTTGAGTGACATCCCATTCTTAATCC
>JAOUQY010000004.1:15344107-15365343 GCA_028566355.1 Doras micropoeus | reverse complement strand
ACACACACACACACACACAAAAGATGATCCATTTTCTACTCTGCCACGATGTAACAGTACAGTTTTAGGACACTTGAAAGCTGGACTGACCTGGAGGGGGGCTTTGTTAGATGAAATACTGCCTCTTACAAGAGGTGGAGGATTGGATGTGGAATTGGTCGTCTTTAAAAGGAGAGGAAGACCAAATAAGATGTTACTTAAAGATTAAAGCCATTTAAGAACAACCACCCTTGATGTACTCAGGCTGGACTTGCCTTTTGCACCACACTCTCTTTCTGGATCTGGCTCTGACGGAGTTTCTTGAGCAGCACCAGCTTGGCCTCTTGCAGCCGCAGTTCCTCCTTTAGCTGCTTGATAAATCTATGGCGCTCTTCAGGGCTGCTCTTCTGCATACATAAATAAAACAAATCTTAATCAAGAAATTTATGCATGGAAGAAAGCGCTCCACAGTACCTACTTAAGCTTTCTACTCACACACGTGTGTTTAATTTTAAATCCTGCAGCTTGATATCAGTTTAGTTGGAAAATAGTGGTTCTATGCATCACATAATACAGGGATTACACTGCCTGTTAAAATAAAACTTACATTAAAAGGCAAAACTCTCCTTGTGTGTAGTGTAAACCCATTTTAGGAAGATGGATAATATCTGCTAAAATCCTGAATTAATACAAAAACAATCTTTTAATCCAAAAACCCAGCTTGCAGGTTATTTGAATTAATTTGAGAAGAAATAACTGGCTTAGCAGTAACTTTGGATAGCTGTAGCTGGTCAAGACTCACTGACTGATGAAGGAATCTAGTCTTTCTGATATCACTGGAAACTGCAAAAGCAGCAGAGGAACAAAAACTAGATTACCATGAGCATCTCTGTGTCTGCTTTCTTCAAGCTGTGGCCGATTCCATTCATTTGTGGACTGCCAGGCTCGTTGTCTGATAAAACGATTACGTCATCCGGCGTCGGCGGCCTTTCCTTTTTAATTTCGCTATGACAGAGACGGATAGAAAAAAAAGTGAATATGAGAGACTAGGTTACAAAATGCACAACTAACAAGACAATAAGAAAACAATAATATAACCTGGCCACAAGAGGGCAGCAAAATATCAAAGCTTTGAGGGTTTTTTCAAGCCAACTATGGTTGAGATTGCCTGAAACTGATGTAAGTGAGAACCCAAAACTTAACACAGATTTCTGTTTATTATTTAATCAGGGAGGCATTTGAGTGCTACAATCTGCAACCACATAGATTCTAAACTGATCATAAATAAAATCTGACACCACACCATACGAGACCACATTTAAAGATGGCTAGGACAAGCTGCTCTGAACCCATCTGCCTTCCCTTTTCACAGCAGCTGCTTTGCATGTTGACTCTTTGTAAAGACATTTTCTACAGGCTCAGTGTGGGTTTGTGGCTCCTCCCAAAGCCAAACTGTTGGAGGAGGTGGTGGGGGAGGGGAATGGCTGACGTCCAGGCCATTGTGTTCCTTCTTCATCTTCGGCCATCACACAGGCACAACACTCCTTTCAACAAGAACACTTTCCCTGCCAACACAGGACCAGACCAGAGGGAGATGGACAGACATGGGGAGAACTCTGACTAACGTTAAGATGTTTGTACCAGGTACACTGAGTGGTCCACTTCTAAAAGTCTTCCAAAGAAATTGAAGTGTTAACTAAAGAGCGAGTTTCAGATTTCCTCGCTGAAGTGCCGTGCATCATGCTAGAGGCCAAAGGTCTTGGCTCTGAATTTGTGTTTTGTGCCCAACAGTGGATGAAAAAAAACTTTCTGTACATTTGCTAACTACAGTTGAGAAAGACCATGTATACGTTTAATAGATCTTCATATTTGTAGACCTTGCTGATAATGTAGTCCCATGTTCCTCAAAAGTGCAATTTGTGATGAATACAACCTTAAATAAAGTCTGAGAAACCACTAACAGACATCAAGAAGCTCATGCCAGTTTCCAAAATGTCTCCATCAGACAACCCTTTTGGCTGGTTACAGGTTGCCTATAATTGCACCCACGATTATGTATAGCTTACAAAACCTTCAGACAAAGAAAAAAAAAAAACACCACCACAGTGCATGTTTTTGAACAGCACTCAGGAAATGTTTAGGGCATTATACTCACAGGAAATACACCTTTTTAATACTCTCCTAATATTCAAGACATAGCTTAATGAAATGGCCTTCAGAGAATAAAACAGCACACAACGATCAGAGGACAAAGTCATCCTCACTGGAACTTCATGACGCAGTTGCCAAAGCAAGCCCAAAACCAAACCATAGCCATCTCCTCATAACCACAACTTCCTGGTTATTAATGAGCACCCAAGATCACATGACATGAGAAGGTCCCTCAGATCACATGACTCACACTCTCCCTTTTCTTCACTGGTTCCCTCCTGCATGGAAACCATAGCAACAGCCGGCTGGAACCAGTTTGTGACATGTCGGCTTCATTTTGTGAAGGCAGGAAGTGTTCAGGTGCAGCAGAAAATGGAGCTGTCCAAAAACTTAATGCACAAGACTCAAGTAAGAGTTTGATTCCTGGACAACCTGGACAGGCAGAGTTTGAACAATTAAAGGGAAAAAAAAAAAAAAAAGATTTGTAAGATTTCCCCGTGTTGTTAATGTCAGTTAACCGTGTACCCCTCCCCCACAGAACACAGTAATAAGAGTCATCCCTTTGTCCTCTTCATTAGGCCATAGCGTAAAGAAGCATCTGTGGTTCTCAAAGTGGGGAGTGAAAAGTTCAGCAACAATAACATCTAAAGCCTCAATAAACAGACACATTTCATTTCATTTCATAATAAGCTTAATATTTTAATGTTTTGATTATTGTATATACTCCGTTTACCATACAACAAACGTCTGATCTGGTGTGCGTGCATGTCTGCCGTTCGAAATCCTTTACACCACAAATATAATACAGACAGTGATGGTAGGTCTCATTAAGAAAAGTCTGCAGTTGATAAATGAATAAATGGACAAGCTTGAATTAATTAATAGCTCAGCTTGGCCATAATCTATCCCAGTCCTACCAATTTCTACATAATAGCACCTCAAGCGCACCTCACAACCTAGCCGGGTCTACAAGTATTTGGACCGTGATACATTATTTGTAATTTCCCCACTGTACACCACCACAATGAAAAACAAGCAATCAAGATAAACTGAAGTGTAGCCTTTCAGCTTTAATTGCAGGTAGGCACTGTAGGGCCATTGCAAATGTTGTTGCCGTTTATCACTGGTCTATTTTAAGTGAAACGACTGTTGAATGTTGCCTCATTATTCACTTGACTTTATTTGATTTGAAAAGTGAAATATTAAAGATGATTGATGTCTTTTCATTTTTTTAAAGGGAACTGCACAGTGTGTAGGGAGCTAGGGAACATGGGTACATCACTTCTCATGGGTATATCATGGAAAGGAAGGAGTGTGCGTACGTGTTAAGTGGATCCGTGGCCTTTGTCGTCTCCATCGCCCATTAAACTGATGTAACATTAAAAAAATACAGCAACCCAAAAAGAGCTACAATTCTTCATTCTCCATTGATCCTTTCAATCTTTAGCAATGTTGACGACTGCTAACGAGTTACAAGATCCTAACATTCAGCACAAGAGATCAGAGCACTGTGCATGAGAAACGACAACCAAAACATACATTAAAAAGTTCAAATACGTCACCCACAGTTCATAGACGTCTCATCACATTTATTTCAAAAGTCTCTATAGCATACAAAAATAGTCTGAACAGAGCCGTTTCAGTGACGAGTTCCCTATGAAGAGCGCTTGGGACTCTGTACCCTGTGCAGCGTGTAGGGAGCAGGGATACAGCTTGCGATCGGAACGCAGCCTAAAACTAGTAATGTAAAGGTCAATTTCAGAATGTGCGTGTTCACTGATGGTGCTTCTGGTTTGCGTAATTGAACTCATTTTTAATTTGCATAAAATTTTTTAGTGGCATTAATTTTTGAATTCTCTAATGCGTTAGCGTGTTCGTTAACGCGTTAATTTGACAGCACTACTTTTAAGTCTATGAAAATGAAGGGAGTGTGTAAAAAATTACTGTAATTCCTAAACAGGGTGTGTTCACACTTGGCAGGTCTGGTTCCATTAAAACAATGGTTACATGGTCACGTTAAACATAGTTTAATCTTAAAAATGCCAGTAAAAATGCCAAAAAGGACAACACAACATATAATTTTTTGCTTTGAAACAGACAAAGAGAACAGAACTACAATTATAAACACACCCATAATGCAATATTTTTGCTAAACCCCTTAAATTAAAGCTGAAACACTACTCTTCATTTGTTGTTCAATAGGCAAAATTACAAAAATCGTGTCACTGTCCAACTACTTATGGGACACCGCTGTATGTGGGAAAAACAACGACTGATCAACAGTTTGTGAAAAACCCGAAACCTACATACTCATGCACAAAAGCAGACAGGCAGGACATCCAGATGATAATTGCTACAGCTCCTCTTCGACAACTCTTAAAAAATTTTTTTACATCCATGTTGTCTGTTAAGGCTCTGTTTGATTTGATTTCTCACTGCTCAAGTTGACGCTAAAAACAAACATTTGCATAGAGGAGTGGGGGCCGGGGCAGAGGTAGAAATGTACTCTTCAATTGTCTTTTTGCATATTCTCACTGCAACTGAACTGCATTAAGGTTCAGTTAGAGGCGAACCAAGACCACACCTTACACTCTTAGGTGTAAAGAGTGTTTTTATATTTTTGTCCATGCTATTGTTTTCAATC
Organism: Doras micropoeus; assembly: GCA_028566355.1. Taxonomy (NCBI): domain Eukaryota; kingdom Metazoa; phylum Chordata; class Actinopteri; order Siluriformes; family Doradidae; genus Doras; species Doras micropoeus. Next base: position 15,360,569 of record JAOUQY010000004.1, on the reverse strand, counting down.
CGTTTCCCAAAACTTTGCCATCCTCAATGAAATATGTGCTGTCTTCACAACTGCCCCAATGATTTGCACCCCGAAGGTAAATGCACCAGGGTTTGAGCCATTTAACTTCCCTCTACCTAAACCACTCCGATTCACTGAGGTCTTTCTACGATTAACAAGAATATTCTGTTACCAGTAAGAAAGTACTGTTACTGGTATGGCTATTTGGTATGTAAACATTATGAGGAACCTCAGTGTAGCACTGACATCTCAAGTTTTAAAAGAGAAAAGACTAAAAGACTAGTGGCCACTATCTATACTGTGAGACATACAGATGACATTCCAGGGTAAATCCATTTTAAACCCAGTTACACAACAGCTCCTGACATGCTGCACAGTCTTTAACGCTGTTACTGAACCAAAACAGAATAGACTACAGTATATTAGAGCATTTTTATTCTTGACACCTAGACTGGAGTCTGGCTGAGGGCTGACTCTGGGCTCCTAATCACAGGATTGCTTCAAACTGTGGACTGATTGCACGGTTTTGTACGTTAGTTCTACATTCTCTAGGCTCATCTTTTTTATTATTATTTCCTTTTAGAACCAACACTAAGGCAGAAGAGCAGTACATGACAAGCCGAAGCTAATCATGATACTCAGCATAACTCCTACACCTGATGCAGACCACACCAGGGTTCAGGTGAAGCAGACACCAGCCTGCTGTTTTCAAGAGAATCAGAGGATCGGTTCTCTAGACCACTCCTGGGCTTTCATACGTCATCAACCATAGTGAACTATCAGGGCAAACAGTCCAAAGCCAGAAAACACACAAATGTGAACCCTAGGGTGTATTCAGACTTGTCAGCGTTGGTTCAATTATAAAATGATGCTATTGCTCTGTTAGTGCATTTAAGGTAAGTGTGAGGGCTTCCTGTCGAACTCTGGTGAAAACCAAATAAGCGGCACGAGACAGCCTGAAAGGTGGGCCTCAGTCCGTTTCTAAACGCAATTCAGGTGCAGTTCATTTGAACTATGAACACAATATAAACCAGACATATAAACAAACCAAACAAAGGCTGCAATGTTACAAGATGAGACACTAAATGTGCCATGAGAGAAAAGAATGCATCAAAAACAAAAAAGGTTTTGACTCCTTTATCCATTTAACCACCTCTTGCTGTGTTTCCAGTGGGTAAAAAAAACACCAGTGTCGGCATTGTTCTGTTGACTGGCTCACAAAACATACGTCGTATGTGCAGCATACATTGCTTCAGGTTTTTTTTCTGTTTTCTGTTTAACTTATTTTGGTCTGATTGTGAGTGTGGATGCTAAACAAACCAGGAATAAAATGCATCACTTTTCTTGTTTGGTCCGGACAAAGGGGACAGAACCAAACTACAAGTCTGAATACACCCTTAGTTTCTGAGGTGATTACAGTGACGAGAGACTTAAAACTACTGCCGGTGTGAACAGAGAGGTAAGATGAGGTGACCAGATATTTCATCGCTCATCCAAGTTCTGTTGATGAAGCTATTCAGATGAGTAGCAAAAGGTGTTCACAAATCGTACATCACGTCATGACTGTGATGCCACGTGGCCTACCTGCGGGGCGTCCTCATGTCCACCGGCTCATCGTCTGCCTGCACCTCCACTTTGATGGTGGCTTTCACCTCGCCGGCCTTTAGGATGTTTGCCACTTTGCTAGAACCGAGCTCCCCTCGTTCCAGCTTCACTCGTTTAGTGTCTCCATCAAGGGTTGGTGCCTCCCGCTCCAGTGCCCTCTTCTGGCTGCGTGTCTGGCGCATCGCCTCCTCAGACATCTTTGCTCCTGCACAGAGACGAGCATGTGAGAAACATGGGGGACGTTTATCAAAAGGACAAACTTCAGAAAACGTGGCATTCATAAACTATTCTCTTACCTCAGAACTGACTCATTCAAATATATAGTATGTTTGAATATTCATGGATGGCAACACCATGTCTCTGAGCTGTTAACATTTATTCTGAAACTACTTGGTGTGAAAGTATGCCGTGTGAAATTCCTCAACTCCCACACGAAACACACAATATATATATATATATATATATTCCAAGTTCTGAAGGAGAACAAACCACAATTTTTTTTCTTGTATATGGATCAGCTTTCGGTGCCGCAAATAACATCCTTATAGCTGCCAGCCCTTCTCTTCAAATGTGAATAAAAATGCTTTACACCAGCAGACATCAAATTTCTCTTTTAACCTTTATTAATATAATCATTTCTGTGAACTGTGTTCCCTCTGGGCCTACCTGTGTTCTACACAACTCGTGTGTGTGTGTGTGTGTGTGTGTGTGTGTGTGTGTGAGATAGTCAGAGAGTGAGCTGAATCAACACCAAGGCCTTCTCTCATCTCATGTGTGACATCACTAGGGCTCCACATGACCCTTCCCAAGATTCCATGGGACACACAAAGCACTTCCCTGAAAACCAGTTTAAACCGGTTTGCAGATGCAGCCAAGAGACGGAGGCAGGTTTTTAACCCCTTGTGAGACTGACTGGCAGAGACTTTCTCTCTCTCTCTCTCTCTCTCTCTCTCACACACACACACACACACACACAGGAGGGGCTTTTAACATTCCAAAACACAAGTAGTTTGCAGAAAACAAAAAAGCATCTTCCTCCATGCCATAAATTAACAAACATCTGCGCGCATGCACACACGCACACGCGCGCACACACACACACGGCTGCAGTTCCTAACTAGGCCTGTATACACACCATTACTATGTAACTCAAGTCAAATTATGTTACATAAGCTGCAAAAAGTCTGAAAGCAAAACAAAAAAGCTACAACAAACCTGACAACAGAAGAGGTGTTGTACATTAATATAATTGGCAGAAAGAGGCAAAGTGATCATCTCTATTCTTAAAATCAGAGGCTATCTTTGCAAACTTCCTGAATTGTAACTGCCAATTTTCAATGTGATGACATACTGAAGTTCATCAAGGAGCACATGACAAAGCTCAGGAAAGTAGGTCAACAAACATGATCTCTTGACACCTGATGTCGCATAAGCAGTGACGGGCAATCAATAAATGGGCATTTATTCATACAGGGCTCGGTTATATAACCCATGCAGGCCTGGATCTTGTGACGCTTGTGACTCATATGGATTCCTTTAAAAGTGCAGTGTGTAGGAATTAGGGGGCTCCATTAGCAGAAATGGAAGACAGTAGTCATAATTATATTTTTATTAGTGTACAATAGCCTGTACCTAGAAATGTTTTCATTAGCTTAGAATGAGTTCTTCATATCTACATGGGAGCGGGTACATGACTGCCACCGTAGGCTATGCCACACACATGGACAGAGAGCAGGGAGGGAAGTGGTATTCGGTTGCTTAAAATCTGCGGTTCAGTGTTAGATGCCCCTCAATCCTAAACACTTCACCAGATTACACTTTCCAAAAACAGTGAATTAATCACTTCAGCCAATAGTTTCACTTGGATTCTGTAGATTGGTACCCAAGAGCTGCTGCTGTAATCATAAAGTCTGTCCGGTGCTCACCCCAGAACTTTTTTACATTTTACAATTTACACATACAGACAATCCGATGTACTGAGTCTGGGTCTTTCGTCAGGTTTCTTTCTTATGTTTATGTTTTTTCCTCTGGCTTGCTCATTAGGGACCCAGGTTTCTGTAAAGCTGCTTTGACAGTGAATACTGAATTCAGTTTAATCTTTTCAATCAGCACTGAATAAAATTCTTTCCTTACATTAGCGAGAGTATCGGTATAACAGCAGTGTAGCATGAATACTTACATACAGTGCTCAACAAACAACTCGAACAACTTGAGCATGCACGATTCATCAGGGCTAAAGCAATACGCAGAGCTCCCTTCCTGACACTTACAAGCTGACAGTTTTGTCACACCAAACTTGTTTACTCTAAAATCATGTATGATGGAAGTGTAGAGGCAAATATTGTACCCTAGGCTTTTTTCAGAGTAATTTCACTTCCTTTACTTTTAAGCACTTATCTTGGTCCTTATAACAGCTAGTCAAGCATTTTGTCTCAGAACAGTCTAGTTTATGCAGTGCTTCCATCTTTTGATATGATAACACTTTCATTAAGAAAAATAAAGACTGTATTTTATGGTTATGTTTTTACTACTTTTTTTTCCCACTATAAAATGCCAGCAGTGCTGTCTGAGACCTGTCTGAAGATCTGGCAATATCAGAACCATAATGGTGGGGAAACATAATACTCCATGACTTAGCAAAAATATGTGCTTAGTGCCTCACAGAAATAAAGGTCATTGTTTTATTCACCTGTCACTGAAATACTGGATGAAGAGCGTGCTTTATTTTCAACAGATAACCTGAAAGTAAGTAAAGTAAGTACACTGTTAAAACTGTAAGAGCATGCAAATAAAATAAAAAGAACATAAAGAACAAGGAACTATATATAAATTCTAAATAAATTTCAGCTGCTCAAAAGATGTCAACAGAGAATGACAAGTACTGAAACATTCTCATGAGGCAACTTCCACACAGTGGCACATCCCATTTAGTGCACTGCCAAGTAATGTCTATTCTTTTTCCATCGCCAGCATTGTTTGCAACCACCTGGGATCTGAGAATGTTTACTGGCCACTTGGCCTACACCAGAGCAAGTTTCCAGGTGAACATCACGGCCTTTTCCTGAAGTCTAGGTGTTGCACTGCATTTGTGCGTGTGCACATACAGCAGCCTACCTGGGCAAATTTTTCACCACAACTTTGGAAGCATTGTTAAGAAAAACAAATACATTATTTTGGCTTTATGTTTCAAACAAAGTGAGACATAATGCCAGCCCGGTGTTGGAGACAACGCAGGTATTTGCTGAACAGAGAAACGAGTAGTATCATCGGAGAGGGTACATTCTGCTATTTATATTGATGTGGTACGTTGTGAAGTGATAGAGACTGTGTGACAGATGGAAGATATGTCTTCATAATGTGATTACGTTAGTATGTACAAATATGTGACTAGCACCAGTTCTGCTCTTTCTGATGTGTGCTCCTTATCTATGCAATGATGAGTCCATGAGAAAATTCAAACAAGAGTAACGGGTGTGGAGATGGATGCAGATTGTAATTATGATTAAATTTGATGTTAATTATGCAAGAAATTTTTTTTGCCAATAATCCATCGCACGGACAAAGTATGGAAAGGTCAAGTCGTGCCGTTTAATTTGATATTCAGTACACCATGCTGCGACGAACACTTCATTAGCGATTCATGGTCTCGAATAATTAGACGACAAACAGAATGATTCTCGGTTCAAAACAACACGTCATGAAAATACTGAAGCTATTTCAATCGATTTGCTTGTAAGGAGCGAAACTATTTTTCTGAGCCAGCAGCGCTGATAACCAATTGTATATGTTCCTACCATAAACAAGCCTCGTGTGTCAAGTCAGCAAGTCTCCATCCTGCTTTCAGTTCAGATAGAAGTCAATACCAAAGAGTCGATTCACTGATCTCAGCCATGGAAAACTAAGACTCAACTGCAAAACTTTCCAGAAACTGAAAATGATTCACCTTTACACATGCACAGCAAGCAAACTTAATTTAGCACCAAAGAGTTTCAGTAAGTGAAACGGGCAGCGGATATTTAGTGTGTCTTGATTTCTGATTGAAATTTGAACAAATTCACAGACATACAGTTGCAAAAAGTGTCTTATGTGATTTAAAAAGGTGATAAGCAGTGAATGATTATCTAGTAAATGTCAGTGATGTGAAGGAATTAGTGAACTCTTATTTAATTAAGCCTAGTTAAGAATGAGTTCTTTAGTAGTACTGAATAAAACGCTGCAAATAAATATTTTAAATATATATCTATAATATTTATTAATTTTTAAAATTAGATTAGATTAGTCCATTAGCAAAATAACCAGTAGTTGCTGCCCTAATCACTAGCCTTGGACAATTACTGAAATAACAAAGCAAATAAAGGACCAGGCTGCATGGAGAATTTCTTCATCGTCCCTGCAGGGATCTCTTTCTGAAGCCCAAACTCCAGGAATCTGGTGACTTCACTGGTCAGAGACACTGACCAGAAAGATATCACATGGTGAGAGCAGAGAAATCACCGAACTGGGCTAGAGTCAGTATCCTCACTGTTAAAATATGGAAAACGTTAATGACTAGGGGAGAGTCACATCCTACATGCTCATTCGTTTCTATATTACAGCACCATGAAACTATCTCTCTGTACCTCATTAGACTGCATCATTTACCATTTTTAGCCTGGTCAGGCAAGTTTCCAGACAGCACATGTGAGGTGAGGAAGATAATACAATGGTTCTCAAAGTGAGGTACCCTTTTTTAGGGTGTGTTTATACTTGTAGTTTGGTTCCCTTGGTCTGGACCAAACAAGAAAATGCATTATTACATGTTAGTCCTGGTTGGCATAGTGTTCACACTCACAAATGTACTATCAAACCTAAAAATATAAATAAATAAAATAAAAACATGACAAATATTGTAAGTCAGACATCATAATAATGCAGCACGCAGGGCTTAATGCACTTATCAGGGTTGTGTATACCTGGTGGTATTTTTACCAACTAGAAACACAGGAAGAGCTGGTAAAATGGATAAAGGACTCAAAACAGCATCAGAAACTCCTCCGCTACACATAAAGAAGGTGCACTGCAATGGGCTCCTTCACGGCACACCTAGCATCGCATCTTCTGACATCATGCCCTGCGTTTGGTTCGTTTAGATGCCTCTCGTTCATATCGTGTTCATTCTAATCACCATACCTCAAACAAATAACCGTCGCTATACAGGCTACAGCCGGAGGTCTGAGGGTCAGATGATTGTTTAATGCACAGGCGCATTGTTCTCTTCTGTGGTGTTTGTATGTTTGTGGATAAGTTACAACAGCACCTACCAGCCTGGTATACATGCTACAGCGCTTTCACATATTTTTTGCAAATCCTTGTAGATGCAGAAAATTTCTAGAATGTTGTCATGTAGATGCAAAAATAAATAAATAAAAAATGATGGCACATATAGCCATGCATAGCTTCACTGATAAAGCAAACTTTAAGATGAAAAGTGAAGACGAGACTGGATAAGGTTTTACGACTGAATGGCATAAGAGACGTAGCTCATATTTCATGCTCTAGCGAGATCTAAACACAAACACAGAGTTGAACACCGAGGCCACAGAGCAGTTTCATATGCTGTTTGTACAGATAACGACATGAAGGTTTCTCTTGATTACATGAAAGATAGCAACATCAAAAAAAGGATCTCTGACCAGGATAGCAAGCTTACTGAAGATAATGAATAAAGAAAATTCTCTACAATATGCTCAGTTTTTTTTCTTTCCCATATGTCAAATCTGATGTATGTGACTTTTCAACTAGGGTTGGACAGATGGATGATCTTCCAGCACCGATGGCTAGCAGTCATCGTGATGTTGAGCCCAGCCACTAAAACTCTCCTTAAATCTACCTTGTTTGCACCTGCCTTAGTAAATCAGGGGAGAGTCATTATTTGCATCACAATGCACAAATTGCCACCTTCATATATGCAGCGTAGTCCATTTGAATTGAACCATGGTGTGGTTCGAATGCAGCGAGAAAGTGATTCAAACCTGAAAGGCCCAAATACAGGAAGTGAACCAAACATGCCATGGGTTTTGGATTGCAGACATTTTTCTCTAAATGAGTCACTAAACTGACCTGATAGCTTTGTTCTTTGGATCAGTTTGTGTCCAAGTGCTGAGGTAATATTCTGGAGATTTGGAATTTGGGTGCAAACAAGGAGCAAACAATGGGTGGACATGATACACGTGTTATCTGCACGCAAGTGATTTTTGTCATTTCTATGCACACTTGGCAAGAGTCAAACAAATAATGCCTCATCATTATACTGTTATTACCTAATTTCACCATGTCTCAGCTGGTACAATTAACTGAAAATATTCCATGTTTAGGAAAAATATAATTAGTGAATTACTAATATTGTAACTGCCTTTACAGGAGTAGCTCACAGAACGAACCAGTTTCTGTGGTGTTCTGGTCTGATGTAAACCCAGTTGCTGAATGATGCTTAGCTACTCTCATAGTTATCATCATAATTTAAAAGCCTTAGAGCAATAAACTAGAAACAAGAAAAATGTTAACTTGAGTTCAACTTGCTATTTTAATAACACTATGGAAAAGTATTGATAATGCGATACAAAATGTTCTGACTACTTTTTAGCACAGGTTACCAGGTTGGGGTTTGTAGCCAGCTAAAAACTGAAATCAGCCAATTTATGCAATTTTGAGGAGGAAAAAAAGGTCACAGACAAAGGACAACACAGTGAGAAAAATCCATATATAAAGTAATCAGCTTTATGTACTGCAAAGATCATGCCTCTACACAAATGCTTTATGAGTCACTATTCAAGAAAAGGAAATATGTATAATATTATAATAATCTAAATCTGAACCATCAATCTGAGCACCTACATCAGCTACATCACTCCATATACCGCACAAAAACAAGCAAGGTGGACTGTGAACACAGGGACTATTTCCTCATGAGGCCTGCAGGAGATGTAATGGCTGTCTATAGGGAACAGGCTAAACACCAGTGTTGTGTGTGACTCAGCACAACTGCACAAAAACAGAGAACGCACATACATAATGCATGTGTTACACGTTCAACACTTTCTCTCAAACGCTGGACAGTTAATGAGCTTCTCTCTTATCTTTCTTAAACGCAGGTTCCTGTATTTATCCCTAAATATAAATAAGACCTGACCAGTATAAAAAAGAATCAGTGAGACAATCTGGCATGCTCACATGCTCGCCGTATCTTTAATGTGTCTGCTTGTCTTGCAGTCAGCTGGCAGAGCAAGTGAGGACACCCCTTGGTGATTTACTCCTGCACATCAAGGGTTAAGCCCTGCCATTTTAACACCACTGACAGATCAAGCCACGAGGGTGTTACCTAACAAAATGGACGTCTTTAACCCTGCATCTGCCGCTGGCTCTACCTGGTATTGCCCCTAGCGACAGGGCAGCAAGTGCTGAGGCAGGAAGTGAAGCCTACGCCTCTTCACGTGGGCACAAAAGAATGCTCACATTCAAACAACGTAGCCTCAGTCACCCCCCCCCCAAACACACACACACACACACACAGACACACAAATCGGAAAGTCATCTACCCATCCCCCACATTCACGGAGATCTCAAATGGGCTACAGTGTAAACTATGTGCACACACATGCAGAAAAACAGTGCTTCCCTTGGACCCGCAAGCAAATTTATAGATAAGATCAAAAGGTTACATGGGGCAGCATAAGAACATGTTTTTCTACTGTATGCAGCCTTCGAGCAGAAAACGTCTCCCAGTTGAATCTCTTCATGGATAAGTTGTTTTGTTACAAACCACCAGTATCCTGAACAAAGAGAAGAGTTCACCTTTAAAATCCAGTGGTCAAATTTAATGATTCTAGTTTTAAGCACTTTTCTGGATGGCTTGCTGTGTATATCTGATCTTTGTATCCACTAGGAGAAAACCAGAATTTTAATGGATTCAAATAGCAAACGTAGACTGCTGCATGTGATCCACAGGCAGGATCACCTGAACAAAGCATTGTGATGAACCAAAGCAACTAAAAATCCACATCAAATCAACTAGCACTGTGCAACCACTACGGGTTTCCGGTTGGCACCATGTTTGAACAGTGTTTCAGACTCAACACAATCACATAAAAGGCATAAACTGCATCCTGCTGACATGTGTGCTATATAAAGGTATAGCCAGACATACATAAACTACAAGCAAACAAACTGCTTATCATTGTTTCCAACCTTAATTTCACGAGCTTTGTAAAGAAAGGTCCTCTTAAAGCCCTTGGCAAATCTCTTTCCGGATTTGTTTTTGGATTATCTGTAGATCTTAAGAGTGATTCATTTGCAAGTTCAAATCCCAGGATTTGAACTGATTTACTTTTCAGGTGCAGGTGCGATTGAGCAAAAAATAATTCAGTAGCCAAAAGTAAATTTACTTCCACAGAGGAATACAAATGAAAATGTTTTTATTCTTTTAAGCAGCTTCACAAAGTGAATCCACCCGCATCCAAAGGTCTGCCATTTTGAAATATGTTTATCCCAAGAAATTTGAATGGTGAAAAACGCATTTAAAGATAAGCAGTCCTACTGAAGGCCACATACATTTACTGTCCATACACAAGCATCTGCTATACCTCTTTTTACAAACTGTTCCCTTACATACACTATAATTATTATGTTGTTTATTTGTTTGGTTCTTTAACAGCATATCCACCCATGAGCAATGTTCATGGCAGGAATAGCTATGGCAATTATTTTCATTTGTCAAAGAAACATACTGCAGTGGATTCACAATTGTCTAAGTGTATTTGTTCTATGCAAGATTTGGAGCCATAAAACATCTGTACACATCTGTTCTCTTTGTCAGCTTTGATGACTGACAGCTCATATGCTGAACCCAGTCAGTGGTATGTGACTGTTATACACCCTAAAACCCTAAGTCTTGCTTGTGCTCTATTGTGGATGCGCACACTGATATCTGCTAAAGTCCGCTTGGAGGACTGTCGGTCTGTTATACTTATTGAACTCAGCGCAGGAAGCAAGAAACGGTGCGTTAATGATAGGACAAAAGACAGGGAGTTTAGCACGTTGGTGCAAGACGCAGTTTGTGCTCTTGTAGTACAGTCACAAAAAAATTGGAGGCTACATGAATGTCAGCACAGAGCCTGACGTATACGCTGATGATGTCATTTAAGTCACATGGACCCTAGCAGACCCTTACATATACACAGATGTGGAACGTACAACACTGGCCCAAGAATCAAACAGAAGATTGTCAAAAAAGAGAAAAAAATGTATCATTATAAACATCACATTCATTGACTCGGAAACAACACAGGAATATTTCCAAGCAATTAATGCATCGTTTAAGCAAGAGACAGTAAATGGTTCCAATAGTGCTAAGGTTTCAAACTACAAGGTTTGTTAACAACTTGCATAGTCAGGTCAGCTGTTTTACTGCAGTGACTACCTGACTGGCTGCTGATTGCAGCTATTCTACAGGATAGACAGAGAAAATGCCTAAAGCTGTGTTCAACATGCCTTGTAAGTAGTAATCTGCAACTTATAATAAAGCCATTTCCTAGGGGCAGTGGTAGCCCAGTAGGTTAGGACTCTGGGTTGTCGATAGGAAGGTCGGGGTTTGAGCCCTGACATCGGGGCCGCCACTGATGGGCCGATGCACAAGGCCCATAACCCTTTGCTCAACCAAGCTAGTGAGGACTGCCCCAGGAAGGGTGTCCGGCGTAAAAACCTGCACCAGATTAAGATGCGGTGACAGCATCATGGGAGTTTAAAACACTTTTACAGTTAAAGGCCCGAGTTGTTATAAGTACTCTTCTAACATAGGGAGTGTCAAACACTGATACAACAATTTGGACGTAAATCTCAGTACAGCAACAACAGTGCACAGCAAGTAACTTAGCAACAGGCTGGCCTCCTAATCTTAGTGATGACTTTAATGTTGATGATTACCTTCTCAAAACAGCAATTAGCATGGTAACTCTTAGTTTAACTTTTAGCATGGTTACTGTTAGAAAAGATTAAGTACTGTGTCTATATATTAAATGATTTAAAGCAATACTGCTAGAAATTACTTTAACAGCATTGCACAGTGCACACAGCCATGTAGATTTGACATCACTCCATAAACTGGGATGTTTTTAGTTTTTATGGTCAAGCTTGAGACATCTAAAAGCTAGATATAATAGACAGTACTACACTAATTAAAACATCAACTAATTTTGTAAAGTGAAAAACCAAAACCAAAGAAGTGCACCGTCAACCAACAGCCATTCTAATGGTTGCCATCACCTCTGGAACTCCATAGTGGCTTCTTTCTTCCTGTCATTAAAAAAAGGAGGTGATAGAAAGCACTGATCTTTTCAAGTTAATTTTGATTACAACAACAACAAGACCTTATCATGACACACCATAGACTGCTGAAGCACTCTGCTGTACAATCACCCACAAGCTTGAATGTCTCCAAAAGCATTTATGAGAGAACAGGATAAGTTTGTTCCCTTCCGATGAATACCTTGGAGCTGCATTCATCTCACTGCAGCACAGGGAGTGTTCTAGAGTTGCTCCATCAGCAAAACCCTATTGTATGACACAGGGCTGAGCTGTTGTCATGCTCTTTCCAGAATTTCTCAGGCATGAATCTTCCACAGCTGCTCCTGTCCAAATCAGAGGTCAGAGTCGTACTGAAACTCTGAAACCGTTACACAGGTGTACATTATGGGTGGGAAACATGACAATAGTAATATGATATATAATGTACATCATGACTTGCAGGTTGGCTTAAGAACAGCCAAACTGCCAGCTAAACAGTAACATGCTTTAAAAAATAAAAAGTTTAATATTACTTTTATTTATTTAAACAACATAAAGGAGAGTACCAATACATGTGCCAAATTTAAAGATTCAGTACAAGATTTAAACAGCAGCTTCTCCCAATTAGAGTTTATAACTGTTGAGACTGTTCTTAAACTTGGCCTTGGAAAAAAGTGTTTGCTGATTTAATAAAAATGCCTTCATACAGTCCACAGTAGAAGAAGCCTCATTCACCACTTTCAACCATTTACTTAACATTTGATCAGCTTGTACTTTGGACCAAATGATGGGCCTCTCACAAGAGCAGCCTTCCTTAAAACAGCACAGAACACAATTGAAGCAATTCTTTCCCAAAATGTATTTAAGAGAAACTGGTTCATTATTTTTACTCTACAACTGCTAAGGCTAAAATATATATTATTGCTTCACACCAATTTCCTCCTCCTGTGCATTTAGCTTGTGAATTTATTCATGTTTTGGATGATATGACCCAAATATTTTTGCCTTATTGACTGATTCTGAGCAAAAAAGTAAAAAAAGACCAGGGGCATAAACTAGTAAAAATGGTTCACACAGTGCTTAGGGACCTACTACAGATCAGGAAGTCCAGTCCAATATTCTATATATTTGTAAACAGATCTATGTGGTGTGATAAAAGACAAAGACCGCCAATAGTATTTCCTGTTTGTTACAGGACTCCACCTGATTGTAGCTTTGGCATAATTCAGCCATTTAAAGCAGCACCAGCTTCACCACTGGCTCTAGTTAGGATTTACATCTAATATCTAAGACAGAAGTCGTCCACCCCCCCATGTCAGAACAGGTGTGAACTGTGACTACTAGCTGTAAACCAGAACAGTGTTCCTCAGAACAACAGGTGCCAGCTGGAGGTTTAATTTCCTCTCACTTCCTAGTCACTTTTACCGGTAAGCCCGAAATTAAGAACTCCAAGCAAAAGTGTACCGAAATTTAAAAGAACAGAAGCATCAGCAACATGAATCCTACAACAGCACTAGCTCTACTGCCATACAGTGCATCTTTAGTCAACAAAATCATCCCTGTCTGACCGCATTATTCCTCAACGCCTCTCTCACAGCCTACTCAGCAGGACTGGTAATGCACTACATGCGAATCAGTGATACACACCTCCTTCTACTCACTACATATCAACAGCTACCGAGCAGCTCTGCTGGCGTTTGGGCTGGCCCAGGACATGGATTGCCAGGAACCAACACCACCTGTTACACCCAACACCAAAAAGGCAACTTACAAAACAATGACACGCAAGTGCATAGAAGTATTTAATCTAAAAAAGAAAGACACCCTGTGCTGTAACACAAATCGTAACATTAACTGAACTGACAATGGAAGCTGTTGTCAATGTTGACACCTTATGTCAATTATAAAATTGATCTTAGCAAAAACACACATTGGATTTTACAGAGGTGGATCAATATTAATGGCATCAAAGGACTCTGGGTGCATCATTAAAACGCAACACAAACAGTGCCCAGCTTTCAGAACCTCAACAAACCATGCGTCCTCGAATACTCTCGAAAAACTGATGTCTGCTGGGTTCTTTGGGTATTTCTCACGTTAAAGATACAGCCAAAATGATACATTTGCTTTATATCTCATCATTAGTTATGCACATGTCTAATCTAAAGGTCAAAGAAGAGAAAATGACAAAAGGGGGAAGGTGGCCTGGTCTTAAAGTTTACTTTGCTCTATCTTGATATGTGAACTTATATAGCCGTGTTCATATTGCAGCTTTCTTTTTTTTTTTTTTTTTTTTACACAATTCTGACTTTTAGCTCAGATTAGCTCCATGTGTCTTCAGGTTCATGTTCATAACCCCAAGTGACCCATTTTGGTCTTTAATAAAAACGCACCTGTCCCCTAAAACACCCAGCAGCATGCACACACCAGTTTCTTAGGCATGTTGTTTTGCTACAATAATCACTTTCGGTAGGTTCCTTCCAATTTTTCTTGAATCAAGAATCAGATCTGTGGCACATTTAGGCAGAAAATCAAGTGCCTCACTTCAACCTGGTAACATGAAGGTTGCCTAAACACACACACACACACACACAGTGATAAAGTCTGTTATGGGGGTGGGGTTGTTATACTGTGTAAAGTCTACATTAATCTTCAGAGCTCAGCTAGTAGGAGTCCATGACACTTACAACCCTTTCAGCTTAGATTAGTCACTTTCTGAAAACAAACTCCGATTCAGACCCAAGTTACAGGGTAATGGTAAACAACCCGGTGTTCCTTTGGCTGTCTGACGATATCATCTAAAACTTTTCCATAGACGTAAAAAGTAAAAGGCGTGGGAAGCCGCTGCCCCACTCAGTATCACTACTGAGCTCGTTAGCCGACTAGCCGAGCTGACTAAGAGCTAATGCTAGCCATCCAAACTTGTTCATGGCTCTGAACGCTGAACTTTCCAACAAGGCACCGGCGATAAGGTTCAGCTCATTTCTGTCCATCTTCCCCTTCATATTTCAACCCAACACGTAACGGTGTTAAACTTGCACCGGCGCCGGTGAACTTCATTACCACCCGAATCAGCATAATACCGCAAACATGGCAAACTTGCCGAAAGGCTAACGAACTCCATTGAACCGTTAGCATTAGCAATTAGCTAGCAGAGAGCGGACAGACTGACGGACGGACAATGTTCAGTCACACAGGCGTTAAAGACGCGGCTAACATCTTAGCCACGCAGATCTCTAATCAGGCAGATTAAAGCCACTGCTGACTACTCTGCAGAACTACTGAATAAACTGCCTCAACCGGCTCACACAAAGATAATTCAATTAATAACACAAATAAATTACTCTACAACAGTGCTTAAAGTTTCTTTATTTTATTGTATCGGTAATTACCGACATGCTAAGGTGCGCGGCTAATTAAAGAACACCGACTCACAGCTAGCTGAGCTATTCCGGGTAGCTAGTATGCTAACTTATCTTTGCAATCTCTAGTCTTGTTAGCCGTCTAGGTGTTTGTTAGCCCGCGAGCTCACTGACCAACTTGTGACCAACTTCAGAATAATGAAACTCACAAAACCGTACTTTAACCCCCAAATTCCCCTTTTCAACAACTTACTGAGACGGGGCGATGCTCTCTAGTCGCCTTTCCTGGAAGCTCCGCACGTTGAGGTTTAGTTTATTTACCCCGTAAGTCTTGCAAGGATTCCCGGAGATCCCTTCGCAGCCCTGTCCGCTGCCTCTCCGGTTGCCAAATAAGCTGGTCGCTGCTAAGACATGGACTGTATCCCAAACGGCTTCTTTCTTTCTGTACAGGAGCACTACAAAGGCCATGGGATAATAGACTCTGCCCCCTATCTAGTGCACTATATGTCCAAGAGGAAGCTGTTTGAGTTTCAGCCATAGAACACCGGCGTCGTGGTACTGCGCATGCGCATTGGATAAACTCGAGCGACTAAGTGATATCTCTTCCCACTGACAACTTTAATGGTTACCATAATTATAAGTTCTTACTGTTTCAAAACCAGTCAAACTGGCTGAGATTCTGCAAATAACAACCCCCTGCTCATATGTTATTAATCTGATGGAAATTTCCTTTCAGCAATAATAACAATTTTGGGAAATTCCTTATAAGAAAAAAAATCCTGTCTGAATGATCTGCATCTCAGTATTTCTAATCAATATGTGCAACATATTTACTTTATGATTTAATTCCAAGTTGTCTTTTTCTTAAACTTCCTTCATCAACTTACCCACAATGGTGTTCAACTACCTGCTCAGAGTGGTGTCAGTGGGAATTGTTTATCTCTACCCAAATCATCTCTGAGCAGAAGAGCAGGGTGTCTGCCAAAACTCAGCTCATCCTTTATTCCTTATGTTTGCCTTTTTTCCACTGTAACTTTGTTAGTAGTGTCCTCCTGCGATGTCAGAGCGGTACACAACCAACATCTCAGACAAATAAGGAAAACACAGCACCAAGCAACAAATTAGCACCAGAAGTACTAAGCACATCTCAAATGTGTGTGTGTGTGTGTGTGTGTGTG
>JAOUQY010000004.1:15318247-15341655 GCA_028566355.1 Doras micropoeus | reverse complement strand
AGATAGATAGATAGATAGATAGATAGATAGATAGATAGATAGATAGATAGATACTTTATTGATCCCCTGGGGAAATTAAGAGAAAGTTTTTGAAGTGTTTCCACCCGATTAGAAATTGCATTCCATTCACTAGCATTTATTTAGCTCTTGCTGCACGGTTGTACTTAATAAACCATTTAGTAAGCATGTAAAAACTGTTACACATAAAGTTCATTCAGCTGCTGAATGATTTCCGTGCTAGTAAATGAAGACAGATACTGTATTTTAACCCTCTCTCGAGTGTAGGTGTTGTTAGCAGTTCCGCTAGGGGGCAGTGTTGTGTGTTTAATGACCACTTCGCCCGCATCAAAACTGCCCTGAACTTGACCTTGTAAGAACAATGCGGCCACACTGTCTGATGGGAGTTATGCCTAACAGCATTCATTAACAAATATCTTAGTGTGTTATCTCCACTAACACAGTCCAATATCCTTTGGTACTATTATTAGGATATTAGTATTGATGGAGATCTTAAAAATACAAACTGCTTTGTTTTGTGACATTTTCCTACTGATTCACAAACCCCGACCCTAAATAATTTAATATTATTTTAAGTATAATAACATGATGAGATTATTTGGCTCTGAGCGTCACTTCACTATTCTGATGAATATCCTGTGATGGCTACCTTTAATCCAGACTGAACAGGAAAACCAAAATGATGCTGTAACCTTGACACAGTGCATTGTAGCAAATCTTAAAGTGAATAAAAGATGTGCAGGATGTTGCATTTAATAAAACCGAGTGTGGCTTCCTGCTTTTTACTGTCAGAATGAAATACATGTTTTAAATTAAAATGCACCCCAAGTGAAAACGATAATAAAATATATTTTAATAATTAATCCCAGTTTATTTTATGAACATGAAAACATGAAAAAATATAATTGTTATTATTATTATTTTAATTATAGCCTGTGTTTATTTGTGAGATTACACTATTAATTTAGTCCTCACAGTGACAAGCTAAAAATAAACACTTGCAATAATGAATGGTGTCTGTAGATATCCAAACAATCCATATCATTTGTCCCTTTTTCTCTTATTTTTACTCAGGCGTTTGCACACAGGCTTCAGCTAGGGGTGTATTGTGTGTCTGTTTTTACATATTTTATATGATTATAAATATATGAAGTATTTAAATGCATTTTACACGTATCTAATCTGTTCTGAAATCTAAATTTTGCTAAATAGTGAAGTGAGGCTGATGCTTCCTGAGCTGCATCTAGTCACGGTGTGAATGGAGACTGATGGAGGAGGGATGGTTGCCATAGGTACCTGGCATCGTGCCAGAGAGGTATGAAAAGCCATTTGCATGTATTTAAATGATGCATGAATAATTTACTAGAGAGGCCTCAAACCCAGGCATCAATAGGCAGACACAGACACAGACACACACACACACACATTTGCAGACCACATTTCTCTTGTCCAGTGCCTGTGTGGGAACTGAGAGGAGGTCATTAAGGAAGGGTGGAGGCGGAAAAGAAGTCTTTTAACGAGTCAAGCCTGGAATGCAGCTCTGGAGGAGAAACAGCAGCGCGTATTGTCCAGGCTTTCCCCCGTCTACCTTTATTTTCACCTCTCGTTGACACTTGTTTGCTAAAGTCTTTGAGCAGTGGAAATAATGGAAAAGTTATAGAGCTCTTGTACTTGCTGGTAGAAAAAACAGTCTTTTCACAGCTCAGTCCGGCTTTTGACAAAGCAGCCCGGAAAGTGTGGGGTTGCTGCGCCGAAACTCTAGCCGGCATTCATAAATCTGACAACTTTAAACGCCCTGGATGACATTATGGGCCAACATAAACAGCCTTTTAAAACCGACAAGTAAAAGCAAGAAGCAGAAACAATCCAAAAAAAAGATGCATGAAATCAGTGATTCACTCAAGACAGTAAATTCTGGGAAATCCTCATTTTATGCAGCCCCATCATTCCACACACTTGTCCCTGTCACCTCAGCCCACTCCCTATTTTCCGATACACTCGTTAATTTTATAAGATGGAGCATATTGACGGCGGTGGTGCTGTAAAAGCGGCGGGGTCGCGCATTTACCGAACCGGGATCTGCGCAGATATTAGAGTCGCTCTCAGCCAATCCCGAGCTCTTCCTCCATCCTTTTGTTCCAGCTATAGGTGGCCTACATTCTTACAGAGCCCACACGCCTTGGACATAAATGACACATAATTGACAAACCCTTTCCACACCCTCTTGTAAAATTAAAATCTGAAGATTACAGACAACGCCAGCTTTTAGCGATTGCGCCACTCGTGCACTGCGCCTTTTTGACAAGCAGTGATTATACGAGATGCATTAAGAAGAAATGGGATGCCCTATAGAATGTGCCATTCAGATGAAGCCAGCGAAGGGGGGAAAGAGCCTCCAATTTCACTAATAAAAGGCTAGACAAAGAGCGTGAGGAGGGAGAAAAGCGAATAAAAGCAAAGTGGGACATGCATCACGTATTTTTTATATCTCATGGACATTCAGAGTGGACATCAATAATGCACATAATACCGGAAGAAACACTCATTAAACGTAAATTATAGAACTACAACTAGAAGTGCGCATCATAGAAACATGTA
The DNA here is from genome assembly GCA_028566355.1 of Doras micropoeus. NCBI lineage: Eukaryota > Metazoa > Chordata > Actinopteri > Siluriformes > Doradidae > Doras > Doras micropoeus. Next base: position 15,339,039 of record JAOUQY010000004.1, on the reverse strand, counting down.
GGCTACACACAGCCAGTCTGATTAGTTGTTTTAAAGATAACAGCTAAAGTTTCATCTACTTATATTTAATATACTGATAATGTAGACATGCTGTAGTATCTTTAAAAAGGATCAAATGCACAGATGGACCCCAGTAACGTTAGTTTAGAGCTGTAACACGCACCTTTCTAGGTAAAAAGTGCGCGCATGGAGAACCAGGAAAAGGTACAGTTTGGTATCGCAATGATTCCTGAGGGAAATTGTTCTGATCATGAAATGAAGCTACATTTTACTACATATTTAGTCGTGATGTCTTAACAGGAACTCTCTTTTCCTCTCTAGGCATCCTGCTCGTGTCAAGGCGGGTCGAGACCTGGACTTCCTTTAATATGGATGTTCTCATTAGCGTCATTAACGTCTAAAAAGGTATAAAGATGATCAGTGATTTTAATTGCGTCAGGGGTTCCGAAACTTTTCTAGTCAGGTACCCCCTTTTAAAAAGAAAGAAAAAAAAGAAAAAAAAAAATGACCCCAGGTGCACAGATATATTTTACAAAAAAAATTTAAATGCTACATTTTATTTAAATGTAATATTTCTAGTAATATTTTCGGTATTTGATGAAGACAGATTTATTATTTCTAAAATTTCCACCCACAGAGCACATTTTTTATTTTAATTGACACTATATTCCTGTTGAGATTTGCTTTGAAAATTGTTTTGTGTTTTCGCCCACAGAAATAGATAGATACATAGATAGATAGATAGATAGATAGATAGATAGATAGATACATACATACATACATACATAATCAGAACTCATCATATGAGTCGACTTTGTATAAATGAATCTTCCGCGTAATGGTTTTATTTTCCCATCTTTGACATTCCTGTAGGCTATACTTCACAAGAAACAACGAAATATTTAATTTTATATGAACTTTACAGAAATATATTAAAACAATAGCTACATAGAACGTAACGTAAAGTGATTAAGCTAAGATCAGGTGACAGGATTGAGAAGTCGAAGTGTGGAATTAGAAGGTTACTTATAAGACCCAGTCTTCACCGTGTATACACAGTGACACACACACACACACACACACACACTGCTTAGTGCAGTAAGGGTTCAGGGAAGGCGAGGCGTTTCCCTCAATGCGTAAGAGTGACGTGCTTCACAGAGCTGTGTGTGTGTGTGTGTGTGTGTGTGTGTGTGTGTGTGTGAATGCGGGGCCATTCTGAAGCGCGCGCGTATTGGAGCGTACAGGCCTGCATGGTTTTGCATGAGAAAAGCTGGGGTCCTGTGAATCCTCTGCTCCCTGTGTGTGTAGATTCAATAGTAACAGCATGGTTAGCATGACAAACTGCACTTCAAGTTCACAGGCCTTCACCCTTTATATCACCCCTCCACACACACACACACACACACACACACATACACATACACACACACACCAATCGTCCCCAAAAGTACGGGGAAAATTCTGCAGGAAATGCCTGCCTGAAAATTATAATCTTATTAATAATAATGCAATAGTGCAACAATTCATTATTATTATTATTATTATTATTATTATTAGTAGTAGTAGTAGTAGTAGTAGTAGTAGTAGTAGTAGTAGTAGTATCATTGTTGTTTATTTGTTTATTTAGCAAATGTTGTAAAATAAATATCATAGCATCATATTAGGTTGTGAAGAGTGAAACAAAATATCTAAATCACTTTAGATAAATTAATATCTACATGTGTCATCTTCAGAATGATTTGAAATAAAGACCGATAAATTAGTATAATGATGCAGATTAAGACTTCTTAAATATGCAAGCTTTAAATGTTACATATTAATGATTAAATATTAAAATACACTTTATGGTTCAAAAAGTCAAAAAACACCAAATTACCCTTAGCTACTTTTTTCCCCTCCAAAATGAAAACCTATGAATAATGTCATCAAGATGGTCAACAATATTTCATTTGAATAGCTATATTTACTAGGAAAATAAACAAGACTGTTTATCCTGTTGGTCAGTCTATTAATTATGAATAAGGGAAAACTGAAGAAAAACACAACAATTGTAAAAATGCCAACATATAATGCTAATATTTTTATTTATCATTTTTTAAAGAATGTTTTTTATATTGGCTTGATTTCGCTGTATAAAGTAATCAGTGCATTTACAGAAGATATGGAAATTTATCTGATCTTTAGATGCATTTCTATGAGTGCAACCATTTAACTTTATTTATTATATTTTACTGATAGCTTTAAGTCAAAATATTAGACTGAATAAACAAGAACATATTTATTTCATAAGATAAATGTTCAGCCACTATTACATAAGCATACACTGATATAACACACTTGTTGTTTTTTTATAACTTGCTTAAATGAATGACTGAGAATTGTACCTCTTGATGTCATGCATGTTGAGCATTATCCAGTTTAAACAATGTATATCTCATAAATATGCATTTAAGGAATATATGTTGAATAAATAATTCTCTAACAATCATTGTGTGATTATAACTATAACTGAAGTTAGTGTTATATTTTTAGAGCTAAGAAGAAAAGCTCTTATGGGAAAAAATTAAGCAAACTCGAATGCATCTATTACATCTCGAAAACATCTATTACGTTGTCACCATTAGTCATTTTTGATGAGCTTGTGATTCTTATTTGGAGTTCCTCAGCAGAAAAACATCTCTATAGATGCATTAATCTGGGAAAAACGGTTCAAAATAGAACTATTAATCATGATGTTACTTCTTTCTGTTGCCTGACATGACTACTGTGAGCTAGCCTAGCTAGTAACATGGTGCTGATATGGGAGATCTTCTCACCTGCCCCTCTCTTCATTGAAACGGCAAAGACAGTAAAACCGTGTGGCAGAATTACTAAAGAATAGTGAAAGATGTGTCCAGACTGATCTGTTCAGAGCTCCATATCTGTGCAGTGGATAACTGAGGGGAGGGGTGTGTGTGTGGGTGTGTGCATGTGTGAGTGTGGGCTGAGTGTTTCAGCCCTAATCTCCCGGGCCATGATGAAGAAAAGGCTTGTGCTGTATGGCTTTACGCTGCTGAGAGTAAGAGAATCTGCCATGCTTGGTAAGCATGGGTATCAGGCCATCTCACGGCCCACTGGACGCTCCGTGGGTGGCCCAGACTCCCCTCCACTCTCCACTGACCCGGGCCTGGAGGAGGATAATCTCTCCTGCTCAATGTTTTCAGGCCAGAGCCATGCTCCCGGGTCAGGATGTGTTAGTGAGACACAGGATGAGAGTGGATGTGGGGGGTTTGGACACAAGGGGCAGGTTTGAGTATGAGCATTGGTGTGTGTGCTGCAGGGCACTAAAGCAGCTTCTGTAGAGGAAACACTGTAGAAAGCAGGATCGCCACTGAAACAGGTCAGGAGGGAGTGTGTGTGTATGTATGTGAGTGTGTGTGTGTGAGTGTGTGTGTTCACATCTAGCTACTGTGAGAACTCTGTATTTAACAAACATTGCACTTGCTATAATGCATTATGATTTTTTTCATTATGAATCTATTTGATTCATCTATACACAAAACAACATCAGCTCTACATAGGGTTATGCATAAACATTTTTCAATGAAAAAAAAACATTTCACACTATAAAATATAAAATAAATAATTAAATGAGCAGGATTGTGAAATTCCTTAAAAATACATTTAAATCTTAATACCATCATTTCATGTTTCAATTTCATGAATGCATTTGAATATTAATGAGCCTATAATTTTATGCAGACACAAACACACACACATTAGCAGTGGCACTACACTGTGATGTGCAAAAAATAATTAATTAAGCAAAATATATCCTTTGTTTATCCATGGAAAAAAAACATTTATTTATGTTTCCTTGTCTGTAATAACGAGATACATTTTATATTGTATTATAAAAACACACGTTTAAAAAACACGCAACACCGAATAAATTCAGGTTTCCCTTTTATTGTTCATTCATTCTGCAGAATTCATTTATTACTACAATATTCATACACCAACATACAACTTCAGCAAATGTCAGCAATGGAAGAAGATAGCACTTTACAGTATGGTAACAATACAAGCCGAGTGTATACAACAGTTATTGTGTATGCTTATAAGGATATCAAGCTTTGTACAAGTTTATAATTGTCTACAAATAATATCATCACCTATACCTGTATAGTACTCTATTAACTGTATGTATATTTCAGATTTTCATTGCATGCTATACATTATACAGATTAGACACAATAAAAAACAAAGTAAATGAAATCTACTTGTCAACCTGCAAGTGAATTTAAAAAAGCGTGAATTTTTAAAGAAGCTTATATGTGTGCGATATCACAGCACTTTCAATCGGTGCTGCCAGGTTATGATAAGACACTTACCTTATTGAAATACTCACCAGTATAAAAAGGGGCACAGACAAAAGGATCATTAATGTTATCATAGTCGTCATGCCGTAGGATCTAAGATCTGAAACACACCATCCTGGGAGTGGCTCTGAACGGTATGCCTAACTCCTGCATAAGACAGACATAAAACATACAGGATATGCTTATGTATATCATTATATATAACACACACACATACAAATATACATACATACATATGTGTATGTATATATATAAATTTCTGTTATATTCTGATTTACCGCAGCCTTCTTAAATTCAGAAATCTGATTTGTCACAAGCTGATGACTAATTTTTTTTATAACAGCAGCTTTGACAATAGTTCCAGCTGCAAAGTTTATATTAATGTGCTTTTTCTAAACGGTTATTGTTTGTATAGTAATATCTTACTAGACACACAATGTTATTATTCTTTAATAAATAGCATTAGTGAATTCTGATGTGGTATTGGAGTGGAATAAAACATCATGCTGTTAAACGTTTGGAATCTTACTATACGGATGTACTACTACTACTAATGTATATGTTAAAACACACTGCTTGTGCATGTATAAAACAATGAATATGAGTGTCTATGTTTAAACTCTAATGTTTCATGGTTGGGTAGCTGGGCAGCTTTTTCCATTACCCAAAGCATTCCTTCCTCCTACCTATTTTCTCTCCATACATATCTAGTACAGCTTTGATTTGTGTTTAGGGACATTAGGAAAACTGAATACTAAGAAAATCATTTTTGAAAATGAACAAGATGAGCTTCCAATGACATGATGAGCAATGAGATGATATACAGATTAATAATATTCATTATTATGTGTATATATGTTGCATAATGTTTTCAATTAATGTTAATATACAGGGTTTTTTTTAAATGTGTAGCTTTAATGGCGTGTGAGGGGGTGAGGTGTGGGGATGAGGTGCGGCTACAGTGCAGAGAAAGGTGGGGGGAGGGAGCTGACTGACAGCACTTGGATGCTGGGGAGCCTCAGATGATGCTAAGTGTGCGTGTCTGTAGCCACCGCCACGCCAAAACGCAAACGGATGCGGATGTGTGCATGTGTTTGTTTACAAGCAGACGGGCCGAGGGGTGGGGAAGCGGAGTTTATCAGCTGTGTGGTTTGACCCTGAGCCTAGAGCCAGACAGGGGTCAGGGGTTACTGTCTGGGCACTGGGTTTGACCCGAGGCTTTACTGTGTGGATGGGATGAGTTGGGGGATGGAGGGACTTCTGGTTCCAGTCTAGGGCCCTTAATGTTTCCTCTGGGGACTAGAAAGCAGACAGGGAATGACTGAGGCTGCTTATTCATCAGCACTTAGCACCGCAGGCTCGTGTCTGCTTCGTCACATTGCACAGTCATGCATGTACACAGTAATATGATTAAAATGATGAAACAATGTCTATGGTACGGAGTGAGCACCGTGTATGTGTGTGTGTGCTATCATTGGATCCGTTATTTCAAGAAGATCAAATATAGCAGCAGAACAAATCACAGAACAAATCAAAAATGGGTTTGCTCTAAAATACAGTCCACTGCAGCAGTGGAGTCACGAAGAGGAAGGACAGCAGAATGCAGTAACAAAATCCACAACTTTAAACAACAAGAAAACAAGAAATGTTTTAAAATTTCACATTTCAGTTACAAAAGCATCACAAGCATCAAACAACATTCATAAACACAAGCAGCCTACAGCAGAATGGAATGGTATCTGATGACAACGTGTGGACGAAACATTAGAAAACGTGGATCATACCAAAATAAAAAAGTGAGCCGAGCTATATTTAGGCATGGAGAGCCTGTGAAGCAGCAGAGCCTCCTAACATAGAGATATTGAAGTGAGTGATCTACTGCACAGTGTTTATTTGGGTCCATCTTGTTAATTCAGCCCTGGGCATCATGTTGTGTTCACTAACCAATAGCTTTCCATTTTATTACAATGTAATACAGGATTTCACACAGTTAATACAAGAAAATGATCTGTAGTTGTTTTAGTATACAATAAACTGAAATATTCAGTTTGCTTCATTTTTTTAATTATTGTAATGTCTCTTAATGACCAACTCTGATATTTTATTGTATCCTGCTGTTTTTTATGCATACTGCCTTCCATTAATAAGAACAATTGCATATTTTAGGAAATACGGACATCATCTTAGATTGTTAGTAGACTCAGACTCGAAATGAGACGCTGCGTCAGGAAATCGGTTTAATGTATGCGGTTTTTGGTCGAGGAAAAGACGATGGGGGTTTGTACCCTGTCTGAGACCCTCTCAATAGGCAGAAGGGATCTTCGAAAAGGGTGCATCTACCCACCAGGAGGGGGTGATGGGCATTTATTGAAGAGGAGGGGAGATTGCTAGGCCTCGGTTGAGCCTGTCGTGCCTGATGTCCCATTAAGAACTAGGAGCATGGCTGGGGGGAAACTGGTTAAACCCCCCCCACCTCTCAGACTGTTATTTAAGCCAGGCGGTTGGTGGCATACTAATTCTGCTCCACACATTCATGAATCAAACTCATAAAATAAAGGAGGCACAAAAGACATGCATTACCAAGAGGAAGTAAGTAGTAGAAGTAAGGAAGGAAGTGCTGCTTATTTGGAATGGAGTTTTACTGTTTAACTTAGGCACCAGCATGGATCTCAGCTGGGTGCCCACAAATAAAATGATCAACATCGCAGCTGAATTTTTGTTCTTACTCTTCAGAGCTTGCAATAAAAACATTCACATTCAACCTGATCAAACATTATAATGTTGTTATGTTCCTGTCTATTTTGTTTCTTTTGCAAAACATATATTTCTGAAAGTTTTGGAAATGTTAAAAAAAAAAGAGTGCTACTTTTTGAGAAGCACATCAATGTGCTTCTCAATACAAGGGAGTGTTTGTATCAGCTGGGTGTGGACATGCAGTTTTTGAAGCAGGATAGTTTTTCGATTTTCTGAGATGGTTTGTTCTGTTGGTCTGCCTGCCTGAAGTTCTGCATCAATCCAGAAAAGACAGCAGAAGTCACATTAAAAAAACATGACATCGGATCACAGCTCTCCTGAATGAAGAGATGCCGAGACCTGACCATGTAATCAAGTGACCAGGACTGAGACTGGGAGCCAAAAGGAACTCTTGGATTGAAAACAACAAAAATATTTTATCGTGGAACTGAACATAGTGGAGTCTCGTCATCTGGACTGCTTGTCCAGGGTCCACTTACACCTGCTCATTCACGCAATTATGTGATCAGCCAACCATCTGGAAGCAGCACAATGCATAAAATCATGCACTTGCAGGTCAAGAGCTTCAGTTAACATTAAACATCAATCATGGGGGAAAAATGCGATCTTAGTGACTTTGACCGTGTTACGTTTGTCGGTTGATGGGCTGGTTTGAAACTACTGATCTCCTGCGACTTTCAAGTGCAACCATGTCTAGAGTTTCCCTAGAATTGTGCACAAAAACAAAAAATATCCAGTGAGTGGTGGTTCTGTGGGTAGAAATACCTTGTCAAAAAGACTATAATAACTCAAGTAACCACTCTTTACAACCATGATGAGCAGAAAAGCATACCTAACACTTAAAGGTATGCTATGACAGTAGAAGTCCACATTGGACAGAATCAGAATCTGCTGCAACAGTGGGCACAGGCACACCCAAACTGGACACGTTAAGATTGGAAAAAGACCATGATGTTTGATATGAACTTTAAGTGAAGCTCCTGACCTGTGTCTGCACAAATTTTTATACATTACACATTACGCTGTTGCATAAGTGGTGATTGGATTATTGCAGGAACAAACAGATGTATAAATGTTATTGTTAAACTGGCTGCTCAGTGTATAACAGTAAATTATACTATTAAACTGAAGCATAATTGTAGCATTGTTGTAACAAAAGGTGGATACCACATGATAAATTATTATAGCAAAGAAAATTAAGATTATAGCCTTGTCTAGATAAAATTGTTGTTAGATAATCCTTTACTTTTTAAATTGTTGCTGTTTCTATACATGCTGCCTCAATACATAATCAGTGATTTATAAAAAATAGCAATTAAATCTGAAACACCCATCTGTAGTCAGTAGGGCTGGGTGATATAAGCTGGGTGATGTAATACTGATATTGTGATAAATTTGTGAAAATATCACAGGCATCTTCTATATTTGATGTATGCCATGATTCCTCTGTTCATTACAATTACATAGCAGACTGAACATCTATTTATGTACAGATTGTTATATTTTTCCTTCTGTTAATGTGTTAATGTGTAAGCTTTGTGTTTTATTCTGCCAATAAATGAAAATACCATTGCAAGCATATATTCTAAATACAGCATTACTTTTTGCTGACACATTGCATGTTGTGTATGATGAACCATTTCTTCAAGTATTGCAATATGACTTCTTTACAATATCACCCAACCTCTAATAATCAGTCCAACGTCCTGCCAAACCTTTATGTCTACTGACTTCTGAAGTAACCCTGTAGCACGTGGTGTTACAACAAAGCCTTTAACACATTTTTCATAAACATTATAAAGACTATATCTGACTGACGCGTCAAGAGATTCAGCAGGGTTGTTTAAGGTGGTTTTCCATACAACTCATCAGTCATTACAAGTTTAATTAAGAGTCATTAAGAGCTGTACAAGCTTCAATTATATTAGGCACTATGTTATTATAAACCTGTAGTGCCAGTGGACATGGCCTGTCTACCATGAGGCTCCCGGTGCGAACCGAACGACAACGCAGCACATAACTGAGTGGCATCTGTGGCAATAGAGACACAGTCCTTGAGCAAACAGGTCTATGAGACATGTGCGCACAGGGTGGATGTGTGTATGTGTGTATGTGTGTGTGTACGCTGGGAGGGTAAACAAAGATGATCTATTTTTGCTTCTTTTTTTTTATTTTTTTTATTCCATAGTCACAAAGCTATATTCTCAGCTCATAAGACGGCAGAGGCAGACCGAAGTGGAAACCTCACAGCTCTCTGCCTCCCTCATATACACACACACACACACATATACTGCAGGCTATGTTGACACACACAAATACAAGGACCCATGGTTCCAACCAAACTGTAGCCTGTACTGCGCCTGACAGAAACTGAAAAAAGCTTCAAAGGCTGTTGATGTACAGCTGGCTTGTTCATAAAGTATATACAGCCAACTCAAGATCATTTGAAGTTTAATGATCCAGATGTTTCCTGGACATATTTACATTTATACATCTAACAATGCATAAATGCAGCTTTCACATTGGCTATTTCTAGCAGTGAAAATCCAGCAAAGCAGGCGATCGAGCTGCTAGCGCCCATCAGACTATATGTGCATGCAAAATGTGCTACGTTGGCGGAGAGTTTGAGTAATTAGAGGAAAGATAAGTAAAGATTCAGAAGGTATATTTACCATGGAATAAATCTAGATGAATAATTACATAACTATAATAATAGCAAATTTAAAAATGAAGGAATTGGAAACACAGGAACAAAGAGATACTGACAGCTTCTTTCTTAGTACAACATACTATAATAATAATTATTATAATAACAACAATTATTATTATTATTATTATTATAGTATGCTGTACTAAAAAATAAGCTCTGTCAATATCTCTTTCCAAATAATAAAGTAATTCACTTCAAGTAATAAATAGTATAATCTGGAAAGGAAGAAAAGAGACTGAAGGGATTGAGTGGGTTCAGCAAGAAGGAGGTGAAACCCCAGAGGCGGGCGAGTGTCAACCCCAGCTGGGCGGACATTTTGTTGGCATGCTGATAGGGACTTAAGCGGTGGGTGGGTGGGTGGGTGTGTGCCAGGCGAGAGAATGAGCTGAAGCAAAGGGGAAAGAGAGACAGGGGCGCTCACAAAAGTGCCGTCACTAAGCTTGATTTCAGCAGGAGGAGCTGAGACGATTAGGAGGGACCGGGGAGAAATGACGGGGTGAAAGACGGGGGAACGCTCCATTTAGATGCTGCCATGGCTGCAAGAGGGGGATCTCTCTTTCAGACGAACTAATGAAGCATATGCGGAGGTGAATAATGGAATCTTCCAGAGGGTGGGCCGCTGTCTTCGTCCGCTATTCACCAACTTGGTGCCTTTGGAGAGACATGTCGTGATAGAGAGAAAGCCCTCCCCTTAAAGGGATATCATTGTTTACACAGCAGGAGAGGACGATGCGAATAAAAGTGATGCGGAGACAAATCAAACGTAAAACAAACCATAAAACCATGTCAGCCGGCTAGTCGCTCACATTTCTCTCTCTGTAGTGTGTTGGAAGACTGCAGCTGAAATGATATAACCTTGTAGATACAATACTGAGACTAATACCACACTAATACCACAGTCAATGATGATTAGCCAAGAATTGTCCAAGAACAACAGGGTCGGGTTTGGTACCCATCATCAATAATCACATGCGATTACAAACTTATCAGGGGGTGCAACCAGACATGTCACAGGATGGAGCAGACAGGAGCCCCCTTTGACCTTGACCCCTAGAGTCCTTCTTCACCTGCTGTTCAATGGGGCTTCAGAGCAGCTGGGCTGTCTAGCCAGTGCCTGACAGAATATTTTACACTTTCATCTATTCCCACGCTCGATGAGCAGGTCGTCGCCAGGGGCAGGACTGGTGTTTATGCAGCTGAGCGAAAAGCGGCAGCCATTTTTAGAACACTGAGATGCAAATATTTGTTCCTCATCAAGTGGACAACGTCTACCCCAGACTGCTTGGCCTGGATGTGCATAAAACCAGCCTCTAGCAAACAACTAGCTTTTTCTTTGTGTGTGTCTGTGTGTTTGGCTGTATATCTGTACCCCTCTCCTCTCGGAGAATGGACAGACCTGGGTTAAGCTGAAGCACTGTGCTGTAAAGAGAATTGCGCTGAGAGGAGGGTTCGGAGTGTTTTCATTATGGCTAAATCTCAGACCTGACTCTTCAGCATGGCCTGTGCCACCAAGCCGACAGTTTAATCATACAAACAGCACTCTGTTCCCATTTCCGCCTCTCTCCTTTATACACTCCACTCCCCGTTTCATAATTCTGCACTCTACATGCTTTCACACAATTCCTGTGTTTTGGGGGCTTTAAAATGACATAATCAGTGACTTGGATAAATGTATGACTGTTTCCCTTCAGATTGTAATCAGCCCCTGTGAGCACAGGTCCCGGTTTTTAAAGAGGCAGCACTGTTGTTTTGTTTTATCCCTCTGTCTCCTTGCATCTTACTGAAGCTCTTTTGTAATGGAAAGACATCCAGACAACGGATAGTTCATCTTAAGCTGAACTACATTAAATATCTCCTATATATTCCTTACTGTGGTTAGAAACCATGCAGGAAATTACTTCAGGCAACATATTAGAAATGTGTATTTCAAGTCTATAAATAGAAAAGAGAACAGATGGAGTGGCAGGCTCTACATTTTTCCAGACCCCATAGCTCTTTCACATCATAGTTATTATAGCTTTACCATTTTAGAGGTATACTGTAACAAGCGAGTGAGCAAACAACGTACGGTTTCATAAGAAACACGATTTGACACACCTGACAAATATTCTGTTCAAATATTCTCTTCAAAAATGTGCAATTTGTATCAATTCCACGCACAGCACTGACACACTTTAATCATTTGAGCCTGTTTTAGACACCTAGCACACAGCAGATCAAATCACTTATCATATCAGGTGCATAAAAAAAGGAAAAAGCATGAGCATTGAGCAACGGCAGTAAATGCATTCAGCAACTATTACTTCTGTGGGTGAACTACATTCAATCAATATCCAAGCAAATAAAAGCACTGAGCACTCAGAGCTGAGGAACCCCTTGCACTGAAACACTGCAAACATTAAATATACTTGCCTCAAATTATACTTGAGGGAAGCTGAGCTCATGGGGTATTTCTGCAGTGCAGCATGGTATAAAAAGCTTGATTGAGACTTCTCCAAATAGCAGATTCATGTTGTGTTAAAGATCTAATATATAAAATGATTAACCCAAATATATCTGTGTCAATACAGCTTTTATTCAACTGCACTCACCATGCACTTTATTAGGAACTCCGTACACATGCACATTCATGCATTTATCTAATCAGCCAACCATGTGGCAGAAGTGCAATGCACAAAATCTTGTAGATAAATAGTCAAGAGTTTCAGTTATTGTTCACATCAAACATCAGAATGTAGAAAAGGTGTGAGCTCTATGACATTGTTTATGGCATGGCTGTTGGTACCAGATGGGCTGGTTTGAGTATTTCAGAATCTCCTGGCAATCAGACTCTAGAGTTTACAGAATGATGCAAAAACACAAAACATTAGGTAAGCCACAGTTCTGTGGATAGACACGCCTTGTTGATGAAAGGTCAGAGGAAAATGGGCAGATTTGTTTGAGCTGCCAGCAAGGATGCAGTATCTCAATATTCTCTTTACAATTGTCTTGAGCCTAAAAGCATCTGAGCAGAAGACCTCATTGGGTTGTCAGCCAAGAACAGGAATCTGAGCATAATGTGCACAGACTCTTCAAAACTGGACAGTTTAAGATCAGAAAAAAAAATCAGCTGGTCGTTTCTCAGTCATCGCACTGATTTTTGATGTGAACATTACCTGAAATTCTTGACCTGTATCTACATGATTTTTTGCATCGCGCTTGACTGATTAGATAACCGCATGAACGTGCAGGTGTACAGGTGTTCCGAATTAGTGGATAATGCATGTGTAAAGGGGGTTCTCAGGAATCCTCTTCATCTGTAAAATAAATTTAAGGACAGATTTATTTTATAAATCCAATTGTTGAACTATTTGGCTCATCATTCAAACGTGCATAGTCATATTCTGGCTATTTATTGGAGCCTAAGAGATTTTTTTATATCCCTGAACTTTCCACTGACAGAATACGTCATGTCCAACTTGATTATTTATGATCGGAGATATTGAGGTTTGGATTAAACCCATACAGTTCATGTAACCATTCAAACAGGGTAATCACTATAACAACTCAATAAGAAATATAATGATGTTTGATAAAGATAATAGTGGATCAGGTAGCAAAATAAAAACAGATTCACAGACCTCATTTAGAGAACAACTGCACAATACTGACCAATACATCAGTCAATAATTATATGCAATATCAGAGTATTTATTATGTTTATACTCAGAATTAGTACCAATCCAGTTGCAAAAAAATCTGATTTCCACTATTTCTAGCTGTTAACAAACTTCCACACAGACCAGGGCATTCAAGCATACTTCACCCTTTCCTTATTTTGGAACTTGCCTCATACAAAGTTTCTTTTATGCACCTGTGGAAATACACAGAAAATGTCAAGGATTTGTCTGAATCTTGCATGTTTTCAGGCTCCCTGATTCTCTGCTCCCTTTTTCCATACTAACAGGATTTACAGTAGTTGCCTTGCTGCTTGGCTTTGTGTTGAATTATGCATAATTGAGCTAGTGTACTTGCACACATGGCTACAAGTATGATTAGCATAAAAGCTCTCTGTTTTTGCTCTTTAAAGAATGGGGGGGGGGGGGTGTCAAGCAAGAAAGAATGGCAAGTGATTTGTGGTAAAAAGTGTGTGTGTGTGTGTGTATGATCACACAAATAGGCCATGGGGTGTGTTAGATTCTAGCAAGGCCAGATAGAACGTTTTCTGACACCAACTAAAACATATGGGCTCCCCAGCTGCTGTAAATATGTAAATAGGGGGATGAGAGGTAGCCGTTTGACCCAGACGAGCGCTACATGACGGGGACCAGCCTAGCCCAGACAGACACCCCCTGCAAACCCCAATTATAAACGCCATCACAGCCTCATAAACCCCCACAGCTTTACAGCTTCAAAAACAGGCGACCAAGTGATGAACAGTGATTGTTCTGTAACGGAAGATGTAAAGCAGTAAAGAGTTAGATTAATCTATATTAATATAAAAACTTAAATATGGACTGAGAAAAACAAATAAAATGCACATTTAATCATTTCAGCATACTAAACTCCTGTGAGAATGTTTTCAAAAGAAAGATTTATTCTGCTTCATTTTTGTGAGGTGCCCTTTCTTAATTTTTGTTATGCAAATTGGACCATTATTAACAAAACAACATAATCAGACTCCACAAGCCAGTTGTATATAATCAACAATAGAGGAGGTTTGTCTTTAAAACACTGTACAAACCCTTGCCATTGTTTGCCTTTAAAACCTTGGGTGCATTATATAATAAGCTGTATCCTTGAAATATTTTGAAATAATGTGACATTACAGCTTTCCTAGGTTAATGTATTTCTAAACACAATTAAAGGGCAACTTTCAACCATCTTTAATTATATCATTATGATGTTGGTTGAACTGCAAATAATAATAGCAATAAAAGCATCAGGGATTTTGTGTGTTTATCACACTAATTAAATCAATAAAAAAGTATAAATGGTTAATATGTGGAATAAGGGTTATTCCGTAATAAAAGAAAATGCTATCTATCTAGTATTAAGGCAGAACCAGAAGGATGAACAACCTCCAAATGCAAGGTGAAAGCACAAACATTTTTAAAGAACTTTATGCTTGGTTTTTAATAAAATATCAATTTATGTTATTCTAACAGCAATTCAAGGCCATTTACCTCTTGACTGAAATGTAACCAAAAGCTCACTGTACATAATTGCCACTCATAATTAAGCCCATAAGCCCAGTTGATCTACATAAACTGCTATGGATCATCTCCCTGATTGCCTGAGCTGTAGCACAGTAATGCACATGTACACTGTATTGTATGGAGGAACACAATGTTGCCCGGTGAGAGTGTGTGTGTGTGAAGGGCAAGCATTGCTGAGTCCCACGATGCAGCAGCGCACCAAGGCCTATGCTGGCGAGTGCTGTGCATGCTAATTAGGTCATTATGTGGGGCTGTGTGGAGTTGGGCCCTGCAACAGAGGGATTTGAATTGCACCGGCTAGCTTGACTAGCCCAGACACAGATGTCACAGATGGTACAGTCGTCAGGTGCTTTGTGACTGGAAAAGCCATGTTTCTCTCATTTAAAGCAACAGAATGCTAAAGTGGCTTAACATAAGGACCAATAAATTGTAAAACAGTACAAAAGACATGAGTGGCATGGTACATGCTCCAAAGTGCTCAAAAGCCACTCACAGGGAATCGGTGTGATTTCGTTCTACAGTAACAGTCGGATGGATATGCAAATGCAATTATGGACGATTTACATGTGGGCACTGATTAAGCAGATGGCTGGTGTTCAGAGTGGCGCCATCTTAGGTAAGGAGACAGCTGGCAGATGGTGGCGGCCATTTTGTCGGCGGCGCTGCCAAGTTCAGACACTGCCAGGCATGTGTGTAGATGCTACGCTAGTATTCGATTGCCTGATTTACTGCAGGGATTTGTGCCCAGTACACTAACAGCACTTTATGTAATATGCTGATTATAGCTAGGTTACAAATAAGATTACCCACACATGACAAACGCAGATGTTAAACAAAGGATAGGACACTGCGTTCAGTGCTTTATTGCAGTTTTGTGTGAGTTTGATGATTTTCTGAACCCAAGGGGGAGCCTGGCTTTCTCCCACAGCTGCTCCTTGATGAGATATAGCAATTTAACAGGCAGTGTATCCAGAATTTACCCATCATTCTGTGCAGAAGATACTGAATAAATTGTAACCAATGACTAAAACAGATGAAAAACAGGAGTGCACTTACCGTTTCAGAGGTTAAGACTCCATCATCTCCTAGTAAACTTCATTCCTTAAAGAATCCGTGGGGACATGGCGCTACCTTTAGCAACAGAAGCACTCCATTCACCTATGTTCGTTGTGTCTCATGGAAGGAAATTGAGCTTTCCTTATCAGAAAATAAGGATCAGGGATCAGGGAATGGCTGAAAACAATATGTGACAAATACTGGGAAAGTTTATTGAGTAATTTTGGTCCTAGTTTTGGAGCCCAGCCTACTCCACTTTGCAATCCCTCTGAACAGTATCTTATTAAAACCTGGAACTGTGGAGGTCCAGCAGTATTGAAGTATGTAGACAAGAGTTCCAAGCCTCTTCATGTGGATTAAAAACAAAGCCTTTTTTAGAAGCTCTCACACAGTGGTGAGGATTTTGAAAAAAAAAAAATCATCTAATTTAATCTACAATGGAAAAGGCAAAAAAATGTCATCCAAAAAAGACAAAAGTTCAAGTTGTCCTCTCTTGCCAGCTCATCTGTTGTAGAGGTTTGGAGGAGGGCCTGTAAGAGGGATTGTACGTCAAGCCCTCATTCAAACAGTCACTGGGAATGTGCACTCACAGTAAAAAAGGAATTGAGGAGAGGGAAAAAGACCTTTGACACTCTTTTTCTGTTCATTCTCCCGCAGACAAAGTTTTCAAGTGGTGTTGGGACTGAAGGTCCCTCCGGCAGAACCACACACACACACACACACACACACACACACACACACACACACTTGCTCTCACACATGGTCCGCCTTTGGCTGATGCAAGTTGACTGTTAAAGGGAGAGATGAGCGCTGCTGATCCCTTGGCACCATGGCCTGGGGCTGCGTCGCCCGACCCCTGGCAGCCTCTTCCCTCCGTATTGATTGCTCTGCTGAGGAGCCTGTGCCCGGTGGGTGCAACTGCCCGCCTCTGCTGCCCACTCTGTTGAAGCCTGCCCGGCCCCTGCTGTCTCCACGAGACCCCGAGACACAGAGCCGGAGCCTCATGAGGAGAGGAAGAAGAGAGGGAGGAGAGGAAGAAGAGAGCCGGCGGCGGTCCACAGCTGTGTTCACCTGCTCTCAGTTCAGTCCTCCATCATCCCGTATTCCTACTCCCACTCTCGGCTTGTTCTCTGCCTCCTGCCAGCAAACAACAACAGATGGGGGGAGAACAAAAAAAAACAAGTTCAGCTTAACTTTCAATCTGAGTGTCAATCCGTGACTTTGATCAGAAAGATGTGTAAGGTGGATGTTTTGGCATCTTCTCACAGTTTGTAAGGTGAACTTCCTGACCTCAGATTTTTAACATGCTGAAGCTGAAGATTTTTTGAGTTTAGGATGTCAGACTGAAAGAAACAGCCTGCCAAGTGCACTTACTGCCACTACCTATGATGTTCCTTTGCTTGCAGTAAAAAAAAAAAAGTTGGCCAAAAATACTGTGCACTGTAAATAGAATATAAAAAGACTATACTTGTCACATCTGACAAAGATTCTTCTTCTTTTAGGCTGTTATTGTGCCCAAAATCATTGAAATTATTTCAGAGGCCTCCTAACATGCAAATGATTGAGAGTATAGTTTAGTAGACTTCAGGGTCAATTACGTCTTTAAAAGCATTCCTCCCTCTCTTGGCATAAAAAAAACCTGAAAACTCGTGCAGATTCTTTAAGCAAGATAAAATATAAGATAAAAATAGATTTTTGAAGTGGGTTAGGAATTGGGGGGTAAAGGGGGCAGTACAGCTCAGATGGGCATGGGGTGGAACCGGGCTGCTTCTCAGACACAATAATACTATTCACTGGGCTCAGACATGGGTGTTAACTCCCCTCTGGCTGTGCACAATGGTGCTTGGCGGCATTGAGACAGCCCCAGTGATACTGTTAGTTCAGGGCTGCGATCGGCCGGCTGCGTGAGAAAGAGCCGGCATTGTGTCCAAGCAACAGAATAGATGGAGGGCGGCTTGAGAGGTGAAAGGCAAAGAAAGAGAGAACGGTGCGTTGTCTATCTGTCAGCTTGAAGGGAAGGGGGGCCAGGGGCAACACAGAGGGAGTTCGAGGGAAATGAGGGTAGGAGGGTTTGCCCCATGGCACTGGACTTGGGGGAAAATGAAAAGAAAAGAGAGACTGGAGAGATAAAGATTGCGCTATAAATATTATTGGAGCAGCCCAGCATGGCGCTAAAGAGGCATGGAGGCGGGGGGCATGAAAAGGAAACCAAAAATCCAAAATTAAGGTGGTGAAGCTTGCATCTGAGCAGGCTCTTAAAATATATCATATCTTTCCATAGTTAGTATGCATAAGGGGCAAAGCAATACACAGATCCTGCAAGCAGAAGGCAAGAAAGAAAACAGCGAGTGAAAGCATCTGATGCAGTGGGCTCATGGTTGAAATCAGGCAAATAAGGCCTGACTGCCACAAGATTCACCTCACCTCACTCCATTTCCCTTTCCTTGAGTCTTGGGATGGAGTTGATGCGGAAAGAAGAAGCAGAATAGGACTGATGGGGACATGCATCCTAATACACAACACCAAGCACATTCATGCTTTCTCTCCACAAAAGCAGAGCTGATTATTATAGTTTTAATATAGTTATAATTGTAGTTTGGCATGGGTGGGTGGGGGTCTTCCTGCAGTCTGGGGGGACAAGGACTATCAGAACTAGAATATATTACTATCAGACTACCAGAGTTAGAATATATTAAAAATGTGAGCTTTCACTCATGGGCTAAAGGTTTCAGACAGGATACATAGAGCAATACATGGTATGCAGATAATTTTATTAGCAGTGCATGAAAACTGCCATGGTTATTTGGGGCTGTGTGCTCATCATGTCAATGACATCAACCCCTGAACAGAATGTCCTTGCAAAGTGGACTATCAAAGTAACACTGTGATTTACAACAGCAATATTAAACCGTGTGATTTTACTGAGCTACAAAGTCTTTCTCTGATCGAACATTCATGTGGTTTACACTAAAGTGCAAAAAGACAGGTTCATTTAATATTCTCTATAGCGACAAGTTGTAAACACACACACACACACACACCAACCAGTTCAACCTGCTTTTATGAGCTTTTTATGAGCACTACTTTGTTTGTTTCCTTTCTGGTTAACACTCAGCATCTGTTCCCATGGCAACCCAACCTCCTTTTCTGCCTCTGATTGACATGAAGCTGAAGCCTTGCCCCTGGTTTCAGCACAACCTACAGCACTTCTTCACCCTCATGTTACAGAGATCATTCTGCATGTTTACACTATTATAATTACTGCTGTTATATTGTTTTCCAGTGACTGTGTAAAACTTTACAGTCTCAATCAAAGGACTAGGAATTAATATAAGGACCTTAGTCAGAAGTCTGACCATGTCAAACCTAAAGCCCTACAGCAGGTGTGCAACAGAGAAGCCCAGCTGTGGTCGTCACTGCTAATAGGCCGCGTTATTGGGACAAGATGTTTGATGTAGATGCTGGAGATCAGAGCAAGCCAGGCAGTGGCTCATGCTCTCCGAACTCGCCGCTGGAGCCCACAGGGAGCTGTTCAGCTCTCCACGTCTCCTCAGTGCTGCCATTTCATGTCGGCGGACCCTCTCGCCTCTCTCAGGCCCACATGAATAAGTAACGAGGTGCACAGACTCAGCCTGGAGCTTTGAAGCCATGAGTGGAGCTGGATGAAGCGGGACTCGATGATCTGGGAGCTCTCTGGTCAGGGGGGATAATGTATCTCAGTGGCCGGTGGGCTGTTCCATTGTCCCAGCAGAGGGGATTACACCAGGGCAAAAGGGACCTGACAATATGACACTCCTGTGAGGGAGGGTTAGCAAGCTTCCCTGCCAATGAGGGGGGCGGTTAACTTCTCACCAACTCAATTAGCTAAGTTGGGCAGGAGTAAAGAGCCCTAAGCAGGAGAAAGGAGAAATGGGTAATATGGGAAAGGATGACTGAAATTGCCATCGAGAGAGAGAGAGAGAGAGAGAGAGATAGATAGAGAGAGAGAGAGAGAGAGAGAGAGAGAGAAAGAGAGAAAGTAACAGACTTAGAGGATTTAACATGGGATTAGAGGAGGGATGTGATGATGAAAGAATGAGAAAGAAAGCAGGCTTAAATAGATAAGACTGACAGGTAAAGATGTGAAAATGAGGGCAGATGGACTAAAATGTACAGTTCAGGACTGGTCTGGTGATCTTAAATGGCTTTTACTATGTTTATACACAATATTACAAAGCTAGATATTTATTCAATAATGGGAGTTAATACTGTACCAAATGAAACCAAGAAATGTACCAAAGTTTATGGATTGGCATGGGAAGTCATTTTGACTTGTGAAGTGCATCACTGCCTACACAAGCTTAGCATCTGCCAGTACTTTCAGGGAGAAACAGATCATATTTAAAAGTCAGACATTTCTATAGATATTACTGGTATATGCTAATAATTTATCAGCATTAAGGATGTGACATCAAGTTTTGGAAGTTTTTTTTTGGAAGTGAATTTTAGAATCCTTTGCACAATGATGCATGCTTTGCTATATAGTGCTGAGGTGGATTCATTCATTCATTCATTCATTCATTTTCTTAACCGCTTATTCCTTTTCAGGGTCACAGGAGAGCCGGTGCAGGAACAACCCTAGACAGGGCGCCAATCCATCGTAGGGCACACACACGCACACTCACGCACACACTCACACACTAGGGCCACTTTAGAGACACCAATCAACCTAAC
>JAOUQY010000004.1:15264034-15274237 GCA_028566355.1 Doras micropoeus | reverse complement strand
TTGTTCAAAGTTTGAAGGCTCTAACTTATTTGCAACTTGTTAAATTTGCAAAATGTGCAGGGGGTTGAATACTACTTAGAGGCACTGTATATATATATAATACTGTTAAGATGTGCAGAATTCTGAAGATGTAAATAT
This sequence comes from Doras micropoeus, assembly GCA_028566355.1. Classification (NCBI taxonomy): domain Eukaryota; kingdom Metazoa; phylum Chordata; class Actinopteri; order Siluriformes; family Doradidae; genus Doras; species Doras micropoeus. The sequence goes on along the minus strand of JAOUQY010000004.1, from coordinate 15,274,099 downwards.
TCATTTGAAGGGACCTGGGTGTTTACCTGAAGTCCCATAATTCCAGGGCTTCCCCATGGCCACCATGTGGCCTCCAGTGTGTATGCTCTGATACAGCGCTCTCTGATACACAAAAAAAGCAATTATGTTACTGTACTGCTTTAGAGAGCCGACTTTTAGGGTCTTTAGTTTTGCACTGGAGCTACGAGGTTAATGTAGATAACACATAAGGGAAGAAGGTTATCATCATACAGACTGCATGTCTGAATTATTACACACTAGATCCAGAAAGCATTGCTTGTACTCAATAATACATTTCTATCATCTTGTACAATTCTGATTCTTTTTAGTGAGTCAAATCATTTGGTTCAGCTCACCTCTAAGAATCGACACTGTCAGCTTATTGCTGTTTTTCTTTTCTAAATATTTTGACCTAACCGTGGCTGTTTTATGAAAGTTTACCCTACCATTCAGTTAACAAAATAACATTTCTTTGCAAGTTTTTTTTTAATAAAATGTATCTGTTTATTTTATTTTATTTTATTTTTTAGTCAGCAAGGCACATCTAACATCCATTAATTCACTTGACATGACAAATGACAAGTGTTTTGATTACATTATAATATTCACAATATTATAATAAGGCTCTCATCTCCCTAAAAGAACAGACTTAAAAAGCAAAGGACAAATGTAGACAGTTTAGCAGATGTGCCCATCAGATGTAAACGTCCATTTCTTGTTAGCAACATTAGGCTCGCTGCTGTAGGTCAAACTAAAGCACCAAAGTGACGTCTTACATTTATAGATTTAGACGCATATAGTATGTTTATACAAAAGTATTCCTTATGCTTTAATTATGTAAAGAATAAACAATGAGGCATGTGAGCAAAGGTACATCCCTGAAGTTGATTGATGGATTGTTTTATTCCTCTTATACGACAGCAATTACAGTTTCTTTTTATTAAAGAATGATGCATCATAATTTTAACATGATTTTTATAGTTGCATTTAATTTTACGGAACATCCACAAGACAAGTTAGTTCCTATTAAACTTATGTTAAATGAGTTATAAACAGTCATTCCCTCTCCAGCCTCCATTTTCCAGTTTCTTGAAGTTAATAAGCTTGCTACAGAGAAACCAGGAAGCATAACATCCTCAGTCCTGGGTCAGCTGTGGCTTACCAAGACTCTGAAACTCCTTCCATAAATGTTAATAAATATCTCCTTGCAGAAAACTTTGCAATATTAATGATTATATTTCTTTGTTAAGTTAACATTTTACAGTTTATTATTAGGTTTAGATTATGTGGAGTGCCCACCTTGTGACTGAGCTGTTACTATAGAAACAGTAACATATCAGAATGAACACTGTGGTATAAATTGTAATAAATACCTACATGAGAGCAACCCAAAATATCACCCAGAAAAAAAACTGAAGATTCTAAAAGTTTTATATGCACAACTTCTTTAGCACAATCTCTTACCGCATTGGCCAGATTGCCACGGGTTACACCCACTCCAGGGTGGACCTCCCCACGCCGCCCATCATTGGTCAAACTCAGCGGAGGAGGAGTCTTCATATCCAGCGCTCGGTTCAGGTTGCCATGGGAAAACATTGAGTAGCCGAAGCCTTCGCCCCCGCACAGACATATGGGAAGTGAAAACAAGATGTGGGCGAAATTCTTTTTCACCCCTATCCACCCACCATCTCCATCTCTCACACTCTCTCTAGCCGAAAGGAGAAGTCATCGTAACAGCTGACCTTTTTCGTTCAGTCACATCTGTATATATTGTGGTACTAACAACAAGTGTCAAATGCACCCTACAGACACATTCAAATTACGCTACAGAGTCAAGAAAAGATGTTTAAAGATTTAAAGTCGCATCTAGAGCTCGATGTGCAGGTTTAATATCTCACAGGTTACACTGAACCACCTTCCAAACATAGCACCTCACCCAGCACTGAGAGGTGGACTATGGTCACGTGGTTTACTCTGTGGATGAGTGTACTTTACTACTAATAGCAGTACAGGGGTTTATCTTGAGGCTGCTTCAAGATGTCCAGCAGGTGCAAATGTCTGCATTAAAACCACAGCCTCTGCCTTGAATTACAGTTTCACACGTGATTTCGTGAGTGTGTGTGCATGAGTGTGCAAAGGTGCTGTTTCATAGCTGTGCTTCCTGTGTGAAAAGTGCACAAATGTTGGAGGTTATAAGCCCTAATACCTCACTAATCTATACACAGTGTTTGTGCACGCATGTTAGCATTCATGAGTTCCCTAGACAGTTATACGTAATTTTCAGGTGAACATAGAGACAAATGATATTTTACCAGTTATGAAAATATGAGAGGGACAATGCATAGAGTCTTCAGTAAAGTACAGGACAAAATGCAGCAATGCCCCAGAGCATCATCTGACATAAATTCATGTAAAACTTATACAGGTAAGTAGCTATGTGTGACCAAATATCATCCTAGTTCTTCTCTGCTTGAGGGTTTATTATGTATTTCCAGCAACTTGCATCAGCGACACTTACTGATTATCTGAAATGGTATCAGTTGATTTCAATTTTGGAAATGAAATTGTATTTGTGAGAGGCGGGTATTTAACAAACATTCTCTCTTTACCTGCATGTGCACCCATGAGTGCAGAGTGTGTGTTGGCTCCAGCAGGACTGGCAGATCCAGGCCTGGAGCTCAGAGGTTTAAAGGTTGAAGGACGGTTGAGTCCTAGATTTGGGTTTGATGGGTAACCGTTCTCACATCCAACACCCAGTAACATCGGACCCTCTGAAGGAAGGATAGAGGGAGCCTGTGAAGGAAGAACAGAATGTCTAGCACTCACTTAAGATATAGTAATTTCACTTAAGCTGGATGATTATTCTGGTTCTTTGAAGATCTTTGAAGAAATTTGGGACAACACTAATAATATGTGCTTTTATGCTTTAATATATTGGGATACACTGAGACATATCAGTGAGGTGTTTTATAAGCAACAAGGCACTAAAAATGGCTAACATATAGCCAATATATTCTGAAATATATGTCATGGACTGTATTATGGAACAAAGCATAGTGTATTTGTGGACATATTGTTCTATTTAACCAACTGGTAGTTAATAGCAATATTTTTTGTCTAAAATAAAGTTTTGGAATGAAAAAAAAAAGTGTTCTCATACTGACATAGAAACGTTGCCTGGAGATGGAGAGATCCATGCCTTCATTCAGCAGATATTTCTCCTGGCCTGTCTGCATGTTGTCCTCATGATCAAGCTCAGCTCCGTCCAGACCCAGCCCTTTCCTACGTAAGGTCTTCAGCCATCGGTAAACAGAGGACAACATTAGAAATGTAAAAAAATTACAATTACAGCTTACACATACAATGAAAATCTCCATGTTGCCCTTTTAATGTCCCCAGTAACACTTAATACAGTACATTCATGAATTACTATAATCGGCATGCAGCCATTGTGTTTTTTATTCAGTGTAATTTAATAACAAATGCACCTAGTACTGTGAGTCCAACTCTGGGTCATGTTTAGCTGCCAATGCGTGTAATTGATAAGACCGTGATCAGTATAAATGATATACAGCAACTCCAGATTAAAACAGATTTGTTTTACTTGGCATACTCTTAGGATCTAGTCTTGAAACTTATATTGAATAGGTTCATAGTAATTCTCATAGACGTCTAGCTAATTTTTTTTTTTTAAATGACTGTATAACAGCAACTTCGATTAGTAGCTCTGGCTGCAAGATTTATTTTACTGCCCTCATTCTAATACAGTATCATGTTTATAGTAACGGCTATCATGGATAATTTAATGATGGACATGAAAGTGCATGATTGTGGACATTGTGAAAAATGAGGAAAAAGAGTCTGGGAGGAGAATGACTATTTTATGGCTGTTTATTACAAATGATAACAGGAACTAACTTGTTTCACCAACTTGCCTACAACATTAATCACAGCTATAAACATTAAAAAGTATGGCATTGTTTAATACATTTTAGTAATTGTAGGTGCTGCCAAACTGTAAGTTGGATTAAAACACTCTGGGACGTGTTGTTATATTATTATTGTGTATATTGTACTTACATATGTATGGCTGTATTTACAAAGAGAAAAGTTCAGGGCAGGCTGTGCGCGTACCTCTAATATGTCAGTGTTGGTGCGGCTCTCGTGTGGTTCGCTGTACTCGGTGTATTTTAGGAGCACTTTGTCCATGTCAGTGCTGGCGTACTGAAAGAGACGGTTGGTGCTATTGAAGATGATGAGAGCAATTTCACAGTCGCACAGCACACTCAGCTCGTAGGCCTTTTTCATCAGACCAAACTTACGCTTGGTGAATGTCACCTAGAAAAACCGCAGACAAGGGGGTCACAGGGCTTTTTGGTAGCCAACTTAACATTGCTGCTGAGGAGAATCACTACCACTACAGCACAGGTTACAGCACAAAATCTTAACCTAAATTTGATTTCACAAAATGACAAACTAGATTACACTTAAAAGACTCTTCAGTCTAGTGCAAATGTTTGCTTAGAGCAAAATAAAAACAAAGAAATGTAATGTATACCAAGAAGGCATTTTATATGTATGTCAGATCACACAGACTACACTTCATTATCATGAATTAAAAACATGTATGAAATATGAATAATAAATATGTATACCATGTGGGTGTAAATCTTTTGGCTTGGTTTATATGTCATCTTTTTTACATGTGCATGTTCTCAGTGGGGTAACATGATAACACAAGGGCCATCAACCATGACCTATAGTAATCCAAGCATACCTGACGGTTTCGTTGGTCAAGAATTCGTGAGATCTGTATTTTCTTTCGCCCCATGATATTCTTTTCCAGGGAGTGGTTCTGTAAAAATATTAAAACTTAGTACTCATTTTTTCAATCAATTTTTTTTGTTAGAAAATATGCTACATTTTTGCTCTAGTAAACCCAATATGTTATTAAGTTGAGCTGAGTTTCCCCAAATCATTATTAGGTCATTATTAAATGAAAATGCAAGCACCACGTTCCATCTGTCTTACAATGCTTTTGGAAAAACTGAGTCTGCACATTTCCAATAACCACTGATTTGAGTATAACAACAGAAATATTCATAGAAATTCCAGATATGGAAAATACAGTATTACTTAGTCCCATATATATATTGATTACTCAGTCACATATAACATTTACATTTATGGCATTTGGCAGACACCCTTATCCAGAGTGACTTACATTTATCTCATTTATACAACTGAGCAGTTGAGGGTTAAGGGCCTTGCTCAAGGGCCCAACAGTGGCAGCTTGGTGGTGTTGGGGCTCGAACCCCCAACCTTCTAGTCAGTAACCAACACCTTAACCACTGAGCCACCCCTGCCCTATATATAAGTGTGTTTTATCTTGACACACAGGCATGTGGTATTGTTTCTACATTTTGTAACAAATCGCTCGAGAAATGGTGTTTGGTCATGGTGTAACTGGTCCCACTGGTCCCCTGCCCAGGATAGGCAGGTGTTTATGTATACCCTTGTGAGAGAAAGTGGGCTAAAGTTAGTGCAGACTAACGCCCCCCAAGTCTGAGCTATCCCAGTGTGAATGTTCATATTTCCAGTGGGCACAGGTTAAATATATGCCATCTCCATTTAAAGGAGTTCAGCAGGCAGCCAATGTTAAAATAACAGCAAGTCTCAGTGCGGGATTAGTTCCTGTCCACCCCCTGTTCTCCCATGAGCAAATTGTACACAAACAGTGGATCCGAAAGAGTAAAAGTGTACGCTTGTGCAGTGAGGGACTGCATCCACCAGACAACACAGAGAGAGAAGGGGGGGGGATCTCTGAGCGATTGCATCATGCAGAAATTGTATATACAGTTAAGCTACACAGGCTGCTTCTAAAAGTTATTAGCTTCTTAAACAGGTTCTATTTGGAACCCACTCTGATAGAGAACTGACAACTGTAGGGTCCTGCATATAATCTTTAAAGGTTCCCTCAGAGGAACGACCATGGAGTCCTGCCCAGATTTAACTTTTTTCTCTAACAGTGTAATAAGTGATGGATGGATTAGTAATTAGTAGTGCTTAATAATATAGAAACACAGCTGTAGTTAAATTCAGCAATTTATAATTCCTAAACAATATATAATTAGGTGTTTGAACCCTAGGGGTGCGTGTGGTGCCTTGTGATGTACCAACATCCCTTCCAGCCTCACACCCTGTCTTCCTGGCATACGCTCTGGATTCACCACAACCCTAACCAAGATAAAGTGGTTACTGAAGATGACTAAATAAATAAATGAATCTTTGAAATGAAAGTTAAGAATGCTGTAATCGTGCTATAACCTAGTTTATTCTGATTATTAGCCAAATATTTGTACAAATACTCAGTGACGCATACAGTTATACGCACATCCCTAAAGGTATCTTGAGCTTGTCCCACTGAAGGGCTTCTAAAGTTTGTATGTAGAACCTACAGCAGTGAGTTTCTGTCAGAGAGAGAAAAAAGGTCCTTGGTCTGTCTCTGTCTGTCTGTCTGTCTGTCTGTCTATCTATCGTCTTGGTATACAACTATATATACACTGAAATCTGGAGCCTCTGAAAAATACATAGCAATGTCACCTATGCACGTCCTTGGTTGTGGTTGCGTCTGCCAGTGTGTATATAAAGCAATAAACATAGGGAAGCTTCTAGAGCTGTTTCCACCATGAGAATGGCAAGTTAGCACAATTTTGTGATTTTCAACAATGTTTAATAGTTGGAGCTCGTGAGATGGTTCATACCATTTTGGATGTAGAAGCAGTTCAAGCGTGTACCGTGACTACAAGAATTCCAGTAAAACCTCAAAGACTCTGACTCTGCGATAGGCGTGCAACACTGCCTCAGGTGATATCAGAATTCAATGCTGGGGCCTCAACAAACATTAGGGTGAGGACTGTGCCACGTTCCCTCCAAGATCCCAGGGGACCTACCAAGTATTAACGGGTATACCAGTTTTTCTGGTACTTCAGTATATATAAATACACACATTTATGCCTTTATAAAACTATTAAAAGCAGTAAAAAGTAATAAACTCAACAAAGTCCATATCAAATAAAACAGGACAGACTTCATTATAATTTCTGTCTGAAAAGTGCTGTATGATGTAATATGTTGTTTTCTTAACTACCATCCAAAACTTTTCAAGTGGAATTCAATTTTTAATTTAAATATATTTTTATGGACTCAATAATACAGAAGTTATAAAATAAGTAAATGAGACAAAGTGTGTAATTAAAAAAAAATAGGGTTTTGCTTATATATATAATGACTTGTTTCTCTCTGCACATAAGCTGTTATGTAGTCGAAAGAATCTGCTAGTGCAAAAAGTCTCTGAGACATCCACCAGTGCTTTTCTAGGGCCTCTCATACTAAACATGTTTGACCTAGCTTATTTTTAGTACTTCTAACCCAATGGTGAACGGATACAGTCCTGCAGTTCCCATGACCCAGCAATGCCCGCTTCCCTCTCGCCCACTCCTGGCACCCAGGAGCTCAAGAATTCAGAGGAATCCATATCTTTTGCCATTCTTACGTTATAAAGCAGATGCAGGCCTACGCTGCATAGAGCATAAATGTTTGCGCCTGTTCATTTCACAGGTGACTGAGTGTTCACACCGGACAGTTAGTGTGTACAGATATGAATAGAAATGCAGGGAAGTGGTCTTTCTGACAAGAGATCACTATCACAAACCTCTACATCTGTCACTTTAAATCCTAGTTCCTCATATTTGCTAATGCATCAGCAAAAGGGTACATTCATCAGGCTATACATCAGTGCAAGTGCAGCTCAATAGGCAGACTTTAAGCCAGGCATATAATTTTGTAATATAGTTTAAAATCCTGTTATATAGCTGTCTTAGCAAATATAAATCGTGAATGGAGACAGATTTTCTTTTCAAACAGGTTACATTTTGTATGTGAAAAAATGGAACAAAATGGAATGGAAAATTAAAATGGAACAAAAATCTCTTTATATATATATATATATGTGTGTGTGTGTGTGTGTGTGTGTGTGTGTGTGTGTGTGTGCGTGCTTGTATAAGTATATTTATTCAGGTTCTCATTCCTCTTAACGATCGCTTTACAATTCTGTATAGAGCCGTACAGTCGTGCTATATGGTTCGAAGTCAAACCCTTTTAGGATAAGAAGAACTCTTAACTAACCCCCAAAACCCTTGAATAACATTTTTTTCTAAGCCTACATCAACAAAGCTTCAATTTGAATTTAAATGCCACACTTTTTAACAGAATTTACATAACATTTTTGAACAAATGTCTTTAACAGCTTCAGAAGACTCACTTTAACGCAGAAGTCTGAACAACAATCTCCCTATGTCTTTAAGGCTATATTTGATGTTTTATCAAATCATCAGTTGTTTAACACTTGCAACTTTTTGTTCGCATTCGCTTTGTAGCCTTTAGCAGTGCTTCTTCCTCTGAAGACTTCCCAAAGGTCAGACAGTGGAAAAGAATATGCATAAACATAGAGGAGCTTCATCACTACAGCATTTTCTCTCCCAAAGGGGCCAGAGGAGACTAATTACTAGGACTGTCATAGGAATAACACTACTTAGTACCAACAAAAAAAAGAGAGTGTCTCATCATGGCCTCTTCTGCAACTCCAGCAGCAAACTAAATTAGGAGAAAGCATTTTACATAAACGGTACAATTATTGGCTAAGCCATAGTGACTAATCTGTAATAAATTATTACTCTATAATGATCTACACAGTGGACGGTTTTGTCCTGAATAATATCAGCTAATGTTTTGTATATAGACAAGACCTTACAGGAACAAGGTCAGAATTATTAATTGGCTATCAGTGGAACAATTTGGCTAATTTTATATAAAGCTTTTGCTTTTCTCGAATAGGAAATATTAATTATTCAATCATATGTGTCTGTCATTTGAAATCAGCAGACAGAAAGCTAATTTCAGGTATCAAATGTTCAACTCCTCAGAGACCCAGATGAGATGAGAAACTAAACTTGGCCATAAATAGCAAACTAGACTCCCATTTGCATATGAAATACAGCATCCACAACGCTGGTGTAGAGATATGACTTAGACAGAGAAGAGAATGAGATAAATACCTCATAATGTTTATGCAAACCATGGAGCAGTAAATCTTTGTTTTAAATCATTAAAACAGCCATTTTTTAAATCATTTTTTGGCCAACATGTATAAATGTGTAAAGGTAGGAAAAAACAGAACAACTTACCTGTTCTCTGACGTGTCTTTATTTTGACTGGTACATGTTTCTGTAATGATTTTATGCTCTTGGGGAAAGTAGTATAATGCTTATTTTGACACATCATCCACACAAACTCCAAGGAGCTGTCTAGATTTATGGCCCTCCCTCTCACAACTATAAAGAAAATATGGCCAAAAGTATGTGGACACTTGATCATTACACCCACATGTTTGCCTTCCCCAACCTGTTGACACAATTTTGCACCCCAGTCCTCCTCACCCAACATCAGTCCCTGAAATCGCTAGTGCTCTTGTGGCTGAATGGGCACATCCCCATGGCCATGTTCCAAAATCTTCCCAAAAGAGTGGCTTCTGTAATAACTGCAAAAGAGAGGGTGGGGTGGGGGGCTGTTGTGTGATGGTCAGGTGTCCACGTATGTTCGGCCATTTAGTGTACCTTTTCTGCACGGGGTTCAGTGTAAGTCCCCTTTTTTTTTCTTTTTGCAGATAGATTAATGATATAATGTTGTGGAGAACTTTAATCAATGGAAGAAATGATCAGCTAATAAAAAAGGGCACTGGTAAACATGATATTTAGTATTGAGTAATACAATATAGACCAAACTAAGACAATTTGTGGCCCACAGTCATTTATACAATTTATCACCGTTATACAATGATGGGATAATGCTACATTTTGTATTACCTGCCGTCAGCACTTTACAAAGCCTTATGGCGCACAAACTTGTTAGATTGAAAGATACATTCTTTGTCATTTCTGTACGAATACAAGGCAATAAAGTTGAGTCTCTCTCTCCATCTCAGTCTCTCTCTCTCTCTCTCTCTCT
>JAOUQY010000004.1:15240653-15259712 GCA_028566355.1 Doras micropoeus | reverse complement strand
GGGGGATTATGGTGTGGGGTTGTTTTTCTGGAGTTGGGCTCGGCCCCTTAGTTCCAGTGAAAGGAACTCTTAATGCTTCAGCATACCAAGAGATTTTACTTTTTTTTTATTGTAATTGTTGGCAAAGTGGTTTGATATAAGATGACTAAACATTTCAAGCATGAAAGCAAGAAAGGAAGCAAGCATGCATGAAGACAAAAAAGAAAGCATGAAAGAAAGTAAGAAAGAAAGAACACAAATCTTTCTCCTACTGCATTTGGGTAGTCACTGGAGGATAGTACATTCTTGAGGTGACTCTGTTTCGGTACTTACGATATCCATTTATAATCTACACAGTATATAAGCTCAAAGATTGGGGAGGATACTTATCCTTTCTTTGATATATTATTTAATATAATATTATATTATAATATAATATTATATATTATTTTTTATTATTATTTAGACTTTACTTCTAGGCCTACATTGCGAAACTATAGCCCAACATAGGCCCAAAATAATTCTCACTCTGTCCTTATCAGATAGATATTCACAAATGGTTTTGCTACAAGTTAAGGTTTTTTTTTAGGTACACTATACAGCCAAACGTTTGTGGACACCTGACTATCATGTGTGGTTCTTCCTGAAACTGTTGCCACAAAGCTGGAGGCAGACAATTGTTTACAAATTCCCTTCACTGGAATGAAGGGGCCCAAACCTATTCCAGCATGACCCTGCCCAAAGCAAGCTCCATGAAGGTTAGAGTGAAAGAACTTCAGTGGACTCTACAGAGCTCTGACCTCAACCTCAGTAAACACTTTCATAATGAATAGAAAGACTGACTGTGTGCCTGACCTCACTAATATTCTTGGGGCTGAACTGGCACATCCCTACAGCCACACTCCAAAATCTAGTGGAAAGCCTTCCCAGAAGAGTGGAGAGTATTTTTAACCATAAGGGGTGTTAAATCTCCAAAACGGTCAGGTGTTCACAAACTTTTGGCCACATAGTGTATCACTAAAAATTCAAGAAATCTCACTGCTAAAAAGGTCATTATAAATAGGTCTATACACTTTTAGCACTTGTACTGCTGGCTTATGGAAATAATTATGAGATGAGCACACTTGAATGTCAGCAAAATGTTGTGATTACATAGTCTCGTATTTTTCTATGAACCCGAGAGTTTCGGTCGTCTATATCGGGCTCAAATAGCAGACGGTATGGGTATGTGGTAAATTTGCTGTCCTCTTCGTTCTATAAGGCAACAAACTTTTTGTAAAATTTTTTGTAAGTTTGCTCTTGCCACCCAACAGCCATCCTTAGTGTGATGTTGGAGTGGCAGTTCCAAGAAGGAAAGCTGGTAGCTTGAAGTTTACACCACTCACACGCAGCAGGAATTTACTTCTTATTTCTTGCCCTGGCTGGGGGTTTTGGGGGGTTACTCTAGTTTGCACCTGCCGGGGCAATAATCCTGCTTGCTGTTGGTTTCGAGCTCCGTCTGAAACTACACCTAGTCAACAGTTTGCGTGCTGTTTGAGACGCTGTTTCGGTACAGTAGTGAAGGCTTCAAGCAGCGGTTGTGACTTCTTTGTTTCTTTGTTTCGAGGCGGTGATTAATTGCGCTGTTTGGGTGGAATGCGACTAAAAAGTTTGCTTCAGGGTTTTATTTGAAGAAGACATCGCGTTACTCAGTGTGATCACTAGGAGAAAGAAAGCGCATTCCCAAGCAGGATAAACAAGGAAAAAAAGTCGCAGTACTAACAACTGACGGGATTTTTTTAGACACTGAATAAGTCGCTTTCACTCCATTTTGTTCCAGACAACATTCGGGTTAACACTCAGGGCGATGAGCTACAGCCAGCGTGCTCTCCTCGTCCTGGCGCTGCTGGGGGTTTTGTCGGCGATCATGTCGCTGATGTCGGGGAGTTTGATTTTCCAGCTGAATGGGGTGAAGGAGACCGGATCCGCGGTGCCGGGGGGGATGTGGGCCGTGTTAAAGCCGCTCTCCGCCGTGCTTTCTGCGCTCTCTCTCACTCTCAGCTCCTGCTCGGCCATCATCTGCCTGCTGCACTCGTATTTCACCACCGAGATGTGGCGAGAGCACACACACAGGTACACACACACACACAGGTTTCGGACATTTCCTGCGCCCTTCACAAAGGTATATGATTTTTACAATCGAGCCTGAGCTTGTTTAAAATAATTTATCACAGCACAAAGTCTTGTACAAAGTTAAAGAGCCAGTGAAAAATTCCAGTGCAGGATTAATCTTTGTACCCTGGAAACCCCTCTGTGCAAACTATGTACACCTATAGGCAACACACACAAGGCCACTTGTATAAGAATATATATAAATAAAGAATATAAACCTGCATGCTGCAGACTGCCCTACTCTTCTTCTGTAACGCTGTAGGATTACCTTTACACCTTGAAAAATGATTTAAAGTACATGAGTATATTATATAAAATATTATTTTAGAGGAATATTATATAGAAGTATATTATGGAGCACTGTTGTACTTTAAAGCTATTTAGAGATACACCACCTTCCCAGGTAAAAGACACATATTAGAAAATACAAAATAAGCATCCTTGGTTGCACCAAAAAGTACAGTTTGGAACCTTTATTAGTGAAAATAGATCATTCCAAGACACCAGCGAAATTTATTTTACCCATGATGTTTAGTGTGTTGAATTTCACAAATGTTTCTTCATTAGCAACTAACAAACTGGTCAACCAGTGGATGTGAAAATGTTGATTATCTTACTGATTTACTGTTAACTTTGCCTAGGATTGCTGTTTCAAGATGTTTATTTTTTTATTGTATAAATGTTTAACACCATTAATACAATTTCCATTTTCACCCATAAGCAACTGGAGTGAAATGCTTTGCACTGTATTGTGTACTTGACCTCTGTTTTTTTTCCTCCCTCAGGGCTGATTGGTTCCTATCAGACAGCCGGGTCATTCGACATGTTGCTATCAGCTTGTTTTGCATCGGCATTTCTTTTTACCTGGGTGGTAAGTGCCATTGGTGCTAAATCTAAAGCTCTGCAACAATAATGTTTCAAGCCACATTAACTGAAAACAATCATTGGTCAGGTTTTAATGCTACAATTACATATACAGTCTATAAAGAAATGTTAAATCAGTGAAAAAAGTGTATTCAGGCAACATAGATACATTTAAAAGTAAACCATTGTAATTCAACAGCACAGTACAGTTAAAGCTACTTGAATATATTTACATACGATTGAGAATAATCGTTTCCCTTCACACACTTGATGAAGGACTGTAATGGAGAACCTGGCAGAGCATTCGCATTCACTCCTCTCAATGCTCTGTCGAGTTGCCAAAGTCACAATTCAAGAAGCCGACACACTGAGCTGGAGTGAGGTTCACCTTTGTAATGGAGTCCATTCAACAGACTTGTATAACTTTACTTCATATCCCAGAATTCTACTTCTCACACGTCTCTCTCATTATCCCAGGATCCACAGCTCTTTTTCTGCAGAAAACAAATACATTTATACATTAGCATTCAAAGAGAGACAAATACAATAGTAGTATCTGTAAAATGTTTTCCTGTTTGGTCTATTGATCATATTTCCTCTGTACATTTACAGCCTTGTCCATTTACATGCTGCTGGTCTTTGAGATTGAGACAGGAATAGCCAGCATGTGTGTGCTCTCCTCTGGTGTACTGGTGCTTCTGGTTTTAGTGGCTCACACGTTAGTCCGGGTCGCCTGCACATCCAAACACTTTCACAACCAGGACGTCAATACCATTTTCCAGAACGACCCTGAGAGCAGCACTGGTATCTGCACAATAGCATCAGAGCTTAGCCTCCGAGAAAAGGCCCCAAGACAACGCAGTGAAGACAGCATGAACCACCTGTTCTCCTACACAGAGCCCAAACAACAATACTCCAGTGAAAGAGAGGCTTACAGTGGGACTGGACACATGCACAGGGCCCAGTCTAACGACTCCAGCCTGATCCAGACACACACACAGCCCTGGAACAGCATCAACCACGAGATGAGAACTGTGCTGACTCACAAAGCCATAGGCAAAGACTCCACATTAGTCTGAGTATAGTCACTACTGTAAGAGGCTTTCAAATAGAACGGTTCCTTTACTGTTTTTGGCACAGTGTTGCCACTGTACACTTGACCACTATGTTTCTGCCTGGCATGGTGCACTAGATGGGATAAGATTCTTGTCAGTTATGGTGAGTTGATCCATGTGCACTAGAAGGTTCAAGCACTAAGAATGAAAAATTTAGAAAAACACTACAGCATCATCCTAGAATGGAGTTGTGTAAACGTTGCTAACGGATGTGTGTGTGTGTGTGTGTGTGTGTAGGTCTCGTCACTCAAGTCTTCTGTCCCAAAAAAGGAGAAAAATCTACAGAAGAAGTATAACTGAGTACTAAGTGATTTAAAATGTTATCATAGGAAAAATAATTGCTAGATGCTTTGGATTTTCTCCTGTAAGACTATTATTGTGATAGGATTTATACAGTGCTTTGTATACTACAATATTTTTCTTATGACTTTTCTTATTCTTACAACAAAAAAACAGTTCAGTGATTTTCATGATGGATGAAAATGATATGTTTTAAAAGCAGTAAATGAGAAATATACATACACTGAAGTGCCAGAAAGTAAAAAAGTACAAAAGTACATATCAACCCACCTATGCACGCCATCGGTTGCATCAGCCAGAGCATATTTAAAGCGATAGACATCTATGAAATCATCTAGAGCAGTTTTCACCATGAGAATGGCAAGTTATCTTGATTTTACCATTTTCAGTATGGTTTAAAGTTGGAGCTTTTGAGATGGGCCATAGCATTTCGGAAGTAGAAGCAAAGTTTGGATTTTCATGTACAATGTTCTTCATGTTTCATGTTCTTGTCGGCTGGCAAAAATCGTTTCACGTCATAGGCGTGCAACACTGCCTCAAGTAACATCGGAATTCAATGCTAGGGCCTCAACAAACATCTGCATGAGGACTGTACAACGTTCCCGCCAAGACATAGACCTTAGGAGCCAACAACCAACTCGAGTACCCCTGATCAATGCATGACACAGAGCTGTTGTTGCACAGTTTGTGTTAGTCATCCTCTAATCCCTCATCAGTGCTCACAGGATGCTACCCACAGGACACTATTGGCTGGATATTTTTGGTTGGTGGACTATTCTCAGTCCAGCAGTGACACTGCAGTGTTTAAAAACTCCAGCAGCACTGCTGTGTCTGATTCACTCACACCAGTACAACACACACTAACACACCACCACCACATCAGTGTCATTGCAGTGCTGAGAATGATCCACCACCCAAATAGTACCTGATCTGTGCTGGTCCTGTGGGGGTTCTAAGACATCAGGTAATATTGAAGAGATGAAAACACCTGCGCAAATGTCAGTCATTCCAGATTCACAATCCGATCAGCTCATCCACCATTTTTATTATGGTAGAGAAAAAGGCAAATGCTCCTTTGCCATATTTTAGAGTAATAACTCCTAGCGTACACCCATGTTAAAAAGCGGCTCTCTAGCGCAAAATGCGTAAGCGATGGACAGTCGGAATTTCATTTTTGAGTTCATCACACAGAAACCAAGCAGATTAACCAATCACTGGCGAAACTAATCCTTGAAACACTTCTCTATCTGTATTACCATGGCAAGCCGGACCCTAACTTTTAGCTCTGGAACTCTTTCATTGTGCAAATAAATGAATAAATTAGCATGTGCCTGAACAGTTTATGACTCTTACTTTTATTTCCAGAAGACGGCTTTTCATTTAATGTAACTGAAGTGATTTCTTAGGAGGCAGCACTAACCTTGCATAAAGATTTCCATGCTTCAGGTTGATGTGGAAGAGTCATGTGGTGCAGGGTCACTGTGGTTAGGTACAGGTTTCACACCACTAAAGCAGCATGCATTGGTCAAAAAAGAAAATTATGCAACTCAAAAGGCTTCATTATGTGTCAAAAAAGGAAAAAAAGAAACATAAGGAGCAATGTGATATCAAATGATACTGTAACAGAATGACTGAACATGACTCACACCATAAAAATTGCCACAGCAGAATAATAAAAAAAAATATAATAAAACCAACACAGCTGACTTACATGCTTTTGATGAACAGAAGCAAGCAAATGCTTATGAAACACAAGCCTAGGGTGGGTCATGGTGGAATGTTGTAACTATGTGAAATCCTATAGTGAGCACACAATCTACCTGCGTCCTTGAGCACCGCTGATCTGCTCCTTCATTGCAATGGTTTGCTTCAGTAGTCCGTCAATATTTTTAAAATAGAGGCTGCTGTTGGCCATGCTTTTCACTGCGCTGGAACAAAAACAGGCAAATTACATTACACATATTGTGTTGCTTTAACTTATGTCGTCTTTAGGGGATTAAACTCTTACCTGCAGGCATACTCCACAGTATAAATTGCTCCTTGGCTCTGTTCTTCCCAGCTCTGCATGTCTGTCTATAGAGAAATAAGTGGCACAAACTATTAGGGCAGTGGTGACTCAATGTTTAAACCTCTGGGTTACTAATCAGACAGTTAAGGGTCCAAGCTCCAGCACTGCCAAAGTTGACGGGTTCTGCTCCGGGGCACTGTATCATCACTGACCCTGTGCTCTGACCCAAGCTACCTAACAAGCTGGGATATACTTGAAGAATTTCACTGTGCTGTAATGTACACTGAACTACCAGAAAAACTGGTACTGGAGCCTATGCAAAATACATAGCAACACCACCTATGCACATCATTGTGTCTGCCAATGTGTATATAAAGGCTATGGAAGCTTCTAGAGCCTTTCCACCATGAGAATGACATGTTATCACGATTTTGCAATTTTCAACTCAATAGTTGGAGCTCGTGAGATGGGTCATAGCATTTCTGAGGTAGAAGCAAAGTTTGGCTTTTCACATATGAGCATTTCAAGGGTGTACCGTGACTACAAGAATTCCAGCAAAACCTCAAACTTACGACTGCAGCGTGGCCTTAAAAAGACTCTGGGTGAATGTCGAATCGTTTCACGCGATAGGCGTGCAACACTGCTTCAAGTGACATCCTCAACAAACATCAGCGAGAGGACTGTGCAACGTTCCCTCCAATATCCTGTGGGGGACCTACCAATATTAACGGGTATACCAGTTTTTCTGGCACTTCATTGTATATGTTCCAAATAAAGCCTTCTTTTTCTACAAGATTAGATTAGATTTTGATTAAGGGAACAGTGGTGATCAGTGCTTGGTTGTTAGTAACAATAGTGATCAGTAACTGGTTGCTGGCTCGTGCAAGTGCATTGGTGACGAATTCCAAACCGAAGTTATTATGTGAGCTGGAGTGCCATAATGAGGGCAGAACAGTCACTAACTTCTCCTCAAATAGTCTCCAAAGTGGTCTTAAAAGTTGGGATGGTTCAACTGAATCAGCGGTCTGGGTTAGAAAGAAATCAATCCAAGTCTCACTTCTTTATACCTTTCTGTGTGTTTTTATTGCTTGTGCAACTGATATGGCAGTGAGCTCAACAGCAAATAATCTGATGTGATGCCAAACATTACACAACATAGTGATGTCTATTGATCTGTGAAAGGCAGATGAGACTTAGCCCTGCTAGCCCATTGATAGCGCCTGCCCATGCTCAGAAGTCACTTCATGTCGATGTTTAAACGAGAAATGAAAAGCCCCGTACCTTATGCTGTACCAGCTCGGGCAGTGACCTCCTCACGTGCTCCTGCAGGCGATACAGCGCTATGGACGGTTCATTAGCCAACACGTACATGCTCTCCGTGAACTTATCCGTCACTGCCACAGAGAAAACAAAGAGTTTATTTTCTGTAGGGAACTTCTACGACGCTGTATGATACATATACGTGTCGGATATTTTGTTGAACCAAAAACAATCCACCTGTATTGGCGTCAGACAGCTGAAAACAATAACGTTTACATTAATAAATTCGGCACAAACTAATTTCACACGTAGTCAAACAAGAAGCATGGCGAGTTTCGCCACATTACCTCGCTTAACCTTCAGTTGCATTTCCTGGTCGTCCATTTTTAACAAAACGCAAAATAAAAGAAATACTGCGGCTTATTTATGTCCATACAGTTCTGTCATGGGATATGCGATTACGTAGTGTGCACCGGAAATTTCACTCGGCCTCCAACATCGGTCCTAACAAATAGTTCCTACGTGTTGGGAGGAAAAAACGCTTCAGCACAAGATGAAAAGAAAAGCGTCGAAACTTCGTCAGATCGAAAAAAGACTTCATGTTTGCTACTTTTAAATAAAACGTGATGCCTGACTTATTTGCACCGCAAAGTCGATGCGCTTTGAAACACTGAGGTATGATTTACTTTCACTTTTGTTAGCCAGTAAATCAGGAAATAAACCGAAATTGCTGTAAGAGCTGATACAGGAGCTGCAGTTCTGCTAAGATTATACTGTACTACTCCTTCATTTCTGTTATGCTCATGTTTGAATGCTCAAGTTTTTTTGAACAGGTTTTTTTCTATTGTTTTCAGTTTTCGCTGTGTGATACCGGATGAGTGTTTTGTAACTAGTAGAAAAATAAATCCACAGGATTGGATTTGGTATAGTTTCTTTGAAGTGACGATAAACCCGTGATGGAGAAGATAAGTGACGAGAGCGCGCTTCACCACTCCACCACCCTCACCAACAAACAGCGCGGGAACGAGCTCACCGTCCGACCCGCCACTCTGGACAGTAAGAGCTGCTCATAACCCGAATCCAGATGCAATGCAAAATCCTTTACACACATACATCACAATGTTCAATCACTCCTTCATTCATGCTCACTCACTCACTCACTAAGAAGCTTGTTTGTGTTGTTGCTGGTGGTGGAGCTCATCACTTCACTCACTGGACTTAAGGCAGGGAAACATCCCGGACATACACATTCACACCCTTGGATTGTGGGAGGAATCTCCAGTAAGCGCTTTATCCTAGTCAGGGTTCCAGTGGATCCAGCGACTATTACAGAAACGCTGAGCACCAAGTAGAGACACATCCTGGATGGGATGCCAGTCCATTGCCAGACACCATGCACACACCCAGCAGCAATTCAGCTTAGTCATTTCTCTTACTGATCCTTTTTTTCCGAGCTCAGGATGAAACCAGTGTGTGCATAGTCACATTTTCCACATGTGATCATTTGTCTTGATAAGGTAAGTAATTCCCAGAAAGTTGAATCAGTTCATCCGGACACAGTGTTTAATGTGGAGATACGTTTTATCCCTTTAGTCACTGAAGTAGTCACTTGGATGAGAGACAAAACGTATCTCCACACTAAACCTTGTGTCCAGATGAAGTAATTCAACTTTCTGGGCATGTGTTCATGTTAATTATATACTTTTATATTCAAATGATTGCCATCTGGATCTCATAGAACAGAACAACAGTATAATGGGATAAGAGTTGTAACATGAACATAGCCATTGATTTTAAAACTACGATGAAAAGGCATCTGCTAGTGCCTTGATGGCCATATGTTGTCCCATATTTGATACTACACTATACATTTAACATTATATGCTTTCACTATACTGTCTGAAATGAATAACAGATTGTGACTTCCTTCATTTCTTAGATTTGTCGATTCATCAACTGGCCGCTCATGGAGAAATCTCAAAAGTGAAGACATATCTTAGCAGTGGTAAGCAGTACTGTGTACTGGTGGCATTTCTTAATACAATGACAAACAATAGTCTATTTAAGACATGCTTTTTTTTTTTTTTTTGCTAGACAGTACCCTACTGAACAGTCAGGATGAACGGGGATTCACACCGCTTATGTGGGCAGCAGCGTTCGGAGAGATTGAAATGGTCCAGTTTCTAATAGAGAAGGTAAGAAAGGCTGCAATATGAGACAATAAGACTTAAAGTCGCGTGTCTTGGATATGTTAGAAATCCGACTGTGTTAAAAATCAGGGTGCTGATCCGAAAACCTTGGCACGGGAGCGAGAGAGTGCTTTGTCCTTAGCCAGTGCTGGGGGGTATGCAGACATCGTCGATATGCTTTTAAAACATGACGTTGATGTCGATTCCTATGATTGGGTGAGTAGAAAATGAAACAAAATAGCATCGAGGTGTATTATTGAATCTCCACATGTATAACCATATTACCTCTGTTCATTTTTGACACAGAATGGAGGAACTCCTCTTCTTTACGCAGTTCGCGGCAATCATATAAAATGTGTCCAAGCTCTATTAAGTAAGTTTAGAATTATGGTCATAACCTTTTTTCACTCAACACTATCATCTTTATATTTTTCCTTTTTTATATATTCTTTCTGTTTGTCTGTGTTTCTTGTATTACCTCTGCCATGGGTTGCTTGCTTTTTCTAATTATTGTTTGTGATGCAGAAGTTAACTCTGGTGTTTAGTGCAGAACCAAGTGACCCATGCAAACAGGAAGAGCTCCTGCAGCTCCATTTTCACTGATCTTGATGATATTGAAATATAAATAAGATTGAAAGCAAAAGCAAAGATTATAGTGATAGACAATCTAAAAAGAGATAGCCAGAAGCACAACACTGTTGAATAATGAACAAAAAGGCATACTACTACTACTACTAATCATAATAATAATAGTAGTAGTAGTAGCAGCATAGTATTTATTTTTATTTTTATTTACACTAAAACAAGCACATCTGTGTGTGTTTAGGACATGGAGCTGATATTACATTTGAAGCAGACTCAGGATACAGTCCAGTGGCGCTTTCCATTGCTCTTGGCTACAAAAAAAGTAAGTCTGCTCTTCATCCATATACTTTTTGCTATAGGTTAATCTGTAATGCAAATATTGCAGCCTATTAATAGATTGTTTGCGTGATTGCTGCCTGACAAGCACTTTTTTTTAAAAATCATTTTCAGTGCAAAAGCTGCTTGAGGATCACATACTGCACCTGCTTCGATGATTACACTTGACTTAGAGTTACAGGTCTCTTTTTGAATGCCTCTCTTTGTGTACCTTTTTAATAAAAATGTCAATATAAACCTGTTAGTTAAAGTCATTTATTAAAAAATTAATTCTTGGGGAGCAGATAAATACACTTGTTCCAATATATAAAATTAATACCAAAGGGGGAAAAACAGTCCATTTTTGCTCAAAGAAAGAGTATAAGATTCAGGTGATCTGTCCATCACGGAGAGCTGTTGACTGTTTTTTTTGCGCCATCATTTGTTCACTTCCATACCATCACTTTTCCAAGCATTAAGAAGCTCGTTCTCCCAGGACGTCCAAAGAGTAAACTATTATTCTTCCAAAAAAGTCTGTACTGTTTTCAAATACTATTTTAAGCTTCTGCACCAGTGGGGCATTTTGAATGGGAAAGCTGTGGGTGAGGAGTCAAGGCCATAATATCAGCATGGGACGAGTGAAAGATGTGCACTTTTTGGCAATGAACCAACCTCAGCGACTGGGCAAAATTCTACTTCATGTTCATCATTAGCTCTGTTTAACTGAAATTGTGATAACAGATACTACTACTATAATATACTATATACAGAGTACCGGTAAAAAGTCTTAGGCACCCTATTGTTTTCAGTAGAAAAAGATTTTAAAAACATTTCCAAACATTACCTTTCTAACAAAAAAATGTAATGTTACAAAAAATATTTGTATGTCAGTAATGAAAGCAGCACATTACATAACAGTAACCACTTTTCAGACAAAAAACAATCAATGTCTCTAGAAGAGCTGTGGCAGATTCTCCAAGATGCTCATACCACTATAGGTGTGTGTGTCTGTGTGCATGTGTGTAGGAAGAATGTGGTTAAAAGAACAGTTCAGCTTTTTTTAACCTTTCCCCTTGTCTAAGATCTGTTTTGGTATGCATGTATCAGGTAATGACAGTCTCTTCCACCCCAAAAAAGGAAGTAACCTACAGACAGCACACACATTTCACTTATAAACAATGTAAATACAACATTTTGGCCAAACTACTGATTTAAATTAGCTACAGCAATGCACATCACCATGAATCCTAGAGGAACAATTCAGAAATTACATTCAACAACTCAGAAGGACATGAACATGACTTCTCACCCAAGTACATGAACAGATCTGGGTTTTTTAAAACTTTTTAAAAAGGATATTTGCAAAGAGTTGTTGTCTTCTGGATAGAAAGTCATAATATGTTCCAGTTTCCCATCTTTAGTACAGCCTGGAACAGAGACAGTGAGAAAAAAAACCCTATTACATATTAAATATGGCTTTAATATGGCTATAACTTTTGTTCTGTAGGCATAGAGTCCATCACAGATTGACTCTTCCTTTCAAAACACACCAGATTTAGGATGTACAGCACCACAGAATACAGAAACGAGGTCGTGGTAGTGTACAGGGATGTCAGTATAAGGTTATAAGGAAATCTCTATGCTCTTAACATTGTGTTTAACCTGCATCTTGTCTTATAAATTCAGAGAATGTTATCAATTTTATATCGCAGCACAGGATTCTGATTGGTCAGAAGGTGTTAATTAATTGTCTAACAGCAAATCTGATAGCAGTGCACAGGTTTAAATTAATGTTCTTAACGTTCTAATCCGTTATCGGTTCTATAGCAATGACTCATTCACATGTACTTGTTTGATAGATGCACCATATAAACAGATCTGTTCATATTAAAAGCTTTTCCATGGGGAGATGTTTATTTAGCATTTTTGCAAGGAGTCTCCAATGTCGGCACTTTATAAGAGTCTGTAGTAAAGCTGTCGCTGAGCTTTATGACATGGAGTAGTCTTGGAAGGCTTTGTGCTTTCTGTGTTACTTGACAGCCTCCGTTTTTTCTCTTTTTATCTTCAAGAGAGTGAAAATGTTTTCACTGGCAGACTGCTGTGGTGTAGCACTTAAGGATATGCAGTCTTATGCCTTATGTTATGCTTGTTATACTGGAAAATAAAACTTACACTACAAGCACTCACACACGATGTGAGTACCAAAAGTGATGGTATTTGGATGTATGGTTGTCACACTTATACACACTCTCTTATACAGGAATATGATTATTTAACTCTGGTTAATTGGAGTACTGTGAAGCTTTAGGATTGCTTTAGACTATAAGTATTTTATTATAAATTAAGTTGATTCGAACAAAGACCTTCTAACTTGCAAGATTTTCCTGAAAATCCTCCCTGGAACTGCAGTTTGAGCTCAGACATTCTGACCGGCACAGGGAACTCCAGGAGCACCCACTGACACTCTCCCTGTGGAACAGATAAGGAAATTATCAGCACCTATTTCTTGTGTTGTGAACAATGATCATGTAAGTAACTGAATCTTGGATCAGTGTATTTGAATTTTATTTGATCAAACTTGAGAAGAAAAGGCAGATTTCTGAATACAAACCCCATTTCCAGAAATGTTGAGATGAATGTGATGCCGGCAACACACTTAAGACTGAAAAGTCTCTACAAGTAAAACTGTTCTGGAAGGTTCCACAATTTACAGTTCAACTGGTAACAGGTCATCAAGACTGAGTATAAAGGAGCATCCACCAAAGGCTTAGTCTGTGCAAGCAAGGATGGGTTGTGGTTCTTCACTTTGTGGTATATTTGTGATACAGTTGTCAGTCAGTTCAAATACATGTTTCTCAGTGCATGATTGCAAATATTTTCAGTCTTTCACCATCAACAGTTCATAATATCCTGAAAGATTCAGGGAGTCAGGGGAAATCTTGGTGAGTAAAGGCCAAGGGCAGAAACCGCTGCTGAATGTGTGTGACCATCAAGCGCTCAGGAGGTACTGCTTGAGAAACCGTCATGCTACTGTGATAGGACATGGTTTTGGGAGTACTTTGGAAAATCATTGTCACTTAACACAGTCCACTGCTGCATCAAGAAATGTGACCTGAAACTGTATTATGCCCAAAGTCATCTGAGATGGCCTGAAAGGCAGCGGAAACGTGTTCTGTGGTCAGACAAGTCCACGTTTCAGCTTGTTTTTGGGGAAAAAAAACGGACACAAGATATTATGTGCCACAGATGAAAAAGACCATTCAGGCTTTTATCAAGGAAAAGTGAAAAAACAAGCATGTGTGATGGCATGGGGGTGCATCAGTGCCCACAGCATGGGCGATCTGCATGTGAAGTTACCATTGATGCAGAGGCTTATACAGGTATTTTGGAGAAACATGCTGCTGTCAAGATAACATCTTTTCCCAGGAACTCCATGTCTATTTCAGCCAGACAATGCCAGGCCACATTCTGCACAGGTCACAGCAGTGTGGCTTGACTGGCCTGCCTGCAGTCCAGATCTGTCTCATATTGAAAATGTACAGCACATCATGAAGAGGAGAATCATACTATAGTGACCACGGACTGTTCAGCAGCTCAAGTCTTGTACACAGCAAGAATGGGCAAAAAATCCACTTGCAAAACTGCAACTATTAGTATCTTCAATTCCCAACTAATTAAAAAGTATAATTACAAAAAAGGGGATGATTTTTGAGTGTGTTGCAGGCATCAATTTCTAAATTTGTTTATATTTAACAACTAGAATTAAGCTTGTCATTGAAAACACTGAAAATCTTTTCTTTGTCGTTTTGTCTCTTACATAAAGTTTCAAGTTACAGAGTTCAGGTTTTATTGCATTTTAAGAACATGTCCCAAATTTTCTGGAAATGGGGTTTGTAATTATTTGTTAGTTTAGGAACAGTCTCAAGCTACAGTGCAAATATATTACTACTGTATATGCTATGACAAAGATGTATGGCACTTATTGTAACAGAGCATTTACTACATTTAGCAGTGTAATGTGCAGCTCAATACATTAGAGAAGGCTCAGAGAAACTAAACCATGACAGACCATTGAAAGACATGAGCTTTCATTTAACAGTTTCAAAACATCAGTGATGGACTGAAATTTGTTTTAATTAAAAAATCACAATAATTAAAGCCTAAAACAACATACAGCTCAGTCAATGCAAATCATACACATTTAAATTCTTGTTTATTAGCATATGATGGATAAACCTAAAGCACAGTGTACCACTGAAATTCACACTACAACTATCGGAACACAGTAAGTTCATTCATTGTTTATAGCATTTCCCTGACCCTTGGTTACCTGGTCAGAATTCCAGCAGGTCTCCTCACTGCAATCAAACATGAACGTTTTGCCAAACTGCTTGACATCTCTGTTTAAAACGGAGCTGACCCTGACAAACACAAACACCGTATTTTAGACAGAATTCACACAGAGGTGTGCTCGTTACACATCCTATTTTTTACTGAACCTTTGATAATGAATGAACCACGTCTTTACCTGCTCTGTGTATTACTACATATCAAAGATACAGCCATGTTGAAGTCCGGAACTTCCAACTGCCGAAAACCAAGGTGCCTATTTTTACGACATTATAGGCATTTTACGACTACCCGCAAGATGGCAGTATCGTACCTTTTTTGTTTACGAAAATTGGCCTAAATACTCTGTCATCCGTGTAGCATATCGATTTTAGTGGTAAAAATCACAGCCCATAATGACCGAATTATTATATTTATTAAGTTTGTCAGTGGAAAAGATCAGGAATTAGAAGCTCCATGTCTCTAATAAATATTCAAAATAATATTTAGACATTTATTCATGTTTAGTAACTTCTTTATCCAGGCCAGATTTATGTTGGACTTGGATGGCAGTCCCAGGAATACTGGGAGAACTTACCCCTCATGGGACAAATGTCCGTAAACACACACACACACACACACACACACACACACACTTACTCCCAAGTTAGTGTAGCCAGTCCACATAGCAGCATGTTTTTGGGAGATGGAAGGAAACCAGAGCACCTGGAGGAAGTCCACAGGCACAGGGAGAATGTGCAAAATTCCACATTGAGAGTAATCTGAGCACCATATGGGACCAGGGACACTATGGCTGTGATGTGGCAATGCAACCGACGGTGCCACCACTGTGGTACCACGGTGCACTTTTAAGATTTAAAAAAATCTGTTAAAAAAAGGTAGCCTATTGCCTGGTCACAAGTTTGCATGTAATGCATGGTAGGAATCAAAGACTAAACTACAGGTTCACAGCTCAGTATGATGACCAGCATTTAAAAAGGTATACCAGAAATGTTCCCTATTTCTTGTAAAAAAAAATAATAATTTTTTGATTGTTAAATTGTAGCGAATGTTGCTTTTAAATAAAAATGTGTGCAGAGCAAAAAGCAAGTTCTCAGCAATGTCAAATAAAGCTACTAGTGTGGTTGGTGTTAGTTTGCAGCCCACAGACTGTGATTG
This sequence comes from Doras micropoeus, assembly GCA_028566355.1. Lineage (NCBI taxonomy): Eukaryota > Metazoa > Chordata > Actinopteri > Siluriformes > Doradidae > Doras > Doras micropoeus. Next base: position 15,243,438 of record JAOUQY010000004.1, on the reverse strand, counting down.
GATTTAAAGTACATCTTTCCTAAACCGCTCTAATCTGCTCTAATTTTGAGACATAGTCAAAAGGTGTATCACTGGGGCTTCATGGACCTTGCATTTGTCACAGTCAGGGCTCATTTCTGGGTGTATTTTTAGGTAGCTGCTTTAAATGGGAGTGGAGAGTGACAAGCAGATATGGTGGAGCAGTGCACTTGTCTACGAATGGCATCCATTAGGGCTAAGCCCAAATCCTTTTCCCAGACTGTTTTGATTTTATGCAAAGGAGACCTTTTCAGCCATGATGCAAGATTGTATATATTAGTTACTGGTTAAGGGGGCATACAAAATATGTCAGGAGAGTTCTTCAGGAGTACCAGGAGTATTTGACACTCTACATAATGTTTGGATTGTACATATCTAAAAGGTGCTGGAGCATTATCAGCACAGTTAGTGTGTATTTTGTTGTCAATCTGAAATCTCCAGCAGACAGCATGCATGCTGTTAGGAACTGGCATTGATGAAGGTGAGACATAGTCATCCGGTGAGACAAATAGACCCAGTTAACAGCAGTTTTGAGGGTGGAAATGCCTTGTTGATGAGAGAGGTCAAAGAAGAATGGCCAGACTGGTTTAAGCAGACAGGAAGGCTATGATAACTCACATAACCACTATATGACTGTGATGATTACCTGTAGCTGGTACAGCCTCATTGAAAATACCAAGCAAAGATTTTGTTTTTGTTTTTCTTTAACCTAGCACACTGTAGCAGGCTTTCTTACACTAACACACTTTATTCAGCTAACCTGGTGATTGTTTGATTCAGTTTTGCTTGATCGGGGAAATGTAATTGCAGTATTGCAGCCCTCCAGGACTGCAGTACGACAAGGCATTAGTTCCTAACTGCTATTAAAGTAATGCTACACTGCACATTATAGTGTGCTTCCCTTCCTTAATGCACTCAATGTACTCAACCTATCAGCTCATTACCAAACTTTTTAAAGTTTAGAATTGGTGTGTTAGAGAAGTTAAATTGTGCTGTTTGATTGGGAAACTAGGAGTCAATGGTTGAGCTTCTATGGGTTTGAAAAATTATGTGGGATTACCAGTGTTTAATGAGCTCTGATTGTCAAGCAAACAGGCACATCTTTCATTTATCAGGGACAAGATTCAAAGCCCTAGAACACAGAGTCTGTAGTACATGAAAGATGCCACATATTAGTGCAATGGATATTTTGCAGTCATCTTGGAATTGCCAGTGAACCCTCCTGCAAAAATGGCAAAGCAATACAAAGTATTTAGCTTTAATACTCCACAATTATAGAAATGCGATGCTGCAGCTGTCTAATTTGCATGCAATATGGGCTGTGATATTGGAACTCTATAAGCTAAAGTGAAATCCAAGATATTGTCCTTCAACGCTTGTGGGGGGAAAGTGGAAAAGTGGAAGAAAAAAAAAAGAACCAGATCAAAGAATCAGATGGCTTGCTGGTGACGACTTATGCTTCGGAAGTGTTTAGCCAGGTTTGGTTTGCAGGAAGATCAAACATTCTGGCTAGCACTACCTATAAACTATCCTGATGGAACAGCTTTCATCACTACCGACCAGCTGGAAAGTTACACTGGCTTGTGTGAAACAGAGCAGCACTATAAACTAGGACCATATGGCTTCTTATATAACATTTTTTTCTTTATAGAGAACTAATGTGTCTCATTATAACATTTCTTATTCTTACATTGTGCCCAATGTTCTTTGCTGTTTGAGGAGCGGTTTTGTGATCTATCCAACATAAGCACATCAACCTGGCATATCGCATGCATGCCCTTGGCACTGAAAAGTTCTGCCTCATTTTGAAAGAGCTTTCTAATTAAGGAATTAATAAGCTAAATGCTTGCACAATATGCTTGGCTGCCTTCATTACAGAGCACAATCAGTTGTAATTTATTCATTTACAACAGCATGAAACAGATTTTAGACCTATCCCCCCCCAACCTTATGGTTGCAAAGTAGCCATCCATCAGACTGTTTATTATAATAAAGGGAATAGTGGACTTGTTAGCCAGTGTGTTAATTTACTACCAAGAGTGTTGGATGGAGAAAGAAAGACTGGCAGGACAATTAAGCATATCTATGGAGTTGTAATTGCCTCCAGTGGTACCATGGGTGCCTTCAGTCTTTCTACTAGTGGTACTGATTATGTGCTGTGTGGAATTAGACATCAACATTGTCTGGTGTGTAGTCATGAAAATATTTACTGGAAGGACATCTTCTTTTAAAAATATATTAGCTGTATAAGGCCTCTGCTTGCTGCTGAATGCTGGAAGCCCATCAGTTTTTGATCCAGGAGTATCTAAAACATGAGCCTCTGGGGTTGAGAATGCAGTTTGGTAAACGGCTGACCAGAGCATCTCAATCCTGTTAATGGGTTTCCATTTCACAGGATCTTTGTCATCATGGAATGTATGGACCCCTCTGGCTATTGGTTCTACAAAGGAAAAGGTACATGCATCAGCAGGGTTTATGAAGTGTGACTGGTCCCACTTAGAAGTGCACCACTGCGAAAGAGGCAACTTTGGCAAAGCTGAAGGATCTGCTTTGGCTAAAATCTATTAAGTGAAGAAAAAAGCCCCTCTATGCTTCTAAATATACAAACTTAACCTTTGGCATATCAGAGAACAATTGTAGATATTGTGTATTGTATTGGCACACAACTTTAAAACTATACAGCTATATATAGGGGTTAGACAATGAAACTGAAACACCTGTCATTTTAGTGTGGGAGGTTTCATGGCTAAAGTGGACCAGCCTGGTG
>JAOUQY010000004.1:15158164-15168372 GCA_028566355.1 Doras micropoeus | reverse complement strand
ACATATTCTGGTTTGTTTAACACTTTTTTGTTTACTAAATAATTCCATATGTATTTCTTCATAGTTTGGATGACTTAGTATTAATCTACAATGCAGAACATTTTAAAATAATGAAAAACCTCTGTTCAATCTTTTGACTGGTACTGTACATATGGTGGATTATAATAGATTAAAAGTTTGCTCAGGTACTGCAGTGCGAGACCTTTCAGTGCTTTACAGATTAATAGTAGTATTTTATATTCAATGCAAATTTTGACTGGGAGCCACTACAGTGTAGATAAGATAGGGGTGATGTGGTCATATCTTCTTGTTTATGCACCTGCTGGAACATCCAGACAGCAAGGCATTACAATAATCCAACCTAGAGGTAACAAAAGCATGAAATAATATTTCAGCATCATGCAGTGACATTATATTTCTTATTTTAGTGATATGTCTGAGAGGAAAGAAAGATATCCTAGTAATATTATCTACATAAGCTTCAAATGAAAGACAAAGACAATCGCACCAAGGTCTTTTATAGCTGCACATGATGAACAGTATCTAAAAGGCCATCTAGAGTTACTATGTAATCAGAAAGCTTACTTCTAGCTGCCTGTGGTCTTAGTACATGTACTTCTGTCTTATTAGAATTAAGTCGAAGGAAGTTATTCTGCATCCAGTGTCTAATGTCCTTCACACATTCCTCAACTTTATTAAGCTTTCATCTGGCTTTGCTAAGACATACAACTGTGTGTCAACAGCATAACAGTGGAAGTTGATATGATGTTTACGAATGATTTTACCCAGGGGGCCTAAAGCAAAACCTTGTTTAACAATTTTACCTTAGTATACTTGGAGAACTCATCATTAACATCTACAAACTGATAACAGTCAGACAAATAGCACCTGAACCTGGAGAGTGCCATTCCCTTAACTCCAACAGCATTCGCTAGTCTGTGAAGGAGAATAGTATGGTTGATGATGTCAAAAGCTGCACTAAGGTTAAGTAATGCAAGCAAGGTTACAAAACCCTGATAGCAGGCCAGCAGTAAGCGATTTACCACTTTAACCAGCGCTGTCTTGACCCAGCCTGCACAAGTTATTAGAGATTCAGCACTGAAAAGATAAATAGTACAAACCTCCATGAATTTTAAGATGCTCAGGAGCTCAAGAGTTCACCCATTCGAGGAATCGATTAACAAAACATATAAAGCCGCTTCTATAGAAAGAAAGGCGTTATCCCCCTGTCTCTAATCCTGAGAGCTTAGTCGTAATTACAAGTCAAAGAACACAAAGGCAGTCTAACATTATAATTAACAAAAATCACTATCACTAGGCAATATCTGTATTGTAGTAATTTGGGCCAATCTTTATGCTCCTTTTATACTATTTTCATGGGTTTATTTTCATCAGTTGCAGGTATTTCAGCAGTAACAGGTTAGGCAGTAATTGCTGCTGTCAGCCTTTAACATGTGATTCCACAATGATTGCAGCAATTACATGCAACATTTAATGCAATTGCTAACTGCTTTGAGTAAAATGAAATGACCAGAGAAGTGGTTTTCTGGTTTCGGTTATCAGTTATCAGCCTCTTATAGATCAACTGTTGTTTGAATTCATTAGGGCAGTCAAAAGCACTATGTACTTCATTTCCACCCACACTCTTGCTGATAATATTGACTTGAAAGAGCAAGCAAAATAAAATTGTGCTGTCTCTACACACTCCTTATATGTAAGACATGAAACATCCCTCCTTATTATTAATCATATTTAATTAAACATTTTTTTGAACCTGACTCAGAACATAAATACTTATATAAAATAAAAAAAGTTAAAAAAAAAAAAAAAAGCTTCCATCCCATGTGTCTTTGAAGTAGGCTCTTATGGACATAGAGAGCAAAGAGAAAGTGTGTCGGGGCATCTACCACTCTGAGGAATAGGGTCTCTTTTGTCTAAGCAATGCCTCAAGCTTACCCCCAGAAACAGCACTGGCTTTACTCCCCCACCTCACCCCACCCCACTGCAACCTAGACAGTTCCCTCATTTCTTTATTTTGAGCTTCAGAAAATGAAACAACCATTTAGAAAAATGCAGGCCTGGCCTTCTTGTACTCATCCCTTTCATGTTTGTACATTATCCTGGGAGGGGAGGTGGGATTTACTAAGAGAAGTGATTTCTACAAAGCGTGGGGGATTGGTAATGTTCCTCGCTGATACAGGATAGGAATAGCAGATGAATACTTGAAAAACAATTACAATTCTTATTTCTCTACACAGCAGAGTAGAAGCCCATCCACTACCAGATCAGAGCGTAGTCAACAGGAAGCCTGGCTCATGCTTCATACTTCACACTGTTTGTTCCTCCTCTCACTTTTTGTTTAATTTCTACAGTGTGGCATACCCTTTAAGGCATGCTGCATATTTTTTTATTTATTTTATAAGCACTTGTGAACAATTTATGCAATTTATTTTCTTGGGTGCTGGAGTTAAAAGATTAACTCAACATCTCAATGTTTGATCTTCACAGGTGTGGTCTTCCACTACCGAGCCCCTCATGACCGCTATGCCTTGTCCTTCCCTGATGCTAAGCAGGCATGTATGGAAAACTCTGCAGTAATCGCCACACCTGGGCAGCTGCAGGCTACTTTTGATGATGGCTATGACAATTGTGATGCAGGCTGGCTCTCTGACCAGACTGTAAGGTGAACTTAAGACTTACACAAGTACACTGGCTCTGTTTCCATTCAGTGTCAGTTATTTCTGTTGCAAATATTTTTCATAAATATTGCACTGCATGCTGTTTATAGGTCTGGGATATAGCTGATATAACAGCTGTTTGCTAGGTAACATGTCCTTGATTGCTCTTAGATTTCCTAAGCAAAGTATTTTATTGGATTTCTTGTCATCCTTGCTGTGTTCTTACACATCAGTTGGATGTATTTCACTATCACCAGTTTCCACTAGTTGTTTATAGTCATATCAGCATGAAGATCATTTGAGATAAACATCTTTTAAATAGCCAAATCAAGGCCTATTTCTTGTAATAGTTCTAAAACTCATAAATATCTTTGGCAATAATTACCCAAATGTTCAGGTAATTAAGCAACAGTGTATTTTTGTCAGAGATTTTGAAACTGAAATAAATATGTGGGTTTGTTTAATGGTTGATTAATTTGGCTGCAAATGCTGGAAAAATGCATGAGCTTCCTTTCAAGTGCATTTTTTTTCAAAACCCAGGCAATATCTCTTAATCAAATTTAGTCTCAGCCTCATTTGAATCAGTGTGTCCAGTTGGAACGAAATGTAGAAGATATTTCTGTCTTTACTTGTGTGTGTGTGTGTGTGTCTGATGGTCTTTTGATGTTTCCTTCAACTGGAAGGGGTTATTCTTTTTGTCCTATCCACAGGTATCCCATCCAGTCTCCACGGCCTGGCTGCTATGGAGACCGGGATGATTCACCTGGTGTGAGAAACTATGGCAATCGCGCCACTGACGAGCTGTTTGATGTGTACTGCTTTGCTGACAGCCTGAAAGGTATGATGGGTCATCAGGTGTAGTTTAATCATGCACAGTCATTGTTAAACTGTTTCTTTAAGTCTCTTCTCTGAGAGGCAAATGTGAGTCATGGCCCAGACACTCACGTACCACGCACCTGCTTCTGTCCCAGCAGCTTGTGTTATGTGTCAAACTAGGTCACCATCTTTTCTGCTCTACTCCACTGTTCATGCCTGAATAGGTACACTTGAAAAAAATGGCCCTACTCACAGGTGCACAGACCACATGATCTGTGGATTATTTGAACCAGAAAATATTTACCACTAATTTAGTTTAGTAAGTTTTACTGTTCTATCATCAAATATCATTTTGGTTGTTTCATTTAAAGTAAAATGTGTCACATTTGGAAATTATGTAATGTTTTAAACAGTTTTCATGAGCATACTATTCTCCTTAAAATACAGGGGCTTAAATTTCACCGTAAGGACGATATTATGTTTGTAGGGACTAATGTCCAATTAATCCCTTCATCTCTTTTACCTTTATTACTGTATTACTCATGGTGGCTCATTGTTCTCCCTCTCCTCTCTGTTTCAGGTGAAGTGTTCCATACCAGCATGCCAGATAAGTTGAGCCTTTCCACAGCTTCCACTCAGTGTCATACATTGGGTGCTCAGCTGGCCACAGTGGGGCAGCTTTACTTGGCCTGGGTGGCTGGATTGGACCGCTGTGACCCAGGCTGGCTGGCTGACGGTAGTGTGCGCTACCCCATCAATCAACCACGGCGCAACTGCGGAGGTGATGAGCCAGGGGTACGCACACTCTACCATAACCCCAACCGCACAGGCTTCCCAGATGCCGCTAGCCTCTTTGATGCCTACTGCTACAGAGGTATGCTGCTAGTTTGATGCGCAACTTGTTCACTGTCAGTGGATTCATGAATTTATGTATGTCTGGCAGAGAAGCAGCAGTCATCTGCAGTCTATTCTGATTATTTTTCTCCTTGGAGAGATAATATAGAATTTGCTAACACTATATGCATTTTATTATAATACGATATAGCTAATTTCAGCACTAGCAAGAAACCAATTATCAAATGTGACCTACAGATTATATTGATTAATTTTTCATTTGTTTACATTATTTTATGCAGGGGATTTCGATATAAATTTTGGCTTTGTAATTTAGATTTTTTTGGATAATCCTGTTATTAAGGTTGTTTTTCAGCAAGCTGCTTTTTTCATGATATGAAAAGTCAACAAAGACAGTTGTGATTACATGTCATTTCTCTTTCTGTATTAAAGAGACACAGCCAGAAGCAAAGGCACTTATGCAGACTTCACAGACTTTAAGCTCAAACTCCACAGATCAGACTCCAAAACTCCAACAGAGCGAAGCCTTTCCTCACCCTTCCACCTGGATTGGACTGGTAGACCTGGATAAGGAAGAGTTCAATTCAATTGCAGACAACGAATCCTCTGAGATATCAGGAGAGCATGTGGTAATCCATCTCAGGCCTAGAGAGAGACCGGTGAGCCAGGAAATACATGTGTCCAAAGATCAATCTCCTCTTGTTCTAGAGCTCCATGGGGGTTCAGCAAGAGAGGAACCTGATGAAAGGGAAGTGACTGAGGACTACAGATTGTCCCTTGAAGCCTCACTGACCACGCCTTCCTCCTCCACACAGGCTAAATCCAGCAACAACATGTTCTTTAACTTTGTTGACTCCATCATGAGGTCCTGGAACCACTTGAAAAGCAATGCAGAGACAGAGGCCCCTTCAACAGTGTCAGCTGTATTGAAGGAAACATCAGAGGAAGTCCAGGCAGCCAGGGTGAAGCCAGGGGGTGGGATTAGAGGGACTAAAGGAAGTATTGATAATGCTGTCTTGGAGCCTGAGAGTATAAAGCCTTCAACTAACCCCTCTACACCATATTCAGAACAGGGACTTTTAGAGCAGGAGAAAGAGGTCGTTCTGCTGGTGCCCATAAATGAGCTGAAGAATCCCAGCAAATTCCAAACAGAACCTTCGGTTTCACAACCAACAGCATCCAAAGGTAAGAATACTCCAGGTTTATCTCCTGCAAGGTCAGAGATTGCTATGCTATTATTTTACATAATTTTACCATTTCTAAATAAATTTGTAATTCTTAATTGTTTGAGTTTTGACCATTTTCTCCTTAATTTGGTCTTGGCTAATTGCCACGCACCAGTCAGCGCCCCCTATCATGCAACAGTTACAGAGGGTGAATGCCAAAATGTTTTTTGGGGGAAAGCATTAGCTGCCCTCCTTCACATACATCAGCTTGTCAATGCCAACAATTGATTAGTGTGGCCATGATGAGGGAGAGTATGTCATTCCTCCCACCCGGAGAGCACAGCTCATTTTTGCTCTCTTGGACTCCTAGTCAGAGTTGTCTGTGGCATCATCAAATCAAACTTGCAATCTCTGGATGATAGGGTGAACGTTTTCAGTTAGGAACATAGTCTTTTTCTTTCTATTACTGGGTCTTCCTGGATTCCTTCTTTTAGGTTGTTCAGCTGAGTGAACCAGTGCAGAAAAGAAATAGATTTGAGCAAAGCAACTCTTGAGAGAGCACACACATACTTTTCACACAGCATATCACATTTTCAACTTCTGCTCAACATTTCACAACTTCTGCTCATCTGCTTAGCTTTTCACAATTCATCTGCTGTAGTTATATTTATGCACATAGCAAAGCAGACCATTTAAATTCAGAGCAGACTTTTTAAACATGAGTCTAAATAGTGTGAAATAGTACCTGACCCTGGAAAAGTATGCAAAGTATTTCATACTTTCTGGATGTATTTTTGGACAACAAATTCAGTCTAAGGCCAGCTCTTAGCAAGGAGAGTTATACATGGGTACACACTGTACATGCAGGCAGTCAGCTGTATTATTTGTTGTGCATTCAAATCAAAATTTTTCGCAAAAGACATCTGAAAAAATGCATGTCGGGGTTGTTTGGGGCATAAGTGGTCATACCCTTGAAATAAGTTTCAAATGGCAATATTGCGAATTTGTAGCATCTATGAACTTCACATGGTCCAGGGAGAGACTCCACTGAGGAGAGACATACTTTATTCTCAGAGACGAGGGGGCGAGAAGAGGAGGGGTGTGGGGTTGAAGAGGTGACGTTATTGAGATTTACTGCATTCCATTTTTTCCTTATAGCCCTCCAAAGTGGTATATCATGCTGTATCATGAAAACTAATGGCACATTAATGCTTCCAGCATTAAGCTGTGATTGGTACAATATTGTGGGACAGTATTCCCACTTGAGGCAGCATCAATACAGCTATCCTTCTCCCACAAGCCATATTCTAAGGGGAACATTAAAATTTAATTCTAGGTAAGAATTTAGCTTTAGTCAGAATGAATTATTTACACCCAAATCTAATTAATGCACCATAGCCAAGCCAGCGGTTCAGCCAGAGCATTCTAGGTCTCTTCCAATTAGGGTGTGCATGGTGTGTCTTTATATTCATACATTTTTCATTTAAGACACTGAAAATCTGTTCTTTGTCCTTTTCTCTATTAAATAAAGGTTCAAGTGAATTAACAAATTACAGCTTTCGGTTTTATTGCATTTTTAGAAAGTATCCCAACTTTTCTGGAAATGGGGTTTGTGCACTGAAACAGTGTTTACAGAGAGAGAGAGAGAGAGAGAGAGAGAGAGAGAGCTGCTTCAGTTTTGCTTTCTCTCAGGCAAGGCCCATTTAAGTGAATTGGGCTTTGGTGGCTATTTCATCCTTCACTGGGCCTGACTTTCATCTTTTGTCTTGTTTTGCATTTGATTGGATAGAGGCTGTGGAGAATTTAAACTTTACTCACTGAGACCAAGCTGCATGCTATAAAATATGACTTGGATCTAAATTAATTCATGTAAAAAAGAGAAAAATGTAAGAATAAGTGATGCTGTTTAGAGTAACACTCTATATAAATCTATTTTTAATTTCATAATGATTGTGCATTATAACCACACATATGTCATAGTGGGAGATAGAGATAAGCTTTTTGTTTCTCATAAAACAGCTATATACAAACATGTCCATTCATAACTTAAGAACAGAGGATATCTAACAGAAAATCTAGTATCCAATTGCTTATAAGGCCATTTTATAAACATCAAGGATTACACAGTATTGCATAATACTTCACACATACCTCATACATAGTGACTTAATTACTTCTGTTTGTTATCCTAAGAGGGTAGGATAGAAATTAGTTTTTAGAACACACATAGAAAGCATAAGAAATGCTTTAAACATACTAGGTGTTAGTGTTCCAGCACTATGTGCTTGGACTTGTGATAATACTTATATTGTTAAATAAAAAAAATCAAACAAAAGCATAATGAAAATGTGCAATTAATAAAATAAAATAAAATGTCAATAAGTTACTCAGTGGCAAAGAGTTGGTCTTGCTAGGTGCTGGATTTACATAAATAGTCTTTTTGGCAGGTTCAGAACTCTTTCTGAGAAGTTTTAATCCTTTCAGGTCCATCATTTTTTTTCTCACCATACCATCAATTTCTGGTTTGAAAAATATCTTGCAAATTCCAGTTCAATGAAAAGGCAAGATCAGATATTTCAAATACAATAAGTACCCTCTAAAAGGTGTCAGTAGATAAAATAAGAACTGATTCTGCTGAAGAAGTTGGGGTAGAAAGTTGTACCCTGGGACTGTCGTCATGTACGCTGGGCATTCAGGTGTAGTTGGACTGAGGAGGAGATGAGATACTTTCTTAGTGATGTTCTACTCCATGGTCTTGCTCACATATTTTGGCACAGCCTGTGTTAAAAGGGGAACTTTCTTATAGCCATATATGGTGGTCATTTTGCCGCTGTCTCTTTTGGATATTAATAATTGTGCCAATTAGCTCATAACAATTATTTTGCACTGGCCAAATTATTTATTGTCGGAAACTAAAACTTATGCAACAACAGTTTTTTTTGCAGAAAATGACACCATCATGTAACACATTTTTATTTAAAAAGTCTATTTTATTTAACAAGCTGCTGAGCAAAAAGCAATCATAACAAATATTTGCAGATGCCTTTTAATTAATTTTAATTGTATTGCTTACAATTTGCACAGAAAGGAAAGTGAAAACATAACTAATAATGCATAATGAGTCAATGACACCGAAGATATAAACAGAGAAACAAATCCGAACTAAAGACAGAACTAATGAAAACAATCAGGCAGCATATCAAATGATCACATGGTGTTTGTCACCATGGAAACTGTGGAACAAAGGGGAAACTATGAACCTAGCTAACCAACAAGCTAACCCAATGCGCTGGCACTTAATCCCCAGCAAAAATGCTACTTTTCTAATGCTAGAGAGTGGGACTGAGCTAATTAATGTAACCAAATAAACAAATTATAATTTTTAACAAAGTAACATCAGAAACAGAAACAGCATCCAGTGCTGTGAAATTTTCTTGCCAGCAGAGCTTGTTTTGACCAGTTTACAAAAAGTCACAGTCATATAACTGTCCTCATATGATGCCTGGTGCATTTTTAAAAATGTTGTAATGTACTTTTTTATGATTATGAAGGGATTTATGATGATGTTTAAAAGCCTAATGTCATCATTTATACTAATTTGGACTGGGGGTTTTGTTAAGTATGCTATATATATATCCATATTCAAGCTTTGTTATTTTAATTTTTAAACAGTTATTTAACAGCTATTATACTATCTCCATTAATTTAAGGTCTAATTGTTAATTGAATTATTTGCAATGCAAATTTGCTATCCCCAAAAAAAAACTCAGTTGAAAGATTGTAAAAGATGTTCAGTACACATGCTGCCTGATTATACACATTGTTGCTTCCTTCCTTTCTTTTCCCACTGATAAATGTAAATTGATCATATGACTGCTTTAGAAGTGAGATGGATATCTAATCTCCCTTCAAATGTATGATTGAAGTTGTTAATTAGTTATTCAAATCATTAATTAGACAGCTACTTGGCTATGTAAATTGCCCTATAATTATGTGAAGCTGTAACTCAGAACACTGAATAATTCATTATTTATTAAATATTTCATCATGATAACAGAATATGTGGTCTGCAAATATCTCTTAATGAGATGTTCCCACAGCGTGTTGTCCTCGGGGCAGCTTATGTTACCTGTGTGCTAAATTATCCATGCAGTCTTAATTTGTAGTAAATGATGGGTTGATTCTGTGAACTATGCATTTTTAGGTCAGGAACAATGTTTTATTTTAAGATTAAGCGCAGTGGAGACAGTAAAAATGGCACAAATCATGGCACAACCTAGTACTGGATGATTTACGATCCCAGCTGCCATAACATTAAATCCTGCTTTATGCACTCTGAAAAAGATACCATTTGTGCACAATTTTTCATATTTATTATTTATCTAATGTTTTGTACCTACGATGGATTGGCGCCCTGTCTAGGGTTGTTCCTACCTTGCGCCCAAAGCTGCCGGCTAGGCACCGGCTCTCCCGTGACCCTGAATAGGAATAAACAGTTAAGATAATGGATGGATGGATGGATGGATGGATGGATGGATAGTGTTTTGTAATGAAGGATTACTTTATGCTGTCTTGTTGAAAAAATACTGTAAAGATAAGCTACTGGTATAACATCGTTACTTTTTAAGGGTGTCACAAAGTTAAATGCATACACACAGTGTAATATAACAGTGAACATATACCTACTCTTGAA
>JAOUQY010000004.1:15111188-15122518 GCA_028566355.1 Doras micropoeus | reverse complement strand
TATATGAATCTGAATCCTTGATGATGTGTGAAGTTAAAGAATAGGCCATTAAAGCTAACAGCGCTCCTGCCTCTGACTGCATTTGTAACTTCACAGAGGAAGCTCCATTAATCTGTGATCACTATTTATTGAGCTTGGGTCAACAAATCAGCTTTGTTTGAGAGCAAGCCGAATGAAGTTACCTGAGGGTCACTGTGTTGTCCTGCCAAAATATATCTGAAGAAATCAGTACATGCCTACTGGTGCTTAGAGACAATGGGAAAAAGAAATGCAGATGTTGTCCATCAGTTTAACTGCGCCTGCAGGGAAAATGGCAGTTGCTGATGCACAGTCATTATGTAGTAGTCTGGGTCAGCAACAAGCCAGGGAAGGTTATTAGATGGTCATGTTCATTTTGTTAACAGCATTTGCCAGTATTTAGGGGGTGGGAGGGGGTTGTCACCTACAGCATCTAGCATTCCCTATATATTTATTTCTATGCACTTTATTCCTCTTTTCACACTATCACACTATCTCAATCCAGATCTCAAACAAAGGCAATCAGTTCTTCAGTACTTATTTTACCTTTTCTTTTCATGTATTGATCTGAATCTGTGCCATTATGGAAACAATTATTTAATTTACCAAGGCTACTACACTGCATATGGGAAACCTAAAGCACCAAAGCCACATGTTTAACTCAGAGCCTTTGTAAGTATTCGACCACACAGCTGTAGTCAACAACCATTCTTGGAGCATGAGGATTTAGGACTGCTAAGGTTAGACAAAATGCATCTGTCCTGTTGTCTTTTTATATAGAAATGTTGATCCGTACACCACCATATATTTTACAATAATTTTATTGATAACAAAGGAAACAACATGCAGTTTGAGACAGGATACAACTGAGCTGAAGCTTAAGGGTTTTGTTCAAGGACCAAAATCATGCCAGTTTTGGAATTTGAAGCCATCTCATTCTTATCTGTAACACAATGCTTTACCCACTGAGGTGCCACAAGAAGTTCAGGTAGCTAACACTGATTCTATGCAATCTTTTAGTGCAAGGTAATTCAGCGGTAGCTGTGAGTTAATCAGTGTAAGCTAGTTTAGCATGTTGTGGTGACTCAGTGGTTAAGGCTTTGAGATACATGCTCATGAGTTCAAATTCCAACTGCTAGATCAGTTGTATCTTACGTTGTTTTGGGTTATGTGTTATTCTATTCTGTTGTATGTAAGATCATATAGTACTTTACTGTAAATTTTATAGTTTTTTTACAGTGTGATTTAGATACACTACACAAAATTATCACAAGTTACAGCGCCATGACAAAGTATTTCCCCCTTCCCAATTTCTTCTATTTTGTTAATTTGTCACATTTAAATGATTGATATCATAAAACATATTTTATTATAAGATATTGCTGTCTGCAATGTGAAGCAAGATAGAAGGTCTCACAAAGCAGCACATGATGCCACATTCTAAAGAGAAATCGAATACTGATGTGAAACAAAGTCACTGAAATCTACCAGTCTGGAAAGTGTTTCACAGCCACTGCTGAGGCTCTGGGACTCCAGTGAACCACAGTGAGAGCCGGTATCCACAAATGGAGACGAGTTTGAACAGTGGTGAACCTTCCCATGAGCGGCCAGCCTACCAAAATATCACCCAGAGCCCATCAATAACTCATCCAGGAGGTCACAAGAGACCCCAGATCATCTGAATACCTGCAGGCCTCACTTACATCAGTTACAGTCAATGTACACGATTCCACAATAAGAAAGACATGGGGCAAAAATGACATCCATGGGAGCACTGCAAGGCTCAAAACACTGCTGACCAAAAAGAACACTAAGACTCATCTCACATCTACCAAAAAACATCTAGATGACCAACAAGACTTTTGGGATAATATTCTGTTGATTGATGAGTCAAAGATGGAACTTTTTGGAAGCTCCTGTTACATCTGGTGTAAAGCTAACACTGCATGCTTCCATAAGAACACCATACCTACAGTCAAACATGGTGGTGGTAGTGTGATGTTCTGGGGCTGCTTTGCTTCTGCAGGACCTGGACAACGTGTCATAATTGATGGAACCTTCAATTCTGCTCTCTATCAGAAAATCCTGAAGGAGAATGTCCACCTGTCAGTTTGTGACCTAAAGCTCCAGCACAGTTGGGTTATACAGTAGGACAATGATCTGTAGAACCAAGCAAGTCCACCTCTGAATGGCTCAAAAGAAACAAAATGAAGGTTTTGGAGTGGCTGAGTCAAAGTTCTGACTCAAATCTCATTGAGATTCTGTGGAAAGACCTTAAACAGGCAGTTCATGCTCACAAACCCTCCAGTGTAGCTGAAATAAAACCATTCTGTAGAGAAGAGTGGGCCAAAATTCCTCCACAGCAATGTAAAAGACTTCTCACATGTTATCACAAACATTTGATTGCAGAGGGTGGCATAACCAGATATTAGGTTTTGGGGGCAATTACTTTTTCACACGGGTGATATAGGTTTTGAATCAATCTTTATCTTCAGTAAAATGGAATGATCATTTTAAAGCTGCGTTTTGTGTTTACTCACGTTGTCTTTATCTTACATCAAAATGAGTTGGATGATCTGAAACATTTCAATGTGACAAATTAGCAGAAATAGAAGAAATTGGGAAGGGGGCAAATACACAGCACTGTATTTATTGATTTATTTGCCCTCAAGTTAAATGTATCTAATCTGAATTGATTTCATCAAATAGTGAGACAGGAACAGCTCAGAAACTGTTGTTTCTCATCAAAACAAAACATTTTCCATCTCCCATATGCACTCAGCCCATTTACCAAGCCAAACACTACTTCTTTCACTGCATTTTCTTTTTATGCTGCACAACTTCATTCCTTTTCTTATTGCAGCCCCTCTTCCCCACTGGCTTGTTGTTATTTTGCACAGAAGTTGAATGGAAATTGCTATATGCAGCACAGATGAGGTGAAAGCAGCCCTATGGCTCTCTGGTCTTTTTCGCTAGAAAAAATCATTTCATTGCCTTCACCAGAGCATGGTATACTTCTTCCACCCCTAACCTCTCAGACCACACAGATAAACTCACAAAATCAATTTATAGACAGGCAGCATAAGGAGAAATGCTCTAAATTTTACACACTTCCAAATGAAGAACTGAAAATAAACTCATTCCCGTTCTCATAACCGCATTTCCTGGCTTCTTTGCATAGACACTAGTCCCTTAATTGCATATGAATGATGCATGAAGACTGCTCTATTAATAATTTTGTGCTGTAACCTATGGGCTCAAAATACCTTAGACTGTAAATGAGGAATGCTGTTAGAGCACACTCTATCCTCTGATTCCTGATTTAGTGACACTTGCACAGTTTTAGTGGCACCATTAAAGGAAAAGAACAAGACTCTTTTGCTGTAGAATGACACAAAAGTAACTCCATCTCTTCCATGTTCTGCCATTTCTTCAAGTCTGAAAACACAGTGGTGTAGATTCAGTTAATCGCTGAAAATCTTTGCTCATGCCAACCTCTGAAGTTTCCTGTACGAGATGCAGAGAAGGGGCACTCCAGTTTGCGACTTGGACTCGAGTCGCTCTTAAGTTGCACACACAGTGACTTGAGACTTGACCTCAAAATACTTAAGACTCAACTCGGACTCGACATTTGGGACTTGTGAATAATTTTTATTTTATTTTTTGCGCATTATCTGACACTTGCGGGTGGCAACCTCGTCATGGCCATTCAAGCTTGGGGAGCACGTGTCCACCAGACTGTTGATATCTGGATTTTTTTCTTTTCTTTTCTTACTATTATTAGGTAGCTATGTAGGTATGATCTTTTTATATTATGAGTCGAACATATTTTTCTAATTATCATAGAGCATACCTTAAAAAGTCACATACCCCCTTTACCCAGTCTATATTATTGATTTCTTCCAAAAGTGCCAGTGATAAAAAAAAAAAAAAAAAAGTGCCTCTGGCTCACTAGCTAGTCATGACTTGTGAGAGCACAGCATCCTATTTAATATTGGTAAAGGAGAGCTCTGTGAAGCTCAAGGCAGTGAGCTGATAGATTTCATTTGTTATCTCCAGGTCAAGGTGCATTGAAAATCTCTTCTTTCTTTAAAAAACAATAGGAAGCCCCAGCCCTGTCCTCAGTCGGGAGGTTGACAGTGTAAGAGGTATGTTGTGTTTGGTGAGATTTATAGTGATAGGCTATTTTTCCTTCATGGAAATGTATGCTGATTAAACTGAAAGATTTGTTACTTCTATCATATGAACATTTCAGACCAATCAGGGGATGATGATGATGATGATGATGAGGATGAGGATGAAGATCAGGCAGTTAAAGATGACACTGCAATGTGATGTCAGCACAGTCTCATCTGTACTCATGCTGTTTCGTGTTTGAAAATACAGCTATTACAATGTTGGCAGGTTCCTTTCATCTGTGGCTTTATTTTCTAAGTTCTCTAAATTAATTTGCATTGTGGCTATAGTGTTTTAATGTGAATTTATGCTCCTTAAACGTTTGGGTGAAGCAGACAAGATTTAGTTCTTTTTCAAGAAAAATATCAGCTTAGTGCAAAAAAGACGGCATCATCTTTTTTTTTCTGGGGAAGGACCCTCATGTCCCCTGCTCTAACTGTGCTTCTGAGAACTTTGGCTCGCATGATGCCCCTGCATGCGGTCACAGATGACACAGCAATAAGAGATTTGAGACTTGACTTGGACTTGCCCCTTAAAGACTTGAAACCTCACTTGGACTTGAGACTTGAGATTAAACATGCAGTAATACACAAGTACAAGTTTAAATTTAAATGGAAATTGAATTACATAAATGAATACAAAAGTACAGGTACCAAATGCCATAAATGTAATGTAATGTAAGTATAACATAAGCAGGTTCATTGCTAGTCAGTCATGAGTCAGGCTAATACTTTGGAGCTCACACCCTCGGAGGGTTTGTAGATGCAACTGTCTTTTTTTTTTTCGCATGTATCCATCCACACTGATAGTGTAGCACTTAAAAACTTTCAGCTAGGTAGACTATAACCAAGTGCTTGGCTCATAACAGGTTTCTTTTTTAATCCATCCATTTAATCCTGCCTAGATGGCAGCTTAGGGCGCAAGGCAGGAACAACCCTAGACAGGGCGCCAATCCATCGTAGGGCACACACACATGCACTCATACACCCACCCACACACTAGGGGCACTTTAGAGACACCAATTAACCTAACATGCATGTCTTTGGACTGTGGGAGGAAACTGGAGTACCCGGAGTAAACCAACAAGGACACTGGGAGGACATGCAGACTCTTCCTTGATCACATTCTTATCTTATAGATTACTACTTTTTTTAACTACTTCCTAGGCTACATTTTGGTGCCATCATTCATTCATTCATTTCTCTTCACTAATTGCTTTATACTGGTCCTGGTCTCTTTGGATTCTGAGCCTATCCTGAGAAACCTGGACATGAGATGAAATAGTACATCGTGGGACAGCAATCCATTACAGGGCTCAGTGCACACACATTCACACCTAGGGGTATGTAGCAGAGTTCATCCACCTAGCAGCATATTTTTGGTAGATGAGAGGGAACTGGAGAACCCAGAGAAAACCCCCATGGTATATGCCTTGATGCCATTAGACATATTATAGTTTGATCAGCAGCACTACTTGACATTTTCAAATACAGCCCGATGAGGCTGCCACTTTTTTATGCAGAAGAACTGTCAAGAACTGCTCCAGTTCCCCAGAGCAATAAGGATAAGGTTCCAGAGCTTGTATTTTTCTGATTCTCCTGATGTGGCATATGAGTACTGATGATGCTTGTATTCCATTATCTTTGAGGAGACAATAAAATAAACCATGAATGAAACATGAGCTCAAGCTGTGATACACTGTATATGTAGGGACAAAAAGAATTTCCATGAAGTCTTTATCAGCCTACCAGGTGGCTGTGTTGTCTTGGAGATGAGCCCTGGAAGTGAGAAAATAGGAATTCCCTTATCTTGACAAAAAAACTCATCAGATGATGTATGAATGGTGGTCTGTAGCTTCCTGCAGTAAAATACAGCCACTCGTTTCATGCTGAGTGAAGGAAAAAAGCAAAAAGAATGTCAACATGCACAGGGTTATGGTAATATTCTGAGGCATTAATGAATGTCTTAATCTTCACTGTAACAATACATACTTAGGTCATTGTATAATGGCTTTTGTTCTGTATTATTTTGCTGAAATCATAATTGAATTGGGTAAAAAATGAAAAAAGTTTGACTTTTTGTAATTATATTGTTAATAATAGGAGCAGTAGAAAAAGCAATGAAGCTGTACCTCCTCCAGACTCCTCACTTATCTGCCCTACATTACAGGCTCACTAATGCTGCCTGATAGCTCATTTGAAGCACACCTCAAATGATCCCATTCAGTGATTATCACTCTTTGGCTGAGGCATGATATCTTCTAAGCTGTATTATTCTTTTCACTAAATAACCATGAGAATGATTGTTCTTTACTGTCTAGTACAACAGACTAGATAAATAGCTTACCTTTTAAAAGATAAGATGCTCTGGTTTTATAATCCCTATACCCAGGAGTGAGAATAATTCAAAATAAGTCATCAAGACCAAAAGTGTTTTCTTGTGTACTTTGATATTTGTTTTGTTTTTAGCACGGCTTCCTAAATCACCTCAGATCTCTTATGGCATGCTGTGTTTTTATCAGTCTCTGTCAGCTCCCCACCCACCCCCAGATATGTTTATCTCTGTCATCCTCTCTTTTCACACATTTAAACATGCACATGCTGTTGAAGACAGGAACGAAAGACAGCAAGCTTGACCTCACCCCACCACACAGAGAACAGAGGGCCTGTCAGATCAGAGAAGCAACAGTTTGAGATGTTGTGACACGTCTGTTCATTAGGCTTTGCAATGCTCCCTGAGTTGTTGCACAAGCCCTGTCAACAGCATCCTGTCGCTGCCTGGCTAAAACCCAGAGCTATGGCTGCTCTAACCTCCAGAGCTGCTCTCACTGAGTGAAGCCAATGATGCCTTGGACACTGTCCAGCATCTGCCTTCAGTCTCTTTTATGAAGGGCAACATAACAGCATGACTGCTGGACCAGCTCTGAGAATTCCTAATTCGCAGTCATGAGGTTGCACTAGTTTTTCTAATGTGTTTACATTTTAAGGAAATAGTTTGAGCAAAAATTAAGCCGACTTGTTTGCTTCTTTAGTTTTTGGACTGGAGCTTAAAACAGTAAGGTAAGTTTAAAGCTACCAGATTAGCATTAAATTAACCAGCTGCATTCATGAATGATCACACACTGGGCTGTTAAGCAGTCTCAAATAAATTTGGTTGTGTAATTTCACACAGCTATCTATATCTATATAGCTATAATATATCTATATATCTATGATATCTATAAAGATCAATGTAGTTAAAACAGTAATAGCTATATAACCAAAATCACATTTATTGTAGGACCATATTTTTCTAATTGTAGCAGTAATGCTAGACGTTTTAAGCATTTGTATTTGTGGTGGTGGGTATGGTCAGTTTAGCAGGCAAACAAGTAAGAAAATACACAGACACATTTTCCTAATAAAAATGTCTTTCTGTAAGCAAATGGGGACGTTGAGGGTATTTTACTCTGTCATGTATATGCAGAGTTTGTAAATCTTACTCTACCCGAACAATGACCTGCTTGGCTAGCGTGAATAATTGCATCTGTTGCACTTTCTTCACTTAGAAGTAGAAACAATGTTGCCAAAATCCATGTTTAAGTTCACTACTTGTATCCTGGGATTTTGGCAACTGCATGTATTTCTGGCATCATTTTTCATTTTTTAAAAGTACCAACAGGCTAAAATAGGAAGCGCTCCATCTGGTTTAAGGTTACAAATAATTTTTTTTCCAATAGATTTATGATAATGTGTAGTAGGCCATTTTAACATAAATCATAACTACATTAATTAAATGAATGAAATTAATTTAACCTTTTCCCAGAATCTTCTCATATTTTTCAGAGCATGCAATCTGAAAGATGGATCCAGAGTTGGCAGTCCAAAAGTTAACTCTAAAAGTCAGTAAATGTCAGTATTTTTATGCAGGGAATGTTACTCATATTCAGAGATAGGTTATGCACTTGCAAAAGTAAAAAAAAGTTAAATCACAATATTGAGAATATGTGTGTGTGTAACAAAAGGAAGGAGCTCAGGAGACAGGTTGGGAGAAATCAACAGGAGAGGTATTTTATTTGACAAATAAAAAACATCATTTTTCAGTGTTTTTTATCACTCAGTGTGATACACAGTCGGGCTTCATGTCTCAGCTCTCTCTGGCCCATCCTTTCTCATGTGCTCTCCCGCTCTCCCGCTTATGCCCTTGCTCAGTGCACACACACACACATATATACACACACACACACACACACACACAAACAAGGGAGAAACTAGTTAATTAATAAATTAATCCCGCTGCTAAATCAGCGTCTGATCACGCACCCACTGCCACATACCCCCACCGTCAGACTGAAATCAGGGAGCTGTCCGGCCTGCATCCATCTGTGCAACCGGTCTGTGGCTCACCTCGAAATTGAAAGGTTGGAGCGCCAGATACCAGCAGGTGATCTGCTCATTGGCGTCCTTCATACGGTGAAGCCTTTGGAGCAGGGGTTATCCAAACAGAGAGTGAAGGGCTTTCCCAGCAGGTAGTAGCAGAGAGTGAAGACCACCCACTTAATGGCCAGGCACTCCTGTTGACTTTAAAGCTTCCTTGGGTTTGAGAAAGGCACTATCTAAAAGTAACATTCATTCATTCATACCTCCATCCATCCAATTGCACACTTCTTTGGGTTAGTTGTGAGCTCACCCGCCCGCCTCAGCACTTTCAGGATGGTTGGTGTATGTTGTTTGTGCCACAGCCAATCATAACTGAAAATGACAATGCCATTTTAATATTCCGAATGTGCACTATGAGGAGGTACTACCTTGTTCATCAACCGCTGAAACATAACCTGAATGGAAGTGTCATGAATTGATGAACGGTGTGAGAATGCCGTTTTTTGCTGAACATTTGAGTCAAGGGGCTCTGCCAATATCAATGGGTTAAGCCCAGCTTCAAATAAAAGCAAGCAGCACCTAACCAATCGAGCAGTTTGTCAAATCCGGGCATGGGATACACATCAAATTTAGACACCATGTTATCTTTGCTATAGTCGACACAGAAGCGACACATCTGATTTGGGAACCAAAGCAACAGGACTAACCCTCTTGCTGTGTGACTCCTCAATTACTCCCAAATTGAGCATGGCCTTGAGCTCTTCCCTGACCACCTGTTTTTTATGTTTGGGGAGTCTATAGGGGCTGCTACAAACCTCTACCCATGGGCTGTCTCTGTGTGGTGTTCTATGAGATCAGTGCTGAGAACACATCGGAAAATTCTTGTTGGATTTTAGCAACATCAGTGGCTTGGGAGGGTAAGAGGTGGCTATAAATTGGACCGTAAATTCTTTAGTGGATTTAAATTTGGTTTCAGCCCCTCATCCCTCTCAGGAACTACTGTCGCCGATGCCACTGATTCCTCCTTCCTCCATGGTTTCAGGAGGTTGAAATAATAGATTTGTCATGCCCTGTCCATGCGCACTACCTCATAGTCAACATCCCTTTCCTACCGTGTGACCTCAAAGGGCCCTTGTCAGTTAGTGAGTAATTTTGAGCTCAATGTGGGACGTAATATGAGGACTTTATCTCCTGGTGTGAAGCCCCGCAACTGATTATCCTATTATACAGCTGGGACTGTCATTCTTGTTCTATGTAACAAGTTCACCTGTCCTAGCAGCTGATAACCCTGTGGAGGCTTGTATTACCTTGTGTACTGAAAATAAGAGGGGCTCTATTTTTAGGATCATTGTAAATTTTTAGGATCATTGTAAACAAACGTAAGAAACGTGCTTTTGAGCATTCTATTAAACCGCTTGACAAGCCCATCCATTTGTGGACGATAGACACTAGTGCGGCGGGTTCACCAGCTGACATTCATGATGTGCCACACACCAGCTGCGTACATCCCTGTGAATAGAATAGAAGCGGGCCATGAGAGTGTTTTATCCTGTCCTACATGTCCCACCATAGGATTATAATGAGCCGCCTGGAATAATACGTCCACACCTGTGTCTGGCTGGACAGGCATCAAGCAGCTGCTGGCTGAAGATAAAGGGCTGGCAAGCTGCACTATAATCCAGCAAGTGGAAGTGCCAGTGATTTTGCTCTGGAGATCAGCAACCCACTGCATGATCCCCCACAGGAGGGTCAGGTACTCCATCATGCTGGAGGCCAGCAGTTGGTATGCGGAAAGTTGTACCTCCCATGAAAGAAGTGTGAGGCCCACTCTGGCTAGCCCCATTCCCTCAAAGACTGCTTGAAAAGCTCAGCAAATGCTTCTGCATCATCCTGCGGATCCATCTTGGGAACATGAGGGAATGCACTGTTGTGGTGGCCACCAAAATGCCCAGCGCGTGCAGCAGGTCCCTCAGTGCCTGCCGGTCTTCTGTCTGTGCTGCAAGCAGTAATAGGAGGGTGTTCATCTGGCCCTGCTGCATGGCCATGAGGACTGGATAAGGCTGCCCAGTGGCATGGATTCCATGACAGCTTCTAATCTAAAGGATTCCTGGATTTGTCACCAGTGTAACCTAAAGGAAGGAGCTCAGGAGACAGGTTGGGAGAATACGAGGGGTATTTTATTTGGCAAATAAAAATAATCACTTTTCAGCGCTTTTTATTTTATCACTCAGGGTGACACACACATACTTGGGCTTTGTGTCTCAGCTCTCTCTGTTCCATGCTCTCTCGGGCTCTCTCCAGCTCTCCCTCTTAAGCCCTCACTCACTGCACATACACACACACACAGAAACAAGGAAGAAGTTAGTTAATTAATAAGAAGCAGGTGTGAGTGCTCACCTCATCAAAATGAGGCAGGGCACCACAAACAGAATATATAATGCTAGTGAATCCTTCCTTTGTCAGCTCAGTGACAAATTGACCATAGAACTCCATCTCCCAGAATCCATCACTGCCTACAAGCACAGACACTGACAACTCAGTCTCCCATCTGTTCACCAAGCTTCCGATTAGCTACAGCTGATAGGAATAGGAATAGGAAGATACAGTTCATCCAAAAATATATACAATGTATCCAAAATAATTTTTTTCAAGTGTTACTTAAGGACAACTGAATTAAAATGTCACATGAAATGTATCTATATACAGGGGTTAGACAATGAAACTGAAACACCTGTCATTTTAGTGTGGGAGGCTTCATGGCTAAATTGGACCAGCCTG
>JAOUQY010000004.1:15084814-15101365 GCA_028566355.1 Doras micropoeus | reverse complement strand
TATTGAATATGGGTTGAAAGGACTTGCAAATCATCCTATTGTGTTTTTATTTATGTTTTACACAACGTCCCAACTTCATTTGAATTGGGGTAGCACATACGAGGTATCAGAATTGAGATATTTTCTTAAGGCTGCCTGAAAGGTTGCACCTTTACCTGATTACTTGGAAACTGTCAGGCCCCTGGTTCACACACATATAGATGGGGAGTATAAACACAGATTAGAGTAGAAGAAACCCCTCCTGCAATCCATATCCACCACACACACACACACACACACACACACACACACACACACACACACACACACACACACACACACACAAATACTCTTTGTTTTTAGAAATTGTATTCAAAAGCAGCCTGCTGTGGTAGAGTCTTCATGGATGACTTGAAACAGCAGGACATTGTGGGGGCAGTTATGTCCATTCTGCCTCCAACATAAAGCAGCCTGATGAATTTTTAAAGACTGACATGCTGTAGAGGAGAAGCAGAAATCTGGACAGTGAGATTGCTGTAATACTTATAAAGGTATGCAAGAAAATGATGATATGCACATGAATACTTACAGACATTTAATTAATTATTATTTTAGAAAGAAATATAGAACAATATTTTAATTTTGTTTGAACACATTTGAATTTGAGCTGGAGAGAAACAATTTGATGTTTCATGGGTGATGTGTTAAACACAAACAGGCACTTCCATTTGATTGGAATAATCAAAGAGATGCCACATTCCCATGTCTGGTTAATTTGTTTGCTCCCTTGATCTCGCATGTAATATGACTCAAAGCTTGCCTGCTTTCTTACAAATGGCACTGGTCTTTTGAAGCATGCCTCCTTCAGCAAGACCTTCCAGTTTCCATGGAGACCAGAGTCAATAAGTTTCCCATTGCCAAACCTGACAAGTGACCATGATGCTTTGGAGGCCAGCTAACTCCAGTCTGGCTCCCAGCACATGTTCGATAGTGTTACATTAATTACAATCTTTGGGGAACCATATTGTGCTTTTAGATCTGTAAATACGCTTGCGCACAGGAGACATTGTTCTGTGGAACAATAACATAATAAGTTTATACACACTCTAAATGGGAACTTTAGTTATATTCATTCACTGTGTTAAACAAGGCAGAGTGTGAAAGTGTCCTTTACTGAATGTTACTGAACATTCACAAACATAAATTGTTGTTTACATAATTGTTGTATACCTTAAAGGATTTATTTTCAGTGACCCGTGCTGTGCTTTTTTCCCTTCCTTTTGCTTACCTCAGCAGAGCAAATTATATGGCACCTTAAAGCATACATACCTGGCAAAACCTGCCCACCTGGAATGAGTGATAAACTCTTATTAGCTTGACTATTCAATAATAATTCTGTACAGTGGTATAATATTTTGTGCTCCTTGTGGTACAAGTCACTTACAAACACAATAAAATATCAATTGAATGTTAGGAGCAAAATAGCTGTGCAAGTTAATTAATCCCGAGGCTGTTGGAAGTATAAAAACATATTTCTCATGCTATGGTCGTTCTCTCTCTCTCTCTCTCTCTCTCTCTCTCTCTCTCTCTCTCTCTCTCTCTCTCTCTCTCTCTCTCTTTTCTCTTTTCTCTCTTTCTGTTTTCAGTGCAATACGTAAATATTCATTTAATAGGGAGAAAAATAGAGATGAACTTGAGTAAATGTATGAAATCCCTGGTGTGCTGTTATGCGAGTTTGAAGTTATTAAAGCAGCTTCTGGCTTATTGAGCGTCCCTTTCACTCTGTGTACACTGCGCTACTCAATGCTCACTGCCACACAAACAAAAATATTTAGAAAATAAGATTGCCTATAGGTATGTGCGGTACTATTTGAAGCATTAGGAGATACAATGTACAGAGAAGACGTGTGTGTGTGTGTGTATGTGTGTTTTGCAGGTTGAGAGGTATTCTGCTCACCACAGTTGTAAAGTGTTATTATATGAATTACTATATCCTTCCTGGCAGCTCAAACCAATCTGGCCATTTTCCTGTGATCTCTTTCATCAACTAGGCATTTCCAACCACAGAGCTGTCACTCACTCACTGTTTTTTATTTTTCATGTTTTTTTTGCATTGCACTGCTGTCATAATTGGCTGATTTGATAACTGCATGAATGTACAGATGTACAGATGTTCCTATTAAAGTGGATGGTGAGTGTATATAAAATAATGACAGGACTATTCCTTGGAGATTTTAACAATGTCTTTTCACCGTTTGGGTGTTATGTCTAGGAATATTCTCCTCATTCCTTATTATAATTTAAATACAGCACATTGAGACTGTGGTGCACGCAACTCATGAGCCATTTATCAGACCAGATGATGTTTTCCCAGTCCACCCCTGGCCTGATTGCGTGGGACTGTGGCCACTGTAGCCACATGATTGGCTGATTGGATAATTTCATGAATGAGAAGGTGTACATTGTTCCTAATAAATTGGCTGTTGAGTGCCAAATTGATAAATGAAGTTAATATATAGTATAACTAGACAGGACAACAGAACAATATTTGGATGAATAATATGGCATAGCTGACAGAAGGGTTATTTACTTGTTTGTTGACTTTAGGCTTAAGGATGTCAGTCCTATGGTTAAGTGTATTTGCGGTGTGTGTATGCTTGAATTTAAAATAGTGTGATGTACCTGCAAAGTCCACTAACAGTATTGTGTTTTCACCTGTTACATTATTAACAGTTGTGTCTGCTTTATGAACTCATAGTTATATCTGTTGCCTTTCAAGGGACTGTCATTAATTACAGTTTTGGCTTCTCGTGCTGGATGACATTATCTCACACATTGTGCTTTTGTTTAAAGGACAAATGATTCACTGTCAGATTCGAAGCAGCGAGACTGAGATGGAGACGCAGATATGCAAATAATTGATATTGACGGGTCCCTTATCAGAAAGTACTGGTGCCAGCAAATTAATTTCAGCCACCTGAGTCCTTAGACCTCATTCACGCTAATGACAATTTCCTAATTGTAATAACACATCTACCATTGAGGAATTCCCATGGAGAGCAGGGTGGGCCATGGGGGCCTCTTTGCGCCACTGAGCAATCAGTTCATTAATCAGCAAATCAACTGACAAGCCACAATTTTTTATTTTTTCATTTTGAGTTCTATACTGCGTGGTGCAGTGGGTAGCACTGTTGCCTCACAGCCAGAAGGGTCTGGGTCTGGGATTAACAACAGCCTTTCTTTAAAAATCAGTGAACTGGTCAGTGTAATAATAGAAAGAGTAAATAGATTGGACCAAATGAAAATATTACTTGGTTATGCTTTTCAGAGTCACAATAAAAAGAAAAGAAAAATGAATGCACATAACCCTCTCACTGCTCCATCTGTCTTCCATCTGGCAATCTATGAAAAAGTTAAAAACACATAAGTAGGCTGTTCTCCACAGCTCTGCTTTACAGCTGGTGCTTGACCATGTCTGCACTGCCACATTGTCACTCATTTGATTAGAAAACAAACGAAATATTTTTTAATAGTTTATCAATTTATCTATTAATAAACTGATTATTAAATGGTTGTTTTATCGTTTGTGAGCATCACCTTGGCATTTTACTTGTCCGGTGTTTGCAGGTCAATTTGAAAACTTTTAATGCTGTAAATAGGAGTAGAACTAATTAGATTTGCATACTTGTAATGATGCATTAGAGACCTGCTTCCTGCCCATATGCTGAATAATTCTTGCCAAGTGCACAGAGGGAAGAAGAGCACTTTTTGTGCTTACTTAATCAAGGGGCAGGCTCCTCACACATGGATGCTTTCTGTAGGTGGGTTTAGGGGTGAGTGCTGCTGAGGGATCAACACCAGGCACATTTGGCAGAGCAGGAGCTAGGAGTGCTGGGTCATTAGAAAAGACCTGCAGCCTTCTCAGACCAGTGACCATCAGTGATGTGTGCATTCCAACTACTGTCCTAATTCCTCATGTAGCAAAACACAAATTGGGGAAGAAAAGTACATCCTATAAATCAGTAACGTGTAGAACCAGTAACTTGAAGTAAACATTTTCTGTTTATCAGTTTCTTCATATTGTTTCTGTTTATCATGTTTCTGGAGCAATGTTGGCCCACTCTTCTTTATAACATTGCTTCAGTTCATTGATGCTTGATGGCATTTGTTCACATACAGCTCTCTTAAGATCCAGTCACAGCATTTCAGTGGGTTTGAGGTCTGGGCTTTCCACCATTCCAACACTTTTCATACAGTAAGCAGCTGACTCACTTTTACTCCAGGTCCACAGCAGCTTCTATAAATATGTTGACTTGCATACACCTTGCCAAGTCCTTTAAATTGGGAGTGCTAGTTCAACAACACCCTACCACACATGCTACATGAGCTCTTGTCTTTTTCACTGTCTCTTGCAAGTGCTATTTCTTTTTAAAAAAAAAAAAACTCCCCTCTTCTCCCATGCCTCCCCATCTTCTTCTTTCTCCTAACTCTGATGTCCGTTCATTGCTCATATAGAGCGAATGGCCTCAGGCACTCTAGGCTCTCTGTTCATAGCAGTTTTTCTTAATGTACCTGGCCAAGGTTTTCTTCCCCGTGTGTATTTACAGTGAGCTGAGAGAATCCACACACATTAGTACATCATATGGAATGGAGCGCCTTCCCCACTCCCTTTCGTCCCCAACACATATGCTAATGATGCGTTTGTGTTTATCTTGGCATTCAGCAAAAAAACATGTTCCGAGAGCTGGCAAAGCTGACTGTCTGCCTTACAAATGGCAGCAAGCCACCCGTCTCCACAGAGTGCCATCAACAGACAAGCCCTTAAAATCACCCCTCCTCCTCGCCAAGTCTTTTATCACCACGGGTCTTGAACACTAAAGCACTAAAATATCACCCTGTGATATAGATAAATGATCCAATCAATCACTTGGAAGCGCTTCCATGTTTTATTTTTATCTGCTGCTCATTCAGGTGGATGAATGTTAATGATCTTTTTTTTTTTTTTTCGGGTGAGTGTTTAAACCTTTAATAATAAAAAAAAGCACAAGGGAATTCTCAGATCTTGGTGTCTGTTTTAACTGCTCTTTCACAGTGTATCGTATGTATCATAAAAGAAATGTAGAAGGGGAGAAGTCGTTTATTTGCCGATAGCGTATGCGCTTCATTGGTAAATTCTGCATGACTTTGGGACAAAGCCTGGCAGGTAGGGAGGAATGAGAGGACCACTCTACACTCCCACCCTCTCTAATTCACACTGTATGCCTGTGGTAGCTTGTAGAGCCTCCTGTATCTGTATTCTTCCTGCTGCTGGAGATAACAGGCTGGGCTCCACTGGAGCCAGCTGATTTGGACATGCTCCCACTGGACAATAATGTACCAACCACTGTGCACTCAGACTGTGTCTGATGTACTGGAGAAGAGAGCTTGTGTAACACAAGCTTTTTATTTCATAACCACCAGACACTAATGCAAGAGATAAAGCTGTGTCTCTGCTTTTTTGTTATTGTGGTTAATAGGCTCCTGATGAGCAAGGGCATACTGGTGCTGTCCGTCTCTCAATCATTCTATTACGCTTATTGTCAGGTTTTATGATTTAGGTAGGAAAGAGTGAATTAGTGTGCTTTCACATATGCAGCTCTTAGTCCATTTGATTCAAACTCATGTACACTTTGTTTGGGCAGGTGAGAACACAGCAATCAACCCAGCTGCAGGAAGTGAACCGAACTGCTGTGTATTTTACAAACAGTGTGGGACCGAGCTAATGTGCTACAGAAATATGATATATTCTGGATATCTGGGCCAAAATAAACAAATTAAATGCTGGGCACGTTTTAAACTTTTATGATTTCTTCAGCAGACGTGCTTGCCAAAGGTTTATGTTTTCTCCTACCTTATTTCTGACCACTGAATGATTCTGTTTTTAGCACGTTTTTAAGCGCTTACATGAATGACAGAGATTGATGAAGATATAACACTGTTTAGGTGTTTATATCCTTGTTACTTTATATAACTATCCATTTATGAAGTATTTAAGTATGCCCTCTGTTAATTATGTAATTATATTACAATTATTTTGGGCAGTCCAAAAAACCTACAATTTTTAATAGCTATATTTGCAGTCTAATTATATCTCTGCTACTAATGGACTATTAAAATGAAGCAGAATCATTTTATTATAACTGTGCAGAATTCATTTTGTACAGAATGCATGTACTTCATGGTAGAGTGAAGAGAAAGTGAAGGTTGGAAACATCAAGCAGAACTTCTGTAACACCACTGAACACTTTAGTGAAATAGAACAAAGGCAGCTTACTTTCCGTGTCCTGTCCACATTATATTAGAAGCAATCACTTCTGCAGCGTGATTGGATGTTTGATGAATGAGAACGAGAACTAATATTGCAGAGAAAATTACATGAGCTGATGAAGGTACATTGCACTGCCTGTCTCTTTCAACTTTTTATTTTACAGTACTCTGGCTTATAACACCTTCCTTTCAGCCTGGGCCTCTACAGGCATGCATGCAAATCACAGCCCATACGGCCCAATTTGCACTGCCAATTTGCAGGTGTCGCTTTAGATTTGTTGGATGAAAGCAGTGGTTCAGTGCTCCAAGCCTCCTGAAATGATCTGGCCAGAGTTTTGAAACAGGCTCACACTTAAAACCTGCATACTCTACTCACAAACAGACATACAGTAGGTGTTAATACACCTTGCTCTCACGTGTGAATACATGCACCAACACACACATACACACAGAAGTGTGCAGATTGCACTTCCTCTTCTGCACAGATGCTCAAAGCCCTAGAGGTTTGGAGAGAGTCTGCTCAGACAAGGATGTGACAGGGCTTAATTAACCATACAGCACAGCAGTGGAAGACATTTCACTGGATTGCTGTCTTTTGTGCTAATGCTAAGCTGTTCACTCATAAAGTGCAAAGACACTGATTACAGAGCCATAACAAAAATGCGAAGACGAGGAGATAAAACAGTTAGAAATGTCTTTTTAGTGCAGGTGATTGACACATTGAGTGAATGTGTGGGTGTGAGTCAAGGAGAATGGTAGGTGGCTTTGGCTTTTTAGTGGCACTAACTGAAATATCCCTCCCTCCCTGACCCCCCCCTCTTTCTCTGTCTCCCTCTCCTCCACTCACCTTGCAGACACTGAGGGTTGTGATCACAACTGGAGGAAGTTCCACGGTCATTGTTACAGATACTTCATTCACCGACTCAACTGGGAAGATGCGGAGAAAGATTGCAGAGAGCACAACGGCCACTTGGCCAGCATTCACACCAGAGAAGAGCAGGACTTCATTAACAGTCAGTGACTCAGTCAGTGTTCTTTTAACAAACTGTGTAATGCTTTTTGTAGTACATCCAGTGAACACTTCACACTTTATACGTGTTTTCAAAAAGTCATAACATGTCTATTGCTAACCTTCTCTAATGCATAAAATTAGATCAAATACATTAGCTCTTCTTGAATGATTTTCATAGCTGGCAGTTTAATTCTGTGACTTCAGATGCTTAACAAATTACTACATGGACCAGAAGAAATAAGTAATAACGAGAAAAAGCCCCTCATCTAAGAGATTTATCTATATATTTTGCTTCACAGCAACTCCAGAATAAAAAAAAAAGTCAAACATTTTGTTCCATATATGTAGGCAAATGTATCCTTTGTGATTAGCTTTTGATAGTGAGCCTAAAAGTGTAGCACCAAAGGGAGACAACGAGGAAGAATGTGAATATGCAGATTTGAAATGAGAATTGTAGATAGCACATGTACTGCTGACTATTTTGCAAATAAATTGGTTTTAGTAATGTAATTTTTATTGTTATTTTTAGTACATTTGGGTGGATGTTTGTAGAGTTTATGTGCTTATAAAAAAAACTGTTAGACAAATTGGAACGTGATTTTACAGCTGGTGTGAATTATAAGGTGTGATTTAAAAGCTGGTTGAAATAGACATTTGTGCATGACTTTATGATGTGTACTGACATTTATTCAAATGATATCATAATTTATATCTATTTTATTATATGTAATAATATTCTTACAATGTACACTCCTGCCAGTAATGTTGTAGGTTATATAAAATATACAATTATAATGCATTTGTTGACATTGTGGAGACACTTGCTATTCACCACTGTTTCAAACACAACTTGTCTTCACATAGAAGAACAACAAATTTACCTCAAAAGCCCATACATTTATCAGTTATTTAGTTTCCACCATATGACAGCTACCACCTACGAATGCTACGTCTGAGACATATGAAGCCAGACAACTGCATCTTTTTCAACTGCTGCTCATGCAGCATCAAAGGACAACATAACACACCTGAAAGAATGATCTATTCAACCTCTTCAATATATATGAGCTTTCAAATGCCCACAGTTGGCTAATATTTCTGTAACTGATCTTAATCTCTGGATTATAAGGCAAACACTTTTCTGTTGGACCACTTCAGAGCTAAAAAGGTGTGTTTAATCATCTTGAAATCACTAGTCTCTACACCTTCAATAAAAGAAGCTCAGCTATTAGGAAGATTAACAGTCCCTATATTGATGTTCATCTCCAACACTGACTGAAATCCTATTCTCCCTTCTCCAAAATCCTTATTCACAGGGACAGCTTGCTTATGGTTGATGTAACATTCGTGTGTTATTGGCAGCCAGTATCTATGTGTTAGGACAGTGGTGAATGCTTTGGGCCTGAGTGATATCTGAGAATGAAAACATTTTGTTGGGGAATAAAAAGAATCACTGCTGGATACTGGTTGTGAAGCTGATTCTGGTTTGGGCTTGTGGACAATCATGGACAATGACTTAAAATGGTGTGTTTTTGACTCTTGATTTCACAGTAATCTTTTCTCATTGGGAGATTACAAGACTGAATCCTGATAAGCCCAAGAGAATGTAATTTGGCCCTGCTTGCCTGTGGGAAGGATGGTGTTTCTCTTTCTTGTAGATCAGAGTGATGCTAGCCAATCTATTTGAGATTGAACACCAAATGTGAAGTCTATTTTTAGTTGACCTTGTTGTTTGATTCGATCTTGTTTTGGACTCTCTGTTTTTTTTATTAACAGGTATGAGCCATGAGAACACTTGGATCGGTCTGAATGACAGAACAGTGGAGGAGGATTTCCGTTGGACTGATAAAATGGATCTGGTGAGGCAAGGCCATATGCTCACTTGTCTGCCAGTAGATGTTTCCAGCTAATTTGTTTGATGGGCATATTCTTTGTCAGTTTTTTGTTTAGTTGCCTTTTTTTGATAAGTATAGTCTGCTGACTGCAAAAAGCAAGACAGCTACATTGCTGAATCTTTTTAAAAGAAAGCAGAAGGTTGGGTCATGATACGAGACAGCTGCAATGTTTAATCAAAAACTGCCTATGGTGGGAGCTTTCTGTTCTTGTGCAATTTAGGGGCCTTTTAAATAGCTCTGTTAGTGTATGCTCTGAGACTAATTATACCTCAAAATATTTCACTCTCTGAACTTGTTTATATGTAAAACCTCAAATAAATGCTGAATCTGGAAATGGATTTGTAATATGCTGAATATGTGGCAAGATATATGTGGCTAGCAAAGTCAAGAGATTGTTTGTGTTTGAAATATCCCTGTGCCTTCTGCAGCAATATGAGAACTGGAGGGAGAACCAGCCTGATAATTTCTTTGCGGGAGGAGAGGACTGTGTTGTGATGATCGCCCATGAGAATGGCAAATGGAACGACGTGCCCTGCAACTACAAGCTGCCCTACATCTGCAAGAAAGGCACAGGTGTGTGAAAGAGAATGGGAGATAGAGAATGAAACGATGTGTGTTTGGCATTCAGTGTGTTGTTTTGTGTTTATTAATTTCTGCATTCAATATATTAATAGATATTGGCATGAACCTTCAAGGCACTTTTGAACACTTGCAGCAATTGTCAACTTATATTAGTGCTACTTGCATACACTGGTTTGAACTCCTGTCTTATCTTATCATATATCATATCCTCAGTCACCCTTGATCACGCATCTGCCTCTTAGAGAGTGATCTCGGCTTTCTGCACTTCTTTTCGTCAGTCTTGGAAGCAGTGAAGGTATGATAGAGGCTTTGTCAGGAGGGCCCTTTTTAAAAGCTTCATTATAACATCAAGTAGTTTGTGGTCTTTCTATAATACTACAGGCACTTCAGTTCACTCCTTTGTGGGCCAATTATACTCATTTTGTCTGAGGATTTGCATATGGAGCAGACAGGGCCTGCAGAGTAGCCAGGTTTGGCTGCCTGGCTAGACTGTGAATAGTTACTCTGGTTGCTTACAACATTTTAACAAATGGCACTCATGCAATGCTGCATTAGTACTGGTTCTTTTTCATGATGACTGAATCTAAGCTCAGGGGTGGAATCATAAATGTATTTGCTAGCCCACTAGGGAAATGAAAGCTCCAATGTGCTGTCCAGTCCCATGGTATGTATGTTTCCCCAAAGGCTGGATTAACTAGGCTAAAAAGTGACATCTGATATAATTGATCTCAAAAGTATGACTATGGAAAATAAGCGAGTACTTGAATATCTGGCATGGGCAGCTTCATGTAGCCAAAGTCTTGGGTCTTAGAATCCTGGGTTCTAAATATCTTTATGCTCTCAACAAAAGGGCAAAAACTTTTTAGCTAACATTTTAAATGTGAGTTTGATGCATATTGATGCATCATTTAAGTCAGGCTAGTGGCTTCACTCAATGAAGTTTAAAAATGTGAGGTTTAGTACTGTGTGGTACTGTATATTTCTTAGTTTTGTCAGAGTTCAAGGTCATTAATATGGCTAGTAAAAGTAGTTCATACCAGCAGGTGGCAGGACAAGCATTTCATGCTGAAATGACAGGTTTTTCTGGTGGTTGGATGAGTAAAGGGAAAAAATAGACAGACTAGAGATGGTAATAAGATCACCTATATTGTGTCTGAGTCAAGACTAAGACCTTAAAGGATCATATTTGAGTCAAAACCAAGACTTTGGAGGAGGTGAGGTCGAATCCTAGAAAACTTTTCAAGACCATGGATTTAAGTATGTCCAACTACAGGGGAATCACACTTCTCAGCCTCCCTGGGAAAGTCTATGCCAGGATACTGGAGAGGAGAATTCGGCTGTTAGTCGAACCTTGGATTCAGGAGGAACAATGCGGTTTTCGTCCTGGTCGAGGAACACTGGACCAACTCTATACCCTCCAGAGGGTGCTCGAGGGTTCATGGGAGTTTGCCCAACCAGTCCATATTTGTTTTGTGGATCTGGAGAAGGCATTCGACCGTGTCCCTCGGGGTATTCTGTGGGGGGTGCTCCGGGAGTACAGGGTCCGGGGCCCTTTGCTAAGGGCTGTTAGGTCTTTGTACGACCGGAGCAGGAGCTTGGTTCGCGTTGCCAGCAGTAAATCGGGCCTGTTCCTGGTGCATGTTGGACACCGCCTCCCTGGGGAGGTGTTCCAGGCACGCCCCACCGGGAGGAGATCTCGGGGAAGACCCAGGACACGCTGGAGGGACTATGTGTCTCGGCTGGCCTGGGGACGCCTCGGGATGGCTGAGGTGTCGGGGGAGAGGGAAGTCTGGGCATCTCTGCTTGTTGGAAGAAGATGGATGGATGGATGGTTGGATGAATTTAAGTAGAGTTATTTATGATCACCACTGTTAATATTCAAAAGTTACATTTCTATAGGCGAGATGGGGGCTTGTTGGCTATAGAGGCAGGTTGGCACACTATATCTCCAGATCTCTACAGCAAGTTGAAACAGAAAATCTAACACAAAACCTCTACCCTCATCAAGACACTTATATTCTGTAAAAATACCTGAAGGTCAAAAAGGTGCTCTGCTGGAGTCAACCTGAACATTTTATGAGGTCAAAAATTAAAAAACAAAAAGTGTCACCTTTGACAGTTCCCATTAAAGTGTGTAAAAGTAAAAATAGCAACGAGCTAGGATTTCATATTCACAAAATGTGATATTTTATGGCATTATGTACCTCTCAACATAAGTGAGAACAATTCAAGAGTGATATTGTTTCTTAAAGTTTAATCTCTTTCCAGTTTATACTTTGCTTTGCCCCCTGAATAAAGAAAAAAATGGTTGCACAAACTGACCCAGAAAAATCCACAAATTGTTCAACACTGTTTCGTTTTCACGTGCTCCACGTGCATACATGCTAAAGAGTGATAGGCAATTAATCAGCAGGCACACACTGAAAACTCTCACACTACACACCTATACATCTACCGCTAGGCAACGGCTAGCCTCCCCACCGTAGGCCCTCAACCTAACTAACATTACTAAACATGAAAACAATGTTAGACACAGAAACCCTGCTACTAAGGCCTGACGGATACAAAAAAGGAATCACACAAGAGTTACAAATATAGGTAGCTCACATGAAACAGGTTACCAAGTAATAATATGGGTAGTCAAACAACAACTTCACACAGAGAAGCGGAAAACGCTAAACACCCACCTACAAGCAATCAGAAGTGGACAGCACAAACACCAATCCTAGATAATAATGATAAACAAGCTTATCTCAGTCTATGTGTTCTGTAATACGAGAGGTTGTCTACACTAGACAAAGGGACAAATGATATACCTGAAGCAGTCTACTAGCACACAACCTCAGCTGTAGCCAGAGGAAGCCAACAAGCAGCTTCACTACCCAGAAGTCACGAAGAAGGAAGATAAAAGGGACATGTGGACGCAATCAACCTGACAACACATCCCCTAACAGCACTAAACCAGCTTTCTTTATAATCATTAGGAGGGTGCTGTTTGGGTGGGAAAAATACATGTAAATAGGATGGAGAAGCCGTACTGTAACATCACTGTAAGTGCAAGTTACTGTGGTTGCACTCACAGAGTGGCAGAAAGACTAACATACTCCATTCAGCAGCATTCAGTTTGAATGCCGTGAAAACACAAACACACATTAAATGGGAAAGAGCTGCTGTGAGGAAAACAAACAGTCTCAAGGTCTCCCTCTTTTATTATGAGTCAAACCCATGCAGCTCTCAAGATCAATCCAAGATCAAGTACAATTGCTATCAATTCCAAGACAAGACCAAGTAAGTAGCCTTGAGACCAAGTCCAGGCTTGAGTACTACAGCAATATTACAAACTGGAACTACAAACCCCAGAAATTTCCAGAGAAGTTGGGACACTTTCTAAAAATGCAATAAAAACTGAAATCTGTCATTTTTTTATTCACTTGAACCTTTATTTATGAACAAAGAAAAGACTTTCAGTGTTTTCAATGAGGAACTTTTTAAAATATAATTGTTAAATATAAACAAATGTAGAAATTCATGGCTGCAACACACTCAAAAAAATGTTGGGATAGAAGCACATTGACTACTGGGTCACATCACCTTTTCTTTTAATTATACATTTTAACTGTTTGGGAATTGAAGATACTAATTGTTGCAGTTTTGCAAGTGGATTTTTTTCCCCATTCTTGCTGTGTACAAGACGTGGTCACTGTTATCTGATTCTCTTTTTCATGATGCGCCATACATTTTCAAAAAGAGACAGATCCGTACTGCAGGCAGGCCAGTCAAGCATACATACTCTATCTCTCTATGTCTGTTGTAACTCATGCAGAATGAGGCCTGGCATTGTCCTGCTGAAATAGACATGGAGTTTCTGGGAAAAGACATCATCTTGATGGCACTTTTTGTTGGTTTCTCATATTTGGCACATAAAATCTGACGTCCGTTTTTTCCCAGAAACAAGCTGAAACGTGGAATCATTTGACCACAGAACACATTTCCACTGTCTTTTGGTCCATCTTAGTCATTATGATGTCTGCACTTAAAAGCATAAATGTGCGTTAGGTCATAAAATGCACGTTATATGGTAATCATCTTGTATCATAATTCTTATTTTACCCATATAGACTGTAATGCTGCTTGGTTAATTTTAACCATGATGTACCTTGATACACTGTAAAAAACTTAACAAGTGAAAATATCTTTAATATGGGCAACAGTATATAATATTTCTTATTGTGAGTTTATTATTAATTGAATATTCAGCCTGTTTTGGAGGTTTCTACCTACTGTATTTCAAGATTTAAAATGTTCTTATTGGGAGATCATTTTGCTTCTCTCTGGAAATAAAAGCTTAAAGTTAGCTGCCAGTAGAACAGAACTATTTCGAGCTTGAAATTTGTGGGAGGAAAATGTTTTAAAAATGTTTTTACTGGTTTACTATATTTGAATATATTCAATATATTTTCATTTGCTGTCATTTTTTGCAGTATGGGCTCCCTTAAAGACAGTTTTGTGTTCATTGTGTTGTATGTTACTGTAAACCTTACAGAGCTGCAGTTAGGAAGCCTTCTCTGCCCTTAGGCAGTACTAAACCCTGAGTCAGTAAGGTAATCTCCAACATGTGACTGTAACATTAAATTACCTACTAGGATTTGATAGCACTATAAAGGCAGCAGGAAACATCCTGAAGCGTTTTGCTTGGATCTGATTTGAAAAACACCATGCAGCGTTATTTTACAAAAATCTCCCTGGTGCTGCTGCCATTAATGACAAATTACAGCTTCATTCAAGTGCAACAGTTGGAAAGTGGCACTGTTTACCACCCTGCACAATAAACTTTGTGTAAGTGTGTTATATTGTGCAGCAATAACATTCCAGGAAGGGTGAGGAACTAAGTGATAATTTTGCTAAATGGCAGAATCTGGAAACTTCCCTCTATCTTTCTCTGATGTGCACATCTTCAATGACATTGATTTGGTCTTTTGTATTTTGTGCAGCAGTAGGGCTTTTTAAGATGACATTTGGCTGCATGCCTCTCCACAGAGGCACAGAGCTCTTGGTGTGTTCACACATGGAGGGGGTGGAATCTTGAGAAGGGGCTAAAGGGGCTGCTGGCTGATGCATGTCAACAGCGACTGGCATGAGACATCTCAAATCAATTTTCTTCTTGTAGTATCTGATTAATCTGGAAGGATAACAGATAACATTTGGCATTGATTGTTGTTTTAGTGTTGTGGTTGTTAAAGAAAGATTATCTCAAAGGAAACAGCTGAAACATGAAGTAATAACAGTCTGTAATGGTAACAGGTTTGAGTAGGTTTTCAGTGATTTGCTAGCTTGATGTCTGAATGATGTTTGGAGATGTCTGGATGTTTGTCAGGAAATTACCAGTTAACACGTGTTCTGTCTGCAAATTAGTTCCCTGATGTGCTTCTTTTCTCATCACTGCAGACTTGGGTCAGTTTCATTTCGCAGACTCAGTAAAGAGAGACACAGAGTGTAAGCAACAAGTCTGCCACCTAAGGAAAGAGAAAAGAACTACAACAAGACCTTATTGAGATGAAAGCAGAATGAAACTTTCTTATCTTGATTTTTCATATTTTTGTTCATCAGTATCAACCACTTTACAAGACACTTTCTGCAATTTCCATCAAAGTGTGATGACTTTTTGGCTGCTTCTAAATAGCTCCAGATAACTGACTGTGTCACCTTGCACATGTGGCAGTGGCAGAAATATTAACCAATAATATTATCATGCTTTACCTCTGCAACTTCCATAGTCTATAGAAAACAGAGAGCTGTTTGTTCAGAAATACAGCACATCACACTAGTAAAATGCATTTCTGTTGTCATGATGTCCTTAATCCTGGAACTGTCACTGGCTCCTGAATCGCATTTCTCACCCTTAAAATACATACATTTCCTATTAGTTTTACTTTAGTAACTGAATAAAATGCTTTAAGATGAGTAACTGAACAATAAGCTGGAGCAGTATGGTTGACGTTTGGCATTGTTCAGCACTCTTTCAATTTCAATTGAATTGTAATTAGTAAATTCATTACAGTTTTAACATGAAGTCTGTTTTCTTGACGTTATTAACTGATGTGCTATTGTTATGTCTACTGTAACAATAGTATTCCTGCATTTTTTTACTCAACTGAGTTATGTGAGTAATGGCATGTCAGTCCGTGTCTGAGGCCCAGTGTAGGTCTAATTACACTAATTTCCTGTTCTTTTCTTGTCCTGTCTATTTCCTGGCTACCACATTGAAATTTCTGTTATATTTAACCATTTCTACAATCACCTGGTTCATAATCACTAAAGACTTGTTAATGGTGTGTTAATGACAGATGTAATGTGTGATGACCTGGGAAAACCCTTCTGAAATTTCCCCTATATGAAAGTCTAAAAACTATATGTATATTGCATGAATCTCAATCAGAAGTAAAGTTAAACATTCTAAAGCATTATGGTTACTGCAGAAAATGAAAATGAAGAAAATTGC
Source organism: Doras micropoeus (assembly GCA_028566355.1). Classification (NCBI taxonomy): domain Eukaryota; kingdom Metazoa; phylum Chordata; class Actinopteri; order Siluriformes; family Doradidae; genus Doras; species Doras micropoeus. The sequence goes on along the minus strand of JAOUQY010000004.1, from coordinate 15,085,092 downwards.
ATTTAAAGATTCCATTCCAACTCCACTGAGAGATACAAATGCAGAGCACTGATATTTATTTATTTCATTTGCATTAAATTGAATATGCAATACATATTACAATTATTAAGTTTATCAAAGAATCATAACTTTAGGCTGGGGAGTATGCAATCACTTATCAGCATAATAAGCATCCATTTTCACACTAAATGTCCTATGGAATGTACAGGGGTTAGACAATGAAACTGAAACAGCTGTCATTTTAGTGTGGGAGGTTTCATGGCTAAATTGGACCAGCC
>JAOUQY010000004.1:15039030-15049940 GCA_028566355.1 Doras micropoeus | reverse complement strand
TTTAATCCCTGTGAATTTGTAAACCAAGCACAAGTCAATAAAAAACACTAATGCCACTTATTCACTGCCAGTGGAATGACTGCCAGTTTCAGGACACTCCATTTTATACAACCACAACCATAACAGACTTAAGAACTATTCTTTTGAGTAAATACACCGCATTCTGGACTATAGTGAGCATTATGTGGTCTATACATAGACACATTAGTTCCAGTTCAGACGTTTAAACAAGCAATGATTTTGGACTCAATTTTATTTTAATTAGCTTAGAAGATAACACATTAACACCACCCTACCTAAATGTAACCCTAACTTTTAGGGGTGTGCTGGAGTATTTTCAAATACCTGAGCCAACCACTTTGTCCAACCACTTTTGAGAAGTCATTCCTGCATTAATTTCTGAATTTTCATTTGCAGGTTTGGTAACTACATTACTATGAACATATATTGCCACTGTCAGGTTTATTAATCCGGTTAGATTTTCATTTCAGTAAAGAGTTTGTAACTTGCGTCTGTCCTCTCAGCTATAGGTTGTTGCTTTGTTGAAAATATATAGTCTAGTGTGGTCCAGTTTTATGTTCCTTTGGTATTTTTTCAGAATGAAATGACCATTTAGTGATGCTCTGAGAGTTTCACCTGGCACTAGTTAAATATACTTCATGTCGGCATGTTGAAATGAAAGTACAACTGGGGACATACATAGATAAATATAGAAGACTCAGATGTATATTCATCTCTGTGGATGAAGTGAAAGGTTACAGATCTGACACTTCGGAACTGCAACCACGATAAACCTGAACCGACAAACCGAGCACACGCTGCTTAGAGTTAGAAAAGATGGCTGAAGTCACATAGGATACTTTCACACCAGAGGATTCTAGCAGAGGATAGACCGTTTCTTCACTTATTGTTGTTGTATTCAGCATTTAGTTTGGACATTCAGGGAAAGTTCCTTTTTCATAGTCCATAACAAAGTTATAGTGACCATAGTGAGTCAGTTTATGTCATATGAGAGATGGACTATGAAACAGCATGTATGTATATCTTTATTTCTGTCTTTATTCTCACAGTTAAAGCTAAACAACTAAAACCTCATCATCAGTAGAGCTTTAATCCACCCCCACTTTTCCCATGACCTGTTCACATTGTTTCCTCACTGTTCGTAGTTGTTCACAGCTTCCAGAGCTGACCAGCTTATAATTTCACAAAACGCTTTAAACGTTGTGGAACCAGTTCCTTATAGTGTTTCAGATAATACTTAAGATAGACAGTAGAGCTTCAGGTAGACAAATGATAAATTCTTTAGCTAGCCCAACAGGCAAATCAAAGCTCTAGTTCCATGTTCTTCTTTCCCAGAAAACCCTGTTAACTGGTTACAAGGTAGCCAATGTAATTGAATTCAAAGCATGCCAAACTAAATATACATACTAATAAAAAACTATTAATACAGTTGGACTTGAAGCACTGGGAGGGGTGAATTCATGCAGTCAAATCTTATTGCATCCTGATAATATCTCAGGTGATAAAGCCTTGCGTTTGCACACACAACAGTAAGGCAGAAAGTCTTTGGCTAACAGTTCAGCTTGAAGCTGTGGTGTTCTTTTTCACACGTACACAAGATATTTGCTCTTATTTGGAGAGTTTCTGTGTTTTCACTCTTTAAATTGCAAGGCAATAAAGCTTCATCTGTCCATCACCTTTTAGCAAGATAAGTCCGTGTCCTGAAAATATCAACACTACAAACACATGATGTTCCACTTTTAATATTGTTCCATATTAGGATTTGATGCAATTTATATTTCAACAATTGTTCATCACCCGTCTTTTCTGTTTATTCTCTGAGTCTGCTGGTGATTCACGCAGAAATTACGCCATCCGTGATTGATGGTGAAGTTTATTCTCTGACATCTTGTTGACTTCTCAACCATGAAACAGTGTTGATGTTTTAAATTGGCACTCTCAAACAGTGTAAGTGTGTCTAGGTATCATAGTTATCATCAGGTCATCCTGTTTCCTGATAACTTATTGGCTTCTATGAGCCTTCATGGTATTTTCCCATAAAATGTACTAAACTCATCCCAGTGGATTGGTGCATCAGTGAGGTTGGGGTTGGGACTCTGGCTTGTGCCCTTCATGCATCCATGATAAATTACGGAAAGATTCCTGTGTAAAACATGGGCTTGTGTGAAAGGGGTTGTAAAGTATAAGTCACTGTTTTGGCCTCTGGGAATAAGTTATCTCTGAATTTGTTTTTTTTTTATCTTTTTGAATGCACTTTTAATATTAAAACATTATATAGTAAACTATTTTCTAGTATAATCAGCCCTTGATTCCAGACAAAAAAGCAATAAAAGTGTTCATAAAAACTGAACTCAAGCAAAAACGCAACATTGGACAGAACCAGAAAATGTCACCTACTATTGCTTTATTGTATCACATTCACAATAAGTGGATTCCTCATGTGTCTTCTTAACCATATTTTGAAATAATGTTAGCTTTAACTAATTACTATTTCTCCCCAGTCATGTTGGTTTGGATTGTTCCATCTGAACCTCACACAGCCTTTTCCTGGAAGGTCTAGCAATCTTTTTTTGGCACCATGTGCTGCATTTTGAATGCAGCTGTGGTTAGTGTGCAATTATCAGCTTGTAGATGCATCGGGTCAAGCGCCGGCTCTGTGGCCTGGAGCCGGACTACAGGCTCTGACGAGGCATGTTTGGTTTTTTGGACCCAAAATGCAGCATCACACTGAGGTCAGGAGGAAGCCATTAGTGGGCCGAGAGTGTCGGTAAACAAGTGCAAAGAGCAGTGAAGGAGAAACACAAGTAAAAATATAGATAGGGTGATGTTGTTCTGAATTTCCGAATGCACAAGTCTGATCAGTAATCTGATGTGTTGGCAGTGTTTTTTGTCTTGCTTTCAGTCAGGTTCAGAAATGTTCTAGCAGACAACATCATTAAACTGGGCAGCTCCACCCTAGACCACAAGGAAGGTTCATTGTGACTCACCGGCATTGAATTTGCTGCTGATGGCTCGATAATGGAGAATATACCCACCCAGACAGACTGGAGTGTCAAATTACAGTCATAAACAGAGAGTGAAAGGTCTAAATAAAGCACAGACTTGTTAAAAAAAAATCTTTTTTGTTTCAATGAATCTGTGGAATTTCAAAATAATTATAGGTTTCTTTTACAGGTTCTCTGACCTGTTTAAATTGTTTTTAGTAAGCAGGTCTTGAATTTGAATATTTTTCAGTTTTCCAGTTATTGATGGAAAATATTACACAGTATACAGATGCAAAAATGTGTGTGCATTAGGAATGTGTGAAAAGAAAGTGTATTCTAATGGGATAAAAAAAAACTGATACTGAAAAATGACTGATTTTGAGGCTTGCCAGAAAGGTTCACATGCCATCTGGTTGAGACTGGAGGTGTGCCTTCGAACTGGGATATTCAGTATAACAGCACAACCTTGAGTGTGATATTGCTTTTATACAACAATTCTACAAGCGCCATTTATTAGTTAACAGTAATAAGAAACAACAGATTACGATTTCCTTGTTTATTTGATCATTTATTTGGCTCCTTCAACACAAATATTTCCGCAGCTGGACTGGGATTAAACTATTGCCAGGCAACGCATAAATATTTTCCTGCACACTAGCTTGCCACTTTGTGTAGGTCTACATGTTACCACAGAAATACATGAATAATAAATGCAATAAATGTAAATTTACTTTACTTTAATTACACCTCATCACATACAAGGTCTGTCCATACAAGCTGGCCTTTCAAGTACATTTTAATCTTGGGGAACAAGAAGAAATCACACAGAGCCACGTCGGGGCTATAGGGTGGATGTGGAAGAGCTGTAATGATTTTTTTCCAGCCAAAAATTCACTCAAAGCCAGTGAAATGTGACTCATGTCATGATGGCAGATCCATGACGAGGCGATCTGACAGCACACACGCAAAACCCTCTTTCTCAAACATTCCAAAACTCTAAGGTCATACGTAACATTTATTGTTGTCTGTCACACACACACACATACCCCCCACACCCCCCACTGTCCCCATGCATAAGCCCTAAGGCATGTGGGAATTTCATTCTCATTACTTTCCGGACAGACCTCATATAACAGTCTTTAACTTTAACATTTATAAGAGTATTCAAAAGGTATAAGCATGTCTCACTGTCATAGCTATCAACACATCATCCTCTTTCCTGGTAATGTATTCGCTTCTCTTCACACCTGAGCCCTAATGATCATTTCCCAGCAATTGTACTAGGTCTCTTCACAGTAGATTCTCAGCTAGCATGCTCAAGTTTTAAAACTGCATGCATATTTTATTGGCTCAGGTAGCTGTATCCTTCTGACTGACAGGATTAATTTAGCACGCTGAGTTCCATGGTGTGTAACATACACAAGCTTTAATGTAGGTCTGAAAGGGTTAACAGGCAGCCAATGACTTTAATTAGAGAGGTACTGATTGCAATTTTCTTGGCCAATTCAGATTCCCAATATTTTTAAGTCATGACTGGCTGATTCCGATTTTGGCCGATTCCAATTTTCGTTCTTTCTAAGAATTGATGTGATGTTAGTTCTGTTTGATCAAACAGTACTAGAAATCATGGCCACAGATAAAAGAAAATGCACGACTTGCAAAACGTGCCCACAAAATAATTTTGATTTTTACCCCTGTCCCCTCTGGGGGTTCTGTATACTTTTGCCATGCATGTAGGCTGTTGCAAACAGTGAGCTTGTTGTCTTCTTCTCTCACATTGAAGAACTTACACATTGAAGACATGGCTGTGACCTAAATACATCCCTTCTCCCTCATTAGTATTGCGCTATATACAGTTTACTAAGTAGCACTAAAAACAACTGAAATCGGACTCTTCCTCATCATCAACATGTCAACACGGATCTCTTAAACAAACATGCGAGTGGCTGAGCCCTGTTTAAAACTTCGAACTGAATGAACTGAATTCTGAATTAAAGTTAGTAAAGGCACTGTGCTGTTCATGCGTGTTTGTGTTTGTGCTGCGGTCACGCTCGTGCACAAGTGTAAATGTGACCGGCACAGAATCAGTTATATGAGACTGTTCCGGTCACCGGCCGATCAATCGGTGCATCTCTAACTTTAACCCTGTAACTGGCAGGAAGGTCTGAAAGCTGTACTCAACTCTACTCAGTTTATGTGTGATTCGTCCACTGTTTGTAATGAGTTATGTTGTAAATACTTCATTAATTGTCAGTGTAATAAGATTTTCCCCTTAATTTTACCACAATTGCTTGATCTTTGTAAAATGTTATGTTTGGTGGTAACACAAAATTTGATCTCATATTTGTAAGCGTGTGTTGTCTTTTTAATAACTGTTTTCCATTGCCAAGTTATTTAAAACTTAATACTGAAGTATTGTCATCTGTTACAAATATCCGGTTATTCAGAGGATAGTATTTAGCCTACTATGCAAACAGTGAATGAAAATACACAGAAGGGAAATGGATCCTGTATCTCACAATACTTTGCTCAGCTTTGCTCAGCTTCTTGGGAACAGTCCTAATAGTTGCTTGTTGGAACAGGGAAGTTGGCAATAATAAATTAGTATGAAAGTGACATAATTCATCTTTCCAAAGAATTTCCTGTTAAACCAAAACAATGGTGGTGCTTCTTTGTCCCCTTATTAAACAATTAACTTTTCTATCTTTTCCCTCATTTCAATTTTCCCTCATTTCTTTTAAAACCTGGTTTGGATATAGCATAATGGATGTATGCTTGATTTTTATTTATTTATTTTTTTAATAAGAGACCATTGGTTTGTCCATTTATTGTTCCTAATGTACTAAATTAATGAGCAGCTTACTTATATACAAAAATAAAGTATATAAAGACCTTCTCTTTCCCTTTCATAGTGAAACTTGAAACAGCCAAAGCATTTACAGCTTTCTCACATTTTATTATATCCAATCCTAGGAGCGGATGGTTTTCATATATGGCTCAAACACACAAATGAGTTCACATGAAGTGAACCCTAGAGCACCAGTGACCAGAGATCCCTTTCTGAAATTAGATTGAAAAGATCATATGTCGCCCCAAAAGCTTAAATAGTTATGGATTATCAGATAAGATACGTCCACCATAATCACTGCAGCAAGATTACTGGATTCACTGAACCTACAATGAATGAACTACTGAATGTGTGAAAGCACACGGAACAGACATGGCTCATGTTCTCTTCAGCCTGAGCGAATACAAGACATGCTCTCTCTCTCTTCATAAAAGAGTGCCCTTTCCCTCTCTGCCATAGCCGGCTGTCCTCATGAGCGTCGAGCTGTGGCAGAGGAAATTAACAGAGTCATGCTGGATGAGTTCCATGTTCTCCTGCTGCTCACACTGCTTGCAGAACAACAGAATATGTGTTTGGGGCTTAACTCTACAGAGGAAAATAAGTAAAACAGGGTGGAAAACCCCTACTCTATAATCTAATTTCAGAACAAGACAAAGCTTGGGCTTTTAAAATTTGGAGCCTTTATCTTGAAACTGTAGAAACATGTCGTTCTTACTTGTAAAACCACAGATGTGTAACTAACACTGGTATATGTGGCACTACTGTGGGTTTTTCAGTGACTTGCTGTGTTCTTACCCTTTGAAGGCTGAAGGCATTGGGCAGATAAAGATCAGAGAGGATCAGACACATGTGAAACAGGAGACGTGAGTCAGTCAGCGAGTCAATTGCACTCAGGTCATAGAATAATCCTCCTGGCTTTAACATCTCAGTGTGGGGCCACCTAGAAAATACTGAGCCACCAAATACATCCTCCATAATCAAAAGAATAATAACAAGAAAGCCCTGTGTCCTGGAATGAACTTCTCCAGCTGCAAAATATTCATTTCATTCTTAAATGCTCCCAAGAGCACCTAAGAAGTTTAAACGACTTTTTTGACAATCCCAGGATTTTATTCTTTTCCAGCAACATTAATCATAGATAGTATAATATCAAGACATATGTATCATATCAGTGTAGGACACATATATGTATAATATCAATATTGTGTACAGTTTTATATCTATGAATATTGGTGCAGAATTGGTGCATTTTTTTCTATTGGATTTTAAAACTGTAAAGTGTAATGTTTTTATTGTCCCTTTCTTCTGTTCTAAATAATTGAATTTCTAGAAAAGTTTTTTGTTTTTTTAAATTCAGCAATACTTTTAGGAATCCTATATATCCTGACATATCTTTTATCATATTTTTCCATATTTTCTGACCTCACCCCATGGCGGTATTATTAAATGCATTATTACTGCATTTAAAAATCTGTCACAAGAGGAAGGCTTCCCTCATACGAGAAAAGGCTTCACCCTGTTTGGTTTCTGACATGGCAGGTCCTTTAATATAGATGTTTACTCCATCTTTCTTGCTGGTGGCCATCATTCTTGCTTCTTACTGTATTCGCTCAATAGGTTTTCCTGTAACGATAATGGCACTTTACAGGAAGAGGTCATTCTGCGGCCCAATAATGATCGCTAGTCTATTGATCATCCCACAAGATGGGCCTGGGAAAGATGGACACCTGGTTAGTGTGATGTGTTAACCGTTGCAGCGTCTGGGAAGTGTCAGGCAGCAGATGGACTGAGGAGAAACACGACTGTGGCCTCAGAGCATCTGGAGCTTGAAGGCTTGATGAGCATTTTGAATATGTGTGTTTAGGCTTCTGATGGTTGGATTGAGGTTTGTGAAACAAAAGAACATTTAACTCTGGAAAGCAGAACATGGTTGAGCCAGAGTAGTCCTGGTTCAGTTACTTAGTGTGCTCTAGGATGTTGATTGATTCCGTTTCTCTTACCACTCCTGATTGGCTCTTGACTAAGGCACTTAACGCTAATCTGACCACAGGGATGGGAACACAGTAGTAGCTTTTGTGCCATGGTGCCATGGAAAAGAGAAAGAACAGCTAAGTAGTTCTGTTGTAGAGAAATAAAATATATAAGGGTATATTAGATCTTTATAAAGATTGTAAGCAGGGTTGTTCTCAAGATGCACACAGTCCTAAAATATAGCTAATGTTTACATCCTAAAACATGGCTAATTAGGACAACGTTGCCAGATCAAGCTTTACATCAGAGTATTCACTTGTTCAGGTGATCTTCAGGTGATGCTCTGGCCATTTCACATTCACATATAGCCTTGTTATCTTCCTGACCACAAATAGGGAATCATTTTGCCAGGTGAAACATACAGCGATCAGCCAGAGACTGTAGTCCATCTGTTTTTCTGTATACCTGCTCTGTGGTGGTCCTGTGGGGGACTAAAAATGTCTGCAGAAACACAGATGGACTACAGTCTCTATCTGTAAAACTACAAAGTGCACCTGTATGGTCAGTGGAGCTGATCAAATGGACAAAGAGTGTAGATAAAGGAGGTGGTTTTAATGTTATGGCTGATTGGTGTATCTGACTGCATTCAGCAACTGAACAAATATTTATGGAATTTGAAAACGTTTAAAAATGTTGGCCACTGAGTAATGAGCCTGCTTTCCACCAGACAGCTATGCATAAAAAACTAATAACTGGGACACAAATTCTGTCTGGTTCTGCTCAAGGTTTTTTCCTCATGTCATCTCAGGAAGGTTTTTCTTGCCACCCTTTCCACTGGCTTGCTCATTAGGGCCATGGTTCTCAAATTCAGGGACAACCAAGGAGTCTGTGACCCATGGGTGCCTGACTGTTTTTATTCAATCACATGACAGCAGAGGAGATTATGGTGTTATCATAGTTGTAATCCCAAATGACTGGTCTCAATTAAAAACAGGGCATGATGTGAATATGGAACATCTAAATAAGTGGAAGGTTAAGGAATAAAGCGACCTAATACCTTGTGTAAATTAATATGATGGTGCATATTTGCCATGTTACTTAGCAGAGAACCAAAAAAAAAACCTTCACAGAAAGGGAGGTTACAGTATTAGTACATAGTGCCATAACATTATTAGTGAGAGATGGGGAAGGCGGTTAGGCTACTAGAGAGTGTCCTTTAATATCAGAGAGTTCAAATCACTGAAAAAAGACGCTTCTTTTTTTTTTTACTTTGTTCCAGCATACTCAAATGTTAAAATGAGACCCTCCAGCACAAAATGTGCAAATGTTGGCAGGTCTCATACAGTCTTTTAAATATTTATTTTTGGTATTTACCATCTCACCCCTCACCTCCTTAGTGGTGCATGTCCCACAGTTTAAATACCTCTGTACTAAGGTCATGATGTGTTGAAAGGCCTAATACCATTGAATAGTATTTAATTAAACTCAGGTATGTGGTTAATTCATTTTCTTATACAAGCTCATCCAAAACACAAAACATGTGGATGATGTTATAATGATGCAAATCAAACCGTAAGCAAAAGGAAAGTTTATACACATTCAGTTTCATGCTGGTGACAGATTAATATTCCCACATTAGGAAAGCCCCTACCATTCAGGATAGGATTCCTTAGGGTTATGTTGATGTTCACCATTTAATAATGCCAGTCGTAAACTCATCATACATAGTAATTTGAAATAAAATGCAGTCTCAGGCTCTGTATTTGTTCGGTTGGTATTTGTTATGACTCTGATTGGCCTCTGGTTTGTAGCTGCTGGGCAGTAAGCCTAAGAGCCATCACATGACAAAACAGATCTGTACAAAGAAGCCTTCTGCTCACCCTTTACCCTTAGATTCCTCTCTGTGGTTTCGCCCTTAACTACTGTTTTTTCCCCTCTCTTCTCACTGTGGCTTTTTGGACTCCCTTTCCCTGTTATACACTCCCTGTCTAATTCTCCTCCATTTATTCTCATTCACTTTACACTGACACAATAAGTAGGAAATTTGATATGTAAAAAGTTTTGGTCATATCTGATCTGACGTGTACGTATAACGTTTTGCATTTTTAAAAACATTAGTTGCTAAATATAAAAGTTGTATTTTTCTGTCTCCAGCAGCTCTTCTCTATGTAATTATTGTATGTAATGGTATACTATGGGCACTGAATAACCTAATCATAGGTCTGAAATTAGATTCTAGATAGTTTTGTAGTGTACTGTTTAAATGATCACCTGAATTATCTGTCAACTGTGAAAAACTATGAAGCACGTTAAAAAGATCCACACCCTAAGCCACATCGGGAATGCACTAAACCACTGGCATATTTCTGTTTTGCTTTTTGTCTGATCATTTCTTTTCTTTTTGTGTCTAGGACATGGCACACAAGACATAAAGGTCAGTCAGCATGTTCCTGGCTCTGACCTGATGCCTTTTTTCTCTGCTTCCTCTGCCATGGAAGGGCAGAACTGTTCTCATATGGAGGGAACACAGATGGATACTGGAATGTTGGGCCTGGCCTCTTCTGCTATGGAGGTAATGTCTCACAAGTTTTGCGTGCTGATTACATATTGCATATATCTTTTAATTTGTAAATGTTGCAACTCCGGCAGCTGAAAAAATGTCCTGAGAAGGAAAAGGCTCACACTGATTGCACAACAGAAACCATGACCTTTCATACTCCTTATCAAGTTTTGTTGTGTTATGCCCTGATATCATGATATGTTTTGATGTTTTGAATGGCTTCTATACACCACCCTATAGCACACAACCTAATGGTGATGCATTGGTAGAAATGTTACAAAAATGATGACATCTGGCAGCACATTATAGATTTCACTTGTGTGGTAGACCAGCTAGTGGACTGACGACTTGAATTTGTATTATCTAATCTCTGCATCTTACATCAATATCATCAAGACCCATTCAATGCAGTAAAATCCAAATGCACAGTGCTGCGGATGTGTGCGAGTTATGTACAGGGGTTAGACAATGAAACTGAAACACCTGTCATTTTAGACCACAATAATTTATTAGTATGGTGTAGGGC
>JAOUQY010000004.1:14999315-15014747 GCA_028566355.1 Doras micropoeus | reverse complement strand
TGTGTGTGTGTGTGTGTGTGTGTGTGTGTGTGTGTAAAACGTCTTACTGCTCGAAGTGAATGCCCGTCTGTCTGGTGGCTTGAACATACCTTCCAAACTGTTGCTAGCACCCTGCATAGCAATGAGCCAAAATAATTATACAGAATAAGCATCACAATTACAGGAGGAGAAACCCTTTCTCTTACTCTAAAAATAATTTTCATTGGAATTATGTTATTAGAAATATGTGCCAAGATTATTGACTATTTATGGAATATTTAAAAGAGACGATTGTCATTCTTGATAAACCTGCATCATTTTTTTATTTCCTCGCAGTCCCCTGGAAGTCTGTTATCCATGTCCTGTTTCCCTATGGAATAAATATGAGGGTGCACATGAAGTTTGATATGAAGCATGAGGGCTGTTTCCAGGGCTGGGAGTGGACCACAGAGTCGGTCCCTAGTCCCCTTGAAAAAAGCGGCCTGGGGTTTGACTGAACTGCAGCGTGATCCATGTTAGGTGTAGAAGCTTTAATGTGATTGGTTCAGTTTGTCACACTTCATGCTCGTTCTACTTTTGTGATGCCAGGGAAAGATTAGTGATTGTTATTGATGTACTGTATAAAATCAGATATTTATAAGACTAAAACACTACTTATCTCATCTTTCTCATGCAAGTGCTTGCGTTACCACTTGAATGTTGGTACCACAGGAAAAAACATCAAATGGATGAACCCAGCGCCTACAAATCTGCGTGCACAGCCGTAACGTATGGACTATGTAAAAGTAAACCCGTGATTATGAGCTCCACCCCAGTATACGTCCTAACCGTGGACTCCACTCTTTCTCTCAAGCCAAGTGTTGAAACGCCTCTTTGAAATGCAGTGTAGTTGCTTTTTTTTGTTGTTGTTGCTGTCAAATTTCTAAATCAGCTGTTAAACACTACGTTCATAGCAAGCCGTGTGGGCATTTTGCATGCGAGAAGCCCTCAGTGAGAGCAGGTCAGTAAACCAGTGCCTAAACTTCACTAAGCATTGCTAGAAATATAATTAGCATTATGTATTGTGGTCAGATGAGATCCAAATGTTCGGCTACCGCATATACGGAAAAGCACATGATCCACCATTATAATGTATGTAGGAGGAGTAGTGATGCTTTGGAGCTGTTTAATGGCTGATGACATCATCAGTTCCGGCAAGTACAAGGATATTTCTGGTAGAATATCTGCCTCTGCCAGGAGGTTACAACTATGGCATTAATACAGCTTTCGACAAGATGGTGACCCAAACGTACAATAAAATCAACACAGAAATGGTTAAAGAAAAACAAGATCAGTGTTTTACACAGAACATCTCTTCAAGCACAAACGTAAGAATATAAAGGATGTTATAATGTAGAAGTGCACCAAGATCCCTCCCTTTGTGTTGAGACTCAGAGCTGCAATTGTCTTGCAACTCTAGTCTTCATGGATCAGAAAATGATCATTTTTAACCATTTTTTAAATTCAGTTTTGCAAAGTAAAATACAAAGACATGTAAGTCATTCAGTCAGTCTTTCAGATTCATACATTTTCTGGTAGTGCTCTATATAAATCAGCACAAGTCCCTTTCAGCGTCGGGGTCGTCTCAGTGCAAATCTGTTTCTAAACCCTGAAGCAAAACTCAGCATTACTGTTGTAAGGGGTTTGTTTCCTCTTCATTGTTCTGGCTGCACACTGGGGAATGTAGAGCTAATAACTAGTGGCTAGCTGAGCAGGAACGAAGTACAACCTACCTGAACTAGAGAGAAACGAGAACATGAAACCACAATGCAACCACAGAGAAAAGAGGGGCCCTCAATACATGTGCATACTACACTCACACTCACACACTCATACACATGCACCCATGCACAATAAGCTTACAAAGACCTTTTAAAAGCATGCCCATGCATCGTCACGTGACTTCTTCCAAGGTAGCTTTATTATGTGGGCAAGTTTTGAGTTTGGTCAAATAAAGAATGAGATTATGCAAAAAGAGAATTTGACTTGAAGTTTACTGTCAGTTAGGCAATGCGTAGGCTAAACTTCTGTGGAACGCTTTCTAACCGAATAGTAAGCCATGAATATGTTTTTTTTTTTTTCTTTCAAGCTTTCCTGAGGCTAAATGTCACTTAGAGCTAAGCTGATCCAGCATCAGTGACGCGCCACTGATCTTGACTTGTCAGTGTGTCTTTTTTTTTCCCAACAGTAAAGAATTTATCTTTAAAAATAGCAAAAAATATAATAAAAAATACATAATGTAAAATGAATGGCATGACTGTCTTTTCCCGTTCACCTGCAACACGAAGGGAAATTAATTGAATGTAACGCAGGGCTGCAGAGGTTGAATCATCCTTTCTGATATCCTATTAGTACCGGATGACTACTCGTTCATGTGGATTCCCAACTATGACCCTACTCACGACGCCACTCTGTCTCTTAGACTAACAATCATAACAGTCCTGGGGCTTCTTACTGCCATGAGCAGCCTCTTCCAGTAGGCATTGATCAGCAGGCCATGGCTGGAGGCTTCCAAACTGATTAGGATCTCAAGGCATCATGCAACCTCTTTTTGTATCAGATCCTTTTGGCTCTTTAAAAGTAAAAAGCTTGCATTTCCAAAAACGCTTCACTTACATTTCATATATACTCTCTTATGTAGGTTTTTTTTTTAAGTAATATTAGTATGTATTAGTATTAATAGTGCATGGAGTACTTATTCTTTTTAAAAGACTCAAGGTACAGCCTGAAATCACACCATAATGCCATGACTACAGATGGTAAATAGATTGTAAAGCAGAAACATTTGCTGCCTTAAAACATCATGCTGTATTAAATAGATTCAAATCCTTGAGCTGGGTTTATATGCTTAATTTATTCCTTGATTAATACATTTCCCTGGCTGTGATTGTGCTGCTGCTGTGTGATGTAAAATCTGTTTGTTTTTGTAAAAGTCTGGTTTAAAATAGGTTTAGGTTAGGTTGCTTTTTGCTAGGATTGTTCCCTTCCTTCAATAATAGTTTGTTCAGGAAACGTTTGACTTTCAGCCCGTGCAGCCGTTAAATCGTTTCTGTGTTGCCGACTGGGCTGTGTAAAACTAATTATCTTGATCGTTTCCCATTCATAAGTGATGAATGAAACCGTGGTATTCCTCATGTGGCTCAACACAAAAAGACAGAGGCTGAAATAATGTGCCCATCAGAGAGCCGCTGGCCTAAAGAGAATAATCATTAAATGATGATCTGTGAGCATTAAACAGAGGCCACACAGCCGCCACAGTGCTCTGGAGATCCTGTGCGCTGCGCTGTTTACACTAGAAATGCGGTTGTGTTACACCATGTACAGTAAAGAGGGCCTGACTGCCAGGAACTCTAGTCACTTACCAACAAAAGCATCATTTCCTGAAAGCTCCTCCCCTCCTCCCCCTCTCCTCTCCTCTCCCCTCCCCTCCCTGCCACCTTCAGCACTGAGGAACTAAACCACAATCAATATGACTGAACATTCTGAGCAAATACCTGTCACTCCTCTTTTAGCAAAAGAGGAGCACACTCAGTAGGAAGGCCAAAGAGCGCTCCAGTGTGAGGCTAGCTCCTACCTGTTGTGTGTGTGTGTGTATGTGTGTGCGTGCGTGCGTGTGTGTGTGTGCGCGCACATGTGTATGTGTGTGAATGTGCGCATGTCTGTGTGTGTGTGAGTGAGAGAGAGGAGTTGTTGGTGCGGAGCTTTGGGATTGCTGCTTTGGCCCCCGTCTGTGTCTCTGTGCCGTTCAGTCTTGCCTTGGCGTCCTCATTCCTTGGGAATGCTACAGCTGCGCTGACGGTGCTAGGTTTCTCTCCAGCACATGGATGGATGTGTCGCTTTCTCAAGGTGAACAGCAGTGAGTTCCCGGAGAGGCACTGGACTCATGTCGCTCATGCAGTTTTGGACTAAGTTTTATGCAGACTTGGGACGTCCACTTCCCAAGGTAGATGTCCGCTTCGTGCTTTCTGCTTTTCTTTTAAATGCACAGGTTGTGGGGTTTTTTTTTCTTTTACAATTGCATGTATAACAAATGTAACTGCCTGTGTTACTTGATCACGTGATTACATTTTAGACATAGTGATGAATAATAATTACATTAGTCACATGTTATTCTGGGAAGTCATTGCCAATGCACAATTTTATCTGGTTCCTATCCAGGAATTTTCTTCTGTTATTTCCTTGATGTGTTAAAGGAATGAACTTCCTTGTCAACACGTCATTGAGTTTATGCCTCACTTTTCTTGATAAATATACTTTCCATTTGAATAAAAATCCCATATATTTATTCCCTGACTAAAAGCAGAGTTCTTCTAAAAGATGAAGAAGGGTTGTCAGTTGCATTCATCGCTATTGATTCTCAGGTCACTGCATGTTGGTAATCAAACTGCAGTCTGTGCCGGCTTCCAGTAAGAGGTGGAAGGAGGCGCTTCTTGGATTCTCCTTGGCTAGTTGACGACTTGATTTGAATGTAAACTTCAGATTATTTGCAAGGGAGCCTTTTGCATAAGCTGTTGTATGGTTCGATGTGTACGCTCAAGTGTAACTGACACGTCGTCTCACATCAAGCTTCCAGAGGTAGCGTGGGCCATGAAAAAGTCTTAATCACAAACCTGTTAGTGAGTGTCTTTGTTTAGGGATGAATGCAATGCATGAAAATGGAATAGGCAGCATATTTAATAAATGTCATTACGTTGTGGTGAAAAGGAGGCTCAGAATGACGTTTTTATCTGTTAATGTGCACGTTTGGGTCAAAAGTGTCATCAGGCCGTGTGAATCTTCAGATTTGTGAGAAGGAAAGAAAACCAAGGTCTGTCAGTAATCGGTGGGCAAACAGATCTATTTTAGGCCTGAGGCTGAACAGTAAGAGCGCGTGTCTTACTGGAAGAGAGTGATGTAAGGTGCTATGAAGAAACCTAAAACACGGACACCTGTGGTTTCACTACTTGACCTACACAGATAAGAAAAGGATTTTTTTTTTTATTTGTTTCCATTTCTCTTTTTTATTTTCCTATTTTTCTTTCTTACTTTCTTTTTTCTTTCTTTCTTTCTTTCTTTCTTTTTCAAGTATTTCAAGGGCATCGTTTTCAGATCACAGTTTTAACCACACCTGTTGGACTTTATTTATAATGCACCAGGAAGCTCTTGCTTGGCTGCTGTTTTCCCGTCACAGCTTGTTTAGAGGCTTCAGTAAGTGTCATGCCGTGTGGTGTAACTAAATCTATTGTTGTAATTTCACAGGAGGATTAGCGTTAGTCGCTTTGCTGACGTGGAGGGCACTTGTGTCTCAAGATTTCTCTTTTTTATATTACACATACACATATACATGCACACATGCATACACTGATTTTATCTGAATCATCTTCCACCTAGGTAGTGCAGCACTGTGAATGCTTTTGTCTGCCTTTGTGTGCAGGTTTCTGTCTTTTTCTCATTGTTCAAAATCACACACAGACACTCAGTGACTTTCGGTAAGAGAAGCCCCCCTGTCACTGCTCAGCTTCCTCTTAAC
Organism: Doras micropoeus; assembly: GCA_028566355.1. Taxonomy (NCBI): domain Eukaryota; kingdom Metazoa; phylum Chordata; class Actinopteri; order Siluriformes; family Doradidae; genus Doras; species Doras micropoeus. The sequence continues at coordinate 15,009,220 of JAOUQY010000004.1, read as the reverse complement.
ATAGTGAGCTAACACAGCATTTGTTAGTCACATCTGGCCTGTGTGCATGTTGCCATAGGCAGCTTTGACTGTCCAAGTATTTGCACTGTAGTCTCTTATTCAAGCCCAAAGCAAACAGAGCCACCTTAGCAGTCTTCAAAGCAGCCTTGGATAATTAGCAAGGACCACATTCACAACATGAAAGAGATGAAATCATCTGTTTTGAGTGGAAAGTTTCAGAGCTCCGCTGGGTTACAGTCAGTGTGAAGCAGGTTATGGAGGTCAGGACGAGGGTGTGCCATGCCTGCATGTTATATTTATTTATAGAGGCAGAGGATTTTTAATGTATTAGTCAGAAGGTGTTTTTCCTGACTGCATTATATTCCTGATGATTTTATTCACGTTAGAAAAAAAACACTTAACATTCGGTTGTGAGCAAAGATAAATCTTCCCTTTATTTGTGTATTTCTTGTTCATAGCTCACTGGACATCTTTGAGCATGTTTGTACAAAAACACTATATAGGAATGATATGTAGTTGAGAATACAAGTGCAAACTGATTTGCTAACAGAATGTGGAGAGCATTGTCATTCAGCATGATTTGTTTGTTTGCTCATTGGACTTAATGAATGTGTAATATGTCATTTTAACCTGAAGATGCAAAATACGGGGCAAGGTTGAGGCAAATAGAGTCATTCTGCATGTTTTGCTAAACCTGTATGTCACTTCTGAATGCGCAGATGAATGCGACTGAAAGACATGTAATTAGCTGAAGACAAAATTATACCACTTGCACCATAACCAATGAGAAGGTTTATAAAAACGATACCTTTATATAAATTATAGTTTCATATGAGATTAGCACATCTGATGCCAATAGCGTTTAAACCAAGCCCTTTTTAGATAAATGAAAAGGTTTTCCAGTAATTTACTTGATTCACATGAGACACACTCATGCTTACACTTTTATTCATTTATTCATTGTTCACTTTATGCTTCCAGAAGATCGTCTGCTATCAAGAATCTTTAGCATGTGCAGTAAATCACACATTTACTCTTTTGGAACTATTTACATGCACAGTGCAATGCAGTGCATAAAATCATTGCAAAATCTACTGGGATTTACACACAATGGTGCAAAAAACAAAAACAATTCAGCGACAGAATGACTAGACTAGTTTGACTGGACAGAAAGGCTACACTAAATAAACTCAAATAAACAACTCTTTACACCTGATGAGAATTTAAATAAATGAACCATATGCTCAGGGTGTGTATGGCTTTTAACAGGTTGCAGGCTTGTTTTTTCATGATGCTGTAGTTCCTTTGGCTGGAAATATGGTTTAACAAATAAATTAAGATATTTCTATATGGAAGAATTTCCTGTGGTTGATGCGGACTGCTGGGGGATTCCCTGTATGCTGGTTCAGCAACAAACGAGTGGAGCAGTGGCTCAGTTTTCCTGAACGCCTAAGCTACATTCATGTGGTTGAAGGACAAAACAAAGCAATGTATGATTAAAAACTACAATACAGCTGTCTTTTATTTCCTCATCGTGAGCCCTGGTGTGAAATTGTTCCTGTATTTAATAGCATGCAGTCTTGAACACAATGATAATTAGTACTGATGCCAAATATTTGATTTTCGATTCCTCTGTACTGTTGTGTTAGTAGTTAGTAGACCTTTTTCAGTACCAGTCAGTGAGGAGAACTTGTGTGATTGTGAAAACATGGTCTAAATATGGTCATAAATGTGGTTTTTGAGAGCACTGCTGGGAAACACAAAGTGCTTGTTTAAGCAGGAAAAAGAGGAGAATATGAAGTGGAAGAGGAACAGGCTACGAAAGGACGCAGGGATCATCAGACCACAAGCCAAATAGGCGTGTTGTCTCTTAACAGTTTATAATTTCATTGGGTCATTGTGTCTACTGAAGATGCCCCATACGCTGAACTTGTACAGGCTTGGTTGCAAATTTGTGATGTGGTGCTTTGCGATGGAAAGTTTCCCCCAGAGGGTTTTTTTCAGCACCAAACCTCTGAAATGATAGGTGTGAAAATTTTAAGGCTAAAGGGGTACACACTGAAAGGACTTGCGCATCTAAAAAAAATAGTAAATTATGACTTTCTGAGTTTATTTGTTTATGTTTAATTATTCTGAATTGTTATTTACTCACACACAGTGTGGGTGGATGAAATGAAATGAACATTTTTGAGATATGTGATTGAGATATATTTGAGATAACACACACACACACACACACACACACACACACATAAATATATATATATATATACATTTGTAAAGATTCAAACAATAGAAAATTATCAAGTCAGCTGCTAGAAAATTAGTCTGCATCTTCTGACCAGTCAGAATTGACAATCCAGCCATTACACTGTGGTGTAAAATAGTTTAATGGTGTTGTAGAGTGATTCCAATTAGTGTCCTTTGGAAATGTCTTACCCGTAAGCTTTAAGCAGTTCTAAGAAGCACTTTAAAAAAATGTTATATGTTAATTAAAGGATGTTTTTGCCTTCAAATATATACATACAGTAAAAAAGTGCATCAAACTTAAGCAGTAAACTGACATCTGTGGTCCTGCACATGTTTAACTGTGCTGCATTCACGTTCATGCGCACACAATGAGCCGTTTGAAAGTTAAAACAGCTGTAATTTGAAAACAAGATGTGCTCCATCTGTATATTCGCATGTCTCGTTAAACAGCTTTACCAAACTTTCCTGTCCATGGAAAAAGGAGGCTGTGCATGGTGTTTTCTGTTGTGACAGGAACAAACAGGCTGCTCTAGTTTGAGTCAGAGCTGGCTTCAGTACCATGGGCAGGATGTGATGTTTTTGCTTAGTAAAGAAGCAGCTGTCAGAGCTCCTCAGGTTCTCCATGGAAATGTTCAGAACTTCAGAGCTCTGAGGCAAGCTTTCCCAGAGTTTGCCTGTCGTGATGGCTCAGAGTGCAACTTTCCTGCTGCTCTGCTGCAGTGGCAGCTTTATTTTACCCTGAAACAGTGGCAGTCTTTGCTGAATTCTGTAGCTGTGATCTGAGTAGACAGCTTTCAGGGATCCTGCTTGTCTGTTTATAATTCACACTTAAAAATCATTATATATGTATATATATACACACAAACACACTGTCATGGTATATCTTTTAAATGCAATTTCTAAATGTAACCCTTTCATGCAAGTATCCACACTTATGGACAGTCAATTTAAAGCTGTTTTTCCAGAAAATATAAAATCATCCCCAGATCACTTGAATTAACATAAATAAACATAATTTCTACACAAAATAATAAATCAGGTACAAAGTATCCTTAAATGGTTTTTTTTTTCTGATTAAAGACTTTGCATCATGCAACAGTCCTAAACAGACACATTTTTTTGTCTTCAAGTCAAGAATATTCCTATATGTTGTAATTTTGATCATCAAAGATAGATGTGCTATATTACAGTCCATATATTTTTAAAGAAGATAAATTTTTTTTTTTAAAAGTCCAAATTTGTATCAGTATGGATCTGGATCAGTATTGGCTCAAAAGCTTTACTCTGTACTCACAGAGTGTTTCTGAAGTGAATAATTAAATGGAAATAAAATACACCAGTCTGAAGTGAGCTCTTGGCTAATTGCAGCAAGCTTTACGATATGCACTTAAAAAGCAGCTTTTAATTAGATGCTGTGCTGATTGATCATCATCTGCTCATCCCGGATAGTGAATAAACTCCTTTTTTCGTCTCAATCTCTGAAAGATGAAGACATTGTTGGTTGGATACAGTCTAATGTTGTACATATAGTTTCCTGGACAGATACACGTTATAGCATTTTAAAGTCTGCTTACCCCAAAAGCGTAAATAATTGCATGTATTTTATTGGGACACACATTTTGACAGCTGCTATTTGATTACAAATGGAATTGAGTAGGTTTATATCTGTTTTGCTTTGGCACGTCACTATCCAGCAACTTGATCAAAGCTATACAGTCACTGTGTGAATGGAAATCACATTTAGATAGCAAGGTTTTAGACTGCTTACCCAGGGTAATCTTTGCAGAAAGGATAAATTAAAAGGTAAACCAAAAGTATCTCAATTTTGGGGTTTTTTGGTGAAATATATATGTGGTGTGTTAAAGTTAAGGTGCCAAATTCTGGCAGAAAACCCCAATTTTGGCCAAAACAATTTTTTTTCGTTTGATTTTTTTATGGCTAGAATTTGACAGTGAAATCCAGTGGATCTTCTGATGCTGCAAACCATATTTCACCATCTAAAGTCAGATCCTTCAGTGTCAGTACACAGAAATTACATTTCAGTAGCATTGATATAATTCAGTTGAATTTCTATAGTTGGGTTGCTGGAGTAGTTCTCCTGGTATGAAAATGATGCCATCCGGGCACTGGTTTATCTAGAACTGAATTGATTTTTGTGTCCAGGAAACAGCTCTTGTGTGATAGAATAGAGAAGAACATTTCTTAGGATTTTAAACCCCTAGGTGATTTAGTCACTCAAAATGATATTATCTTCAGTAACTGGTTGATTGTATTCAGGATCACAGTGGATCTACCTGCTTCATTACCACTGTGGAATGGCACCATGGTGCTCAGGATGGAATGCAGGGCATTGAACATACACATTCAGACATTTATTCACACCTTGGGGCAATTTAGAGTAGCCAATCCATTAACTAACATGATTTTGGCAGAACCCAGAGGAAACCCACGACATGGACATGGACATGGACAAGATCATTCGCAGAAATTCCACACTGACAGTATTCAAAATTATGTCAATATGCTGTCTGCTTGGATGACTACATGTAAAGGTTTCATTGACCTGAATGACTGAAAAGAATATCTTTAAGCTACAATACAGAAATGAAATTCATGCCATTTTGAAATACCAGTCTTGATGCATTGAAAGGTTTCACATATATTGGTTTTAACCTGTGACCATTCACACTCTCTCTCTCTCTCTCTCTCTCTCTCTCTCTCTCTCTCTCTCTCTCTCTCTCTCTCTCTCACTCTCTCTTTCTTGCTCTCTCCTTCCATAGGACCTAGTATGTAACGATGATCTGTCCAACTCCTTCTTCTCTTCTTCTGACTCCCTGTCTGAGTATGTAAACGACAGCTTGGAAACTGTACCTACTATATGGGACATCAGTACACCAGCACAGAATCAGGAGGTAAGACTCATTTAATTGCTCCTCCACCTACACGCCAACATGTAACGAAGCCAACCGCGGGTTTCCTCTGTATTCTGATATAGTTTGTTGCACTCCTACACTTCAACACTCTGTATATGTTCTGTGTAGCTGGTGTTGGAGAGGTGTTGTAAACAACAGGGCACATTTACACACCTTTCCTTTTGCCACTGATTTACTTTCAGTTTTGTGTTTTTGCTTTTTTTTTTCTTTTCAGCTGAATTCCAGTCGGTTTCAGGGTTTAAGAAGTTTAGATGATCTCAGTGCTATAATCAGCACACCGCCTGTGGGGATCATTCAGGTAGCTTCTCATAGCATTACATTAATGAATTAATAACATCATCTTTTTCTGTAGTAGAAAGAGCTCTGCTTGAGGACATTACCCTAACCATTATAACACACTTAAACTGTGTTTATAACACACTTATAATAACTTCATAGTAATTAATTATGTTTATAGTGCAGTTCACTTTATTTAGAAATTAAATAGAATTCTGTCAATTAATACCCTAAAGTATTCAAATGACTAATATTTGAGTTTTGCTTTGAAAGATTTTGTTTTCACTTTCATTTTTAGCTTGGCTTTTTGATGAGTGGGTGTACCTGTACTCTTGTTGTATTTGTAACACATCCATATGCATCTGTTTTATAGAGTTCACAGCCAGAGGAGGAGGAGGACATAGAGGAAGAAGACACAGAAGAGCTAGGCCATGTAGACACCTACGCTGACTACAAACCTTCAAAATGTAGGACATCTCTCTCATTTCTATCATGTCTGTCTGTCATTCCCTTCTTTTAACAGACATCATTTTATTTTTTTCTCCTTGTCTGTCCTTCCGCCAGCCACTATAGGAAACTCACATCCCGACCGTGTAGTGGAAACCAACACTCTTTCCAGCGTCCCTCCACCTGACATCACTTATACTCTCTCCATTCCTGATGCCATCATAGACAGCAGTGTGCTCTCTGCCCTGCAGCTCGAGGCTATCATCTATGCCTGCCAAGTACGTGCAGTGGCACGTGTGTCCACACTTTGTCAAGCACATTTCCTTATAATCGCGTACACGCAAACATAAGCAACGTTCAGCTGGCTATAAATAACATTACCGCTAGTAAAACTCATGGTATAGGAGCAGTTCTGACACCTGAACAGTTTCAGATTTCAGATGTTGTTTAGAAAGAGATGGTTTGATGACGTAAAGTTTTTTGCATTATTTATGAGCACAGAGCTGTAGAAGCGATTTCAGTAGTTTCTTGGTTGTTATAAAACACCAGAATAATTTCCTAACGTATGACCTCTTCCTTTGCATTTTAGCAACACGAGGTGATCCTACAGAACAAGCAGAGAGCAGGTTTTCTGATAGGAGACGGAGCTGGAGTGGGAAAGGGCCGCACAGTGGCCGGGATCATTCTTGAGAACTACCTAAACGGAAGGAGGAAAGCACTTTGGTGAGCAACTGATCCACAGCTTTACAAAGTAATGAGGTCCTGGGCAATCCCAGCACTGTACAGTTTGTGTTTTCCTTATTTATCCAAATTATTGAGCTCATCTACTAAATGAAGCGCGTAACAGCGGGAATTGTTCTAAACTGTGTAACTTAGGGTACTTACAAAAGTGGGACTGGGATTTATAATCACTTAGAAAGCTGTTTTCTGTTAATTAAGCACAGCTTAACTCTTTGATTTATCCTCTGTCTCTTTCAGGTTCAGTGTATCCAATGACCTCAAATACGATGCTGAAAGAGATCTTCAGGATATTGGTGCTCCTAATATTCTAGTACATGCCTTGAATAAGGTGAAGGTCCAGCCACATTAAATACAGTTGACATTTACTCTCTCTTTCATATTGGCTTTCCACATTGTATCTCAGGAACAGTATATTTCCACTTAAGACCTCACCTATTTGTGTATCACTGTGTCCTGTCAGATAAAGTATGGAGACACAGCTACCTCAGAAGGGGTTCTGTTTGCTACCTACTCAGCTCTGATTGGTGAGAGCCAAGCAGGAGGTCAGCACCGCACCAGACTCACGCAGATCCTGGATTGGTGTGGACCTGACTTTGATGGAGTTGTATCCTTTACTATTTGAGTTCTCACTATACCTGACCAAGGAGTGTGAAGTTGTGAAATCTGGATGAGTTATCACACATCCCTGAAAGGTTGCTATAAATTCCCTTAACTGCACTATACCTACAGATTGTCTTTGATGAATGCCATAAAGCCAAAAATGCCACATCCACCAAAATGGGCAAAGCTGTGCTGCAACTACAGAACAAGCTTCCTCTGGCAAGGGTGGTATATGCCAGCGCCACAGGTGAGCATTCCACCCGATGTCTTTACAACTACTTGGAAATGTTTGTAGTATTTATGAGTCAATGTTTGATGTTTACTCCATTCTGCAGGTGCCTCTGAGCCAAAGAACATGATCTACATGAGCCGTCTGGGCATTTGGGGAGAAGGAACACAATTTAAAACATTTGATGACTTCCTCCATGCTATAGAAAAGAGGTTCATAAAATTTACATGGTTGGTAGTTAGTGAACATGGGAGGAAGTTTTTCTCATTGGCTGTTTACATTGTTTGCATTTTGGTAGAGGTGTGGGTGCCATGGAGATTGTTGCCATGGACATGAAAGTGAGTGGGATGTACATTGCACGGCAACTGAGCTTCTCAGGGGTGTCCTTCCGCATCGAAGAGATCAGTTTAGATGACGACTTCATACTCATTTACAACAAAGCTGCCAAACTGGTGAGCACTATACAATAGCCAGTTGTATTTAAATGATATTTTTTGAATAAAATGAACCTTCCTGTTTTTCTCTTTGAAACAGTATCGCTCAGCAAGACTATATTAATCAAAACCTTTACACTACAATGCATAGATTTTATGTGATTGAAATGAGATTACCATGTAACCACATCCCGAACAAAAACAATAAAATGTCTTGGGTTTATTAGTGAAGTCCTGGAAAATGTAGATTTGGGCATTTATATATAAACACATAGTTCCAGAAACCAATTAGGTAAAGAGAGGAATTTTGATCATATATCTTGTATTGCATAAGATATGTTATCAAAATTCCTCTCTATACCTAATTGGTTTCTTTACCTAATTGGTCATTCTCTCCCTAGTTTTCCTTAAAGTCAAAAGCGACAAAAAAAATGCAGCTTTTCATTTCACAGAGTAAGCGAAAAGTGTAAACTCATCTGTCCTGAAGACTTTCCCATGCCAGGAAACCTTGCAAAGCATCATGACTATTACAAAGTGCTGACACATGGCCACTCTTTCCATTAACATTGCATAAATGTCTCTTAACAAGTAGCACCAAATCAACAGTTGTGTGCCTTTATTTTGTTAAACAACATATTTTTAAAATTAGGTTTATGTGAAGCCGCCCTGTGTATGAGCTGTTACTAAAGAAATAATTATTCATTACAACAAGCACATTAGTATAATTCTACTGTTCATGTTACAACCAGAACTACTACTACTACTGAACTAGGACTGCTAATACTGAACTGGAACTACTGCCTAAGCTGTGCTCTTATATAATATTAACACTTACCTTCTGATCAATTTTATTTGACAATTAGTTCAAGCTGTATTATAATATTATGATATGTTTAATACAACAGTAAACTCTATTTGATGTACTATGTGAGTTTGTCAGTATATGAGGAACTGAGGTCATGCTGTGGTAATGAAACAGACCCTTTCTATCTGTGGTCCTCAGTGGGCAGAAGCCTTGGCCGTGTTCACTCAGGCGGCTGATTTTCTTGGTATGGTGTCCAAGAAGTCTCTGTGGGGTCAATTTTGGTCTTCCCACCAGCGCTTTTTCAAATACCTCTGCATCGCCTCCAAGGTGCGCTCTCTGGTCGAGCTGGCCAAGAAGGAGCTGGAAGCTGGCAAGGTGAGCTCCATCACACCACTCAAGTGATCATTAGTTCTTAGACTTGCTGTGCTGAAGCAAATGAATGATCATACTGTAATTCTAATAGTTTTCTTTTTCTCCTGCAGTGCGTTGTGATTGGTCTACAGTCCACAGGTGAAGCAAGAACCCGAGAAGTTCTTGATGAAAACGAAGGGCATCTCGACAAATTTGTTTCTGCCGCAGAGTAAGTACAGTATTTTTCATTGCATGTGTAGGTCTATGGCACACAGTTCCTGCTTGTGAATGAAACCTTTAAAAGCATGACTGGCTTTTCCAGTGTGAAAGATTGAGATTTTACCACTGATGTCTATTAAATCACTGTGGTTGATTAACGTTCCATTTGCAATTCTGAAACTGCAATTTTGGCGAATTCAGATTGCCAGATAAAGCTTGCGTTTTGCTTTTATCGTCATTGCCATGGCTTCTAAATATCACCAATCCATATAAGGTACTTTCTTCCTGTCATGCTGCTTACTGCTCTCTGTTGTAGTAATATGATGAATAGTATAGTAGTATCTATGTGAACAGGTTTTTTTCTGTATTCTTAGGGGTGTGTTCCAGTCCCTGGTCCAAAAGCACTTCCCTTCAGAGAAACAGCAAAGAGAGAAAGCAGCAGCCAACAAGAGGAAACGTAGGTCTTTTCTTGCACACATGTCTGTGTGGAACATTAGAAGTCCTTTGTATTGTTCACTTACAGAAAATATAAAATTTCATAGCTTATCAAAAGGCAGCCGAGTTTCTCCAACCTCAACTATTGCTCCATCACATTTTTCCAGTTACATGAAAATGATGTA
>JAOUQY010000004.1:14957027-14968420 GCA_028566355.1 Doras micropoeus | reverse complement strand
CCTACACCATACTAATAAATTATTGTGGTCTAAAATGACAGGTGTTTCAGTTTCATTGTCTAACCCCTGTACATGTGCAGCATATTTCTTTTTTTTTCTTTTTCCTCACCTTTTCTTATTGGTTGTTTTTAATGTAAAATATGATTTTGTGTATTTTTCCCAATTCTTTTTTTTGCTCTTTACTTCTCTTCCTCTCTTAGGCTATAACAGCCAAAAGAATATAACTTTATTTAGTGCAAGCAATTTATTGATTGTCTTCTGAAGAATGGTGTGATAGCAGGTTTATATAAAAAAAATAATAGCAGGTTAAAGTTATGTTGTATGGTCACTCATGAAGCATCACGATTTAAGGGAACTGCCAAATTGAAATTATTCCATTTTAACACATTTAACAGACCGTAGGTACTCCAGAATGGACTACAGCTTGTATTACTCTGTCCTTCCCTCCGTCTCCCAGGGTGCTCCCTGACCTTCCCCAAGCTGGCTTAAAGTCATCGTCCCGCAGCCGTTCCCTGGACATCCTCAGTCACGGCTCCTCCCCTTACAGACCCCCACCGCGAGGTGAGACCCTTCCTCCAGCACTTCCACTGCTTGTACCCTTCGCTTCACTGTCTTCCCTTTTTCACTGCCTCGAGTACAGAATGTTAGATTTAGATTTATGCTAACTCTGTTTTTCCACAGATGAATCCGAGTCAGAGTCAGATGAAAATTCAGGAGCAGCACCCAGACTGGGAACGCTGTCCAGCCAGGACTCGCGCAACAGATACAGGTATTGATGATAGAGGTCTTGCTGCCCCTCCTCATTCAACATGCTGAACCCCAGCAAGAACCTCTCATACAGGACCACTTACCAACTGGGCATTCAAGATCTAATTACTTTTTTTTTTTTTTTTTTTTACTTTAAGTTTAATGAATACCTTCTTTTTTGTTTTGCATAATTTTGTGGTGTTTAGGGTATTTGGTATGTGCATTTTTGTTTTGTTTTGTATTTTTACATGGGTTTTTTTATTTGCTCCTTTCAATTGTTACCCTCATACTTGTCTGCATATTTTGTAGCATTATGCTGCAGTGTAATAAATTTGTGATCTTAAATAAAAAGAATCAACTCACATTGAATATGTGACTGTATTTGCATTGATTTTGCTGAGCTAGATGAGAACCAGAATTAAATGATATTTAAAAAAATAATGTAGACAAATCATACCAGAGATATAACACCCATAATGGCCATAGATATGTGATATTCAGTTGAGTCCCATTAAATTAGACTATGAGTATTTGTGTGTGATTAGAGAAAATGTATTGGAAAAATCAGCCATACAAAAGTCTTTTTTTAAGATATTTTTTGGTTTAATGTTAATTTTGATCCATTTTCTCACCAGAAAACTTAAACTTGAATTAAACTTAAAATCGACTACTTTTAATTTAGAATTCATCAGATTTTTTTTTTAAAAGTATCCATTGTTAATTTGATATAAACAGATGAATATGAACAAGGTGAATATCTTACAGTGCTCTTAAAAGAACAATACTATCATTTTGACTAAAACCAGACAGTCGATGAATAGTCATTAATTTCCTTTTAAGTTGGGAATATATTCATAAGGATATGATTTGAAAGCTTGGAAAATGCCTATACATCCTAAACTGCCTTGAAGATGCAGATTAGTTCCGGTACAACTGCTGTGATAAGCAGTGTGTTATCAGAAGCCAGGCAGTAGTATGCCATTCACAAATGAAACACACGTACACACACAAAACAGACACAAAGGGCACCACCCTATTACTAATAGGGTGTATTAATAATTATTAACGCTTCTTTAAATTTCTGTTATTTTAATCTTCCACGTCATTAGAGACAGACAAATTCCACCTTCTCACTCTTTCACTTCTTCCTTTTGCTTTGGCAGGGCCACGCCAGAGATAGAGCTATCCCCCACGGTTGCGGCCCCAAAATGGTCAAAACCATCAACACCTATCAGGAGAGGTGAGCATGGTGTATTTGGAAACATTCTAGCTAAGTGACTGATTGAAAGAAAAAAGAAATGATCTAACAAATAAGCTACACAACTGTTTACAAAGGTTATGATAATTAATTTTATGTTCGTGCAGATCCGTCAGAGTCCGAGTCAGACGAAAGTTACCCAGCAGCTCCTAGTCCAAAAGCCACGCATACACACGAGTAAGAATACAGCATTAAAACCTGCTTGGAAAAGTAGATTATAGAATAGAATAGAATAGCTAGAATATTTTCAGCCTCTTTTACATTCTGTTTCCACCCAAGGCCAGGATGAATTGAACTGTAAGTAATATGATCTATTTTTTTATGAGTTGCACAAATATTTGTATTTCAGACTTGTTACTCAAACTCAAGTGGCATCGATTAAGAACAAACCAGAGCTTCGTTACAGAACGTCCTCACATCCCATCTCCTCTGGTCTGTACACCACCCACCTGTACTGATATTTACACCTCCATGTCTTGAACAGATTTTAATGCCTTGCATTGTTGAACTGTTTTAATCCCCAGACATCCCTCAGTTCGAGAGGGCACCTTCTCCGCCCAGGAGATCACGCAGCACCGACAACGACAGCAATCATAGGTACTTTTCAAACACCTTCCCCAAACAATGTCTTTCATAACTGGTAATCTTTCAAGCTTGGCTAAACAGTCGGTGTATTTAAGCTCCCAGCTGGTATAAAGCTTTTTGTTAACACCAAACTATGATGCTCATGAAGCTAGTCATGGAACCCCAAATTTTGTTTTTACATCATATTCTAGCTTCAAATTATATACAATTTTAATGAAAAGTATATATATATATATCCCTCCTGAATAAGGCGGGCTAGGCTTTATATACAATTAGATCTCTGTGTGAACATTCACATCACCAGATAAGGTTCTACTGTATGCCTGTGTTGTGAGTTTAAAAATAGCTAAATATAAAATGGCAATGTTTAATTTTTATAAATAATTTTGCTTAATTGTAGTGGCTTAGCCGACAAGTAGACAAGTAGACAAGTAGAAACCAAACATCTTGTTTAATTTACTTCATTTTTGGGTAGAGGAAAAATGTGTGGCAGGTTTTACGGTGTGACTGTTTAATGGTCATTAGTGTAATTAATTTATATTTACTGCACATACTTTGTACTCTTCATCTAGTTTGCCAGAGGCAGACGCCACTCTTCGATCTGTTTTATCAAGGTCCGACCGCACCAGGCTGAATGGTATGTATCAAAGCCCCACTAATTCACTTCAGTATCATACATTGCAGGTCTGATTGTTAATCCAATGAAGAATGATGATCATGCACACATTCTGTTATAAGTAATTTATTAAGATTAATAACGTCACTGATTTTCATGCTACCTAGTGATTTATTTTCTTTTTGAACAAGTTGAAGGCAAGTAAACTAGTGTGTAGCATGTTTCCTTTCATTATGTTTCACTTGGTTAGGCAATAACATTGTGCTTTTGCTCATGTATTCAGCCAAGCCTGTAGAAGAGCCTCTTTACTCTCTCCCACCTGATGCTGGTTCAGTGCCTGCCCTGGGGTAAGCAAAGTTTAGTGTTCAAACTAGTGTTGGAGTGTGTAAACACACAGAAAGTTGTAATTTGCTCAAAAATCCTTTATCGCTACAGGTACAGCTCAGACCAGAAAACGGTGGGGTTCGTTAAGGAGGGCAGTTTGGGTCTCCGGCTTGTAGGGGGCAATGACGTAGGCATCTTTGTCGGAGGCATCCAGCCGAACAGTCTTGCTCAGAGAGAGGGCATAAGAGAGGGGGATCAGATACTGCAGGTTGGATTTGTATTTACACTGTGTCATGTTGCTTTCTGTTTCCCAGTGTATTCTTTTAATGCTTTGTGTTTTCCTGTTACTCAGGTCAATGGAGTTGAGTTCAACCACTTCACCAGAGAAGAGGCTGCAATGTTCCTTATGAACATCAATTCTGGGAAACGCATTGACATGCTCACTCAGAATAAAATGGACAGTGAGTGCACATCTGTCCTCTTTTGGGAACCAATAACTGTCTTGTTTCAGTTTATAAGGAGATGATGTAAGCAATTTGCAATGATCAGTCCAGGCTTTCTGCCATGTTTATAAGCTATTATAAACATTTATTAATGGGACTTGCAGCCTGTTTTGTAGAGAACAGATTATATTCCATTAGAAGCATCAGATAATTCATAATCAGATGCAAACTCGAGAGATCATTAGTCATTTTCTGAATACATTTTTCGGAGCACTGTATGATGTAATTTGTCCCCCAGATATGCCTCCCATATGATTGAGGAAGAAGTGCATGGAGTTTTATTATGTTTTAAAAATGGCAGTAGAGGAAATGAATTTAACAAAACTCCCATTAGTAAGTAGTAATTGTTTAGAGGCCAAATACAATAAATTGTTTGTATAGTCGATATACATGACTTCATCAATAATAGGGCATGATCACCACTGCATGATGATGAGTGTCAGAGTCTAAGGACAGGGAATTATTGTCAAAAAAAAATAAGAATCTATGTGCAAAAAGTAATTTATGAATAGGTAAGGGGGGAAACTACCATCTACATGTGGGATTTCAAAAGTGCCAAATAATTATATCAGCTATTCCATATGAGTCAAGAAATGTGCAGATTGTATCTGCCATTTTGGCCTGGGACATAGTTTTAGGAGTGTTACGGTCTAATGGTGCTAATGCACAATTAATATCTCCAGTTTATAAGAAGATCCTGAAGTCCAGCCTGGGCGATTCCTTCTACGTCCGCACTCACTTTGACTATGAGCCGGAGCAGAGCCATAGCCTGAGCTTCACCCGAGGAGAGGTTTTCCGTGTGGTGGATACAATGCACCGTGGGAAACTGGGAACTTGGTCGGCTGTTCGGATGGGCACCAACCTCTACGAGCTGGACAAAGGCACTATACCCAACCAGACCAGGTGGGAGAAAAGCAGCCACTATACATGCATTCATATGGTTTACTTCTGTAGTAAATTCAAGGTCTTTTCTTTTCTTTAATCTAAATATTTAGAAATGTCACATGTATCTTTATTATGTATTAATTCAACTCCATTATTTTCTGATATCAACACTTGTTGAGTGTTATCTCACATATTCATGGCCACTTTACCAGTATTTTAAAATACTGCATTTTGTACATTTTCCTTGTTTGTGACAGAATTATAGCAAAAATAACAAACTCAATATATTATTTATATAAGTCGCTCCCTCCACTTCCACTCCCACTACCATGTGCTCCAAATATACATTATATGGCCAAATGTCTGTGGACACCTGACCATCACTCCTATATGTGGTTCTGCCACAAAGTTGTATGCACACAATTGTATAGGCTGTTTTTTTTGCTGTAGCATACAGTTTCCTTCACTGGAACTCAGGGAACCAAACTTGTTCCAGCATGACACTGCAACTGTGCACAATGTGAGCAGAGCCCACACCTTAACCCAACTGAACACCACTGGGATAAAAACTGCTATTATTTTACAGAAAACCTCTCTGGCATGCATTACTAATAATAGTCTATTGGGCATAATGGTGTTGAAGATATAATTTACAACCTGCTTTTAAAGTCTTTAATACAAGATTGAATACAATGCATCTGTATTTAGAAAGATTCAACTGTATTTAGAGCTTACATTGGAAAAAAATGCATCAGCTCTTTAACTGATGAATGAAAACATCAGAGCTGAGAAGTGTACTCGAGACTAAGCTTCTGGGAAAAGCTTATGATAAGAACAGATTCTGATAACCGGTTAAACCAGGTCTGTAGTATGGTCCAGTGGTTTGTTTTGTAAAAGCTGACCATAGCGGTGTGTGTGTGTGTGTGTGTGTGTCAGAGCTGAAAGTCTAGCCCTTGTGGAGCAGACTCAGAGGATCCAAATGGCGGAACGCCAGGCTTCAGCACCCAGGGCAGAGTTTTGGAAACTGCGGGGTCTCCGGGGGGCCAAAAAGCCTGTCCGAAGAACAAGGGACGACCTTCTTCAACTGACCATCCAGGGCAAGTTTCCAGCGTATGAGAAAGTTGTGCTGAGGGAAGGTGAGTAGATGGAACACCTATGAATTTATATTATTTTATTCTTGAAGAAAAGCTTCGTTAAAATTAAGAATCATTTTCACACATTGGATTCAGTTGCATAAAGCTTTTGAAAGGATTCAAATGTGTTTGCTGGAAAGATTATCACGTGCAGTCAATGCACCTTCGATGGTTCTTTAATAATTAAGATTATTTCATTCTCATCAAGCTTTTTTGTTGTTCCAGCCAACTTTAAAAGGCCTATTGTCGTCATGGGCCCCCTGAATGACATTGCAAATGAGAAACTGGCTAAAGAAATGCCTGATGAATTTGAGGTGGCAGGTATGCTCAATATTTTTATTTGTATAAAATGTTAATCAAATTTAAGCTTTCTAAGCGTATAGAATTGATGACTGAGTTTGGTCTGTTATATGTTTTTTGCAGAAATGGTGCCCAGGGGTGGTGGAGACACTCCTTCTGTCATTAAGTTGGACACAGTAAAAAGAATAGCAGAGCAGGTAAACATGGTTCTTTACTCTTTACTGTCTTTCCTTCTCTAATCTGTATATTTTATACACAGATTAATTCAGTGCTTCTAAAACATGCACCACTGAACACATTCATGTAGTTTTTTAATATTCTTGGTTCCAGGATAAGCACCCTCTACTGGACATCACACCCACTGCAGTGGAGAGACTCAGTTACATCCAGTATCACCCAATAGTGCTGTTCCTGGAGCCGCACAGCCGCAAAGATGTGAAAGCTATGAGACAGAGATATGATCCCAATTCTAAGAAAAGCTCACGCAAGCTGTATACTCAGGCATTAAAGCTGAAGAAACAGTACAGCCACCTTTTTGCTGGTAAGCACACAAAGCCTTTTTTCTTTACACATGCTCATCTATTATCTACATGTTTAGATCAGTTTTGTTATACCGTTTGTAGCCAGGAACCACTTAACTGTAAGGTAAATTCCACTGACCCACTCAGCATACATGTTTGCACCTTATTCAAATGTTCATTAGTCATTACTTAAACATGTTCAAGAATTTGGCCTGTTTATTGGAGCTCTTCCCCCAAGAGAACACATTAGGTTCAAGCTGACATCCTTTGAGCCTATTTATTTTTCAGGTATTGATGTTTGGATTAAATTCATGATGCTGTGCTTCACGGGGTCCACTGGCTTAGATAATATGATAGTTGTTGTGTTCTATTTGAAAATACTGCTGTTCTGCATGCCACTCACATAATATTTTGTTGTCTGATTTTCCCTCAGCACACATCGATCTGCAGCCTACTTCAAATGTGTGGTATGAAGTTCTTAAAGAAAAGATTCGGCAACAACAGTCTAAGCCTGTCTGGGTCTCAGAAGTGTTGGTAAGACTTTTTCTTGTGGTTGCAAACAAGTTTTTTTAAATTGTTTATAAAAAAAGGGCAAAAGATAATAAAAAGAAAAAGATAAATGTAAGTTGGATAAATGACAATGTTGTATAACCCTGAGAAACGCTAGGTGAAATATATGACACTGAAATAAATCATCACCTTCCTAAAATAATGGCCTAAGTCACTTTTTTCAGGTTTGTCAGGAAACGCAAAAAACTGAACAAAATGTCACACTCTTGACATAGGCCATTTTATTACAGGGGTAGAATCACATGATCTGTTAAACTAAGGACATCGGCGATTTTACCAGAGGTAGACAGCATGGTGAGGAGGTGATTTAGGCAAAAAAAAAAAAATCATTTTGGTCAAAAAATGACTTAGGCCATTATTTTAGGAAGGTGACGAAATTACTATAATTGGCCAATATCAACTTAACGTTTTAAAAAAATTATAACAATACATTTTTAACTAATGTACATTCTTAATTATTGTGTAAATTTAGGCATTAGTCTTTATGTATTTCTAACTTACTAAGTGAAGCTTTGAGACTCACAAATTTTGGCATTCACAAAGTTGGCTGCTTCTGTGTTTTTAGATCTAGGTCAGATGGTTTACTGAAGTGCAATTATAAGCATTTCATAAGTTTTATTTTTATTGACAAAAATGCATCAAGTTTATGCAAAGACTCAATATTTAAAATGTTGACCCTTCTTTATTAAAGACTTCTGCAATTTGCACTGGCATCCTGGATATCAGTTTCTGGGCCAAATCCTGACTGATGGCCATTCCTGCCTGATCAGTGCTTGGAGTTTATCACAATTTCTGTGTTTGTTAGTTTTTTTTTGTCCACCTGCTTTTTGAGGATAGACCACAGGTTCTCAACGGGATTGAGATCTGGGGAGTTTCCTGGCCATGGACCCAAAATTTCAATGTTTATTCACTGAGCGACTTAGTTAAATCACTTTTGCCTTGTGACATGGTGTTCCAGAATCATGTTTTGATTCGAAGTTTTTTGGAGAGAAGTGGCTTCTTTGCTGCCCTTTTTGACACCGGGCCACCCTCCAAAAGCCTTCACCTAACTGTGCATGCAGATGCACTCACACCCACCTGCTGCCGTTCCTGAGCAAGCTCTGCACTGGTGGTGAACTGATTCTGTAGCTGATTCCTCTTTAGGAGACGGTCCAGGCACTGGACTTTTTTTGGGCATCCTGAAGCTTTCTTCACAGTAATTGAACCTCTCTCCTTGAAGTTGTTGATCTTATAAATAGTTGATTTAGGTACAATCTTACAAGCAGCAATGTCCTTGCCCGTGAAGCTCTTTGGATGCAAAGCAATGATGACTGGATGTGTTTCCTTAGAGGTAACCATGGTTAACAGAGGAAGACAAAGATTTCTAGCACCACCTGCCTTTTAAAGCAACCAGTCTGCTCATCTAATTCAATTAGCATGACAGAGTGATATCAGCTGTCTTGTCCTTGTTAACACTTTCTCCTGAGCTAATGAGAAGATCATTGAAATCATGTTAGCAGGTCATTTTGTGGCAGGAATGAAACAAATGAGGTTTTTGTGATTAAGTTAATTTTCATGACAAGGAATGACTTTGCAATTAAAATTCATCTGATCACTGTTCAAACAAATCTAGAATAAAAACTGAAGCAGTGAACTTTTTGAAAACCAAAATTTGTGTCAGTCTCAAAACATTTGGGCATGACTGTACAGTAGGTCAAGGAATAAATATACTTACAGTTATGCAGTTAAAGTACTGTAATTGTTTCCTGCGTGGGTACTTGTAATAATGAGGTAATAATGTGTGCGTAGTTGGAGGGAGATGCCAGTGAGGACCTGGATGTGCTCAACCACAATGATGCCTCCGACTACCTGAGTGGTGCCAGCGACTACGAGGACACAGATGGTGAGCCCTTCACTGATGGTGAGGCTTGCACAGACAATGAAGACCTGGAGGACCCAGGTCCCAGCCAACCAAACAAAATGTGGCACCGCAGCACAGCATTGGCTCGCTCTTCAGAACCAGCTGCCCAGCAGACACCCAGTCCTGAGGTTGAGCCACTGTATGAAGAAGAGGAGGAGCCTGAGTACTCTCTACCCCCTCAAGACCGGCCTTCCATCCGCTACACCCCGGAGCCTCAAGTTTCGCATCTGGAGAATGCAGCATCACCAGTCACACGTAGTTACACAGACTCAGACTTCAGCGCCGACCCTGATCCACCTGCCACACCTACCTCAGAAGGACCTCCAGAATTTAGGGCTCCAGATCCCACAGAGAACCCTCGCAAGAGCTCACCATCTGTCACACTGTCAACCATAGAGCAGAAATTACAACAGGTATTATATCTTTCTCTTACTATTGCGAAATATGGACTATGGAAAGAAATGGAAAACAAATACTTAAATGTTTGTTTTTTTCTCTGTTTAGACACGCATGGAGGATGCACCAAAGACCCCTTTGGTTGTGTATGTATCATGACAAAAAAAAAAAGAAGTATTTGACCACCATTTGCTAGTCCAAACTTCTGAGCTTTGTCTGATTTTCCACTTTGTCTGACCATTTCTGTAATTCTAGGTTGGCGCATCATGAAGCAATGTTGATGCGAAGGACCCAGATCAGAGGCAGCGACAGTTCAGAGGACAGTGATGACTATAATGATGATGAAGAAGAAACCGATGATACGGAATGGGGTCCTGCCACAGAGCTCTAATACACACAACCTTGAAGATGCATGGACCACCATATCTGTGGAAAAAATGTGAATTTTTTTTTTCCCTTTAATTGACCTATCTTCATGGACCTTTCGGAACACTCTTATCCCTGGACTGTATTGGAAACACTGGGGTTCTTTCAGGCCCGGTTCCACTGGATGTTTTCATGTCCAATGTATATTATACCTGCTGTATTACTTTACAGCCCTGTCTTTTTTAAACACAAACTGTTTTAAAATAAATGCATTTAATAAAACATTTACTAGTCAGTAATATATTTCATGTATAACTTATAGTGTTGTGTCTTTCTCTGACAAGAACAGTGAATGGGGTTTGAAAGAATGAAGTGCAGGTATGACAGGTAAGATATCTGCACACACATTATTGACTGTAGCCCATCAGTTACTAAACAAATGACCAGCCTCACAGCATTCAGTGAAAGAGACCACTATAGGACCACTACTGAGCATGCTCATACCAGCACCACACACTACCATGTCAATGTCACTGCTGTGAATGATCCACCACCCAAATAATTGGTGGTCTTTGGCATCCTTTTTCACTGATGGATAGAGGTAAAAAAATAAAAAAAAAATGACTGGACATGCTGTAAAAGGTGGAGTTGATCTGGCTCAATGTGAAGCACACTTCCTGTCACCACTCAGAGGTTGCTTATTTCCCAAAGTGTTTTATTCTTTCTATTCCACAGCAATTATCAACAATTATCAACAATTTATTGACGTATGCTGCAATGTACTTGTTAAACAATTATAGATACATTGAATGTTGTGGAACCTCTACATGTTAGTGCCTGGGATCACTTGCATTACAGCATCTATTAAAGCAGAGACTGCAGATCCCTCTTAAATAACACCACTTTTTAATTAGTTTATTATTAGTGAATGAGCTGTAACTATAGAAACCATAATAAACATAGCACAAAAAGTAAGGAACTTTGTGTTTGGTAGATTATTTCTTTGTTGTAACAATGCTTCTTGGCAATAAATCCTATACCATTGGAAAGCCTGTTAATTTTCCTTTTAAATGGTGCCATATGTGAAACATGCATTAGTGGGATGAGCAGTAGAGCTGAGAATATGGGTTGCACCCATGAAAAATTTGCCAAATCCTCTCTGCCATTGCCAAACCGATTTTTCTGCCATTGACTCATTTGGTGTTTGGTGGGCTGGATGATTGAAGTTTGAAGAAACAAGACATATTGGCAATTTAACAATTTATTCATTTAACAAACAGGAGCCTCAG
>JAOUQY010000004.1:14866479-14893290 GCA_028566355.1 Doras micropoeus | reverse complement strand
AGAGACAGTCACAGACAGCTAGAGAGAGACACATAGAGACAGTCACAGACAGCTAGAGAGAGACACATAGAGACAGTCACAGACAGACGGAGACAACAAGAGACAGACAGAGATGGTGACAGACAGATTGAGGGAGACAACCAGAGATGGTCACAGACAGATGGAGACAGCATGAGACAGAAGGAGGCACACACAGACAGATGGAGACAGAGAGAGAGAGTCACAGACAAATAGAGAGACAGAAAAAAAGAGAGAGATGGATGGAGACAGAGAGAGACATGCAGCCACAGACGGACACAGACAGACCGTCACAGAAAGATGGAGCAAAGAGACAGATGGTGACGGAGAGACAGACACTGAGAGACACAGAACCCTTAATATGAGCTGGTGATTATTTTTACTCCTGCAGTGGAAAGGAAAAGGAAGCTTAGGGCTCTTCTGCTAAATATGATAAATCAGTTAGTATTTATATTTATTTGTATTTCAGTGAGGGGAGCAACCTAACACCGGCTCACCACTTTCCAGACTTCCGCTTCAAGACGTACGCTCCTGTGGCTTTCCGTTACTTCAGGGAGCTGTTTGGGATTCGTCCCGATGACTATCTGGTAAGAACTGTGAGGTGTGTGTAGCCTGATCACTCTGTACAACAGGTACACCTCAGCATGCCAGTGAATACAACTCTAAAAGGTTGTTGGAGAGTTTGGGTCACTGTGGTTCATTACAGTACATTTCTCCTCCATGTTTGTGTTCCTTATTATGATTATTTCCTGTTTCACCACAAAAGGTTTCACCATATAAATGATAATACACTTTGTTAAATAATAATAAATAAATGCTTTTCTTATCCACTTACTGTTATAATTGTTAGATTGTTATGGAGCAGCCATCATACAGCTCCTTGTGAATGAGCTGTTGCTATAGAAATGATAAAGTTTAAATTAAATGAGGACAGTATGGTTAAGCGATTGAATATTGGCACATTTGTTATTCAGCCATAGGCACAAGCCTGCAAGGCAAGCACCAAAGGTAATCACAGCCATGTCGATATTCAGCATAACCACGCAAGTGTGTGTGTGATATAACTTTTATACAACAGCTTTATAAACAAGAAATTAATCTTTTTTTTTGCTCCACAAGTGGAACTAGATGCCGAAGAAGCCACACTGATAGCACCTCGACTAGCTGGCTAGCCCACGCCGATTTGTAGATTTCTGTTAAAGGTGCTTCCAGTGAAGTTGGCCTCCTTTTTTTCCTTTCCAGCTTCACGTGAAGAACATTCAGCTCAAAAGTTCAGTCAAAAGTTATATTCATGAAAAAAGTATTGTTTGCCATGTTCGCTGATGATATCGCTAATACTACTGTAGTAAGCGTTTCAAATGATTGGAAATGTATGTGGTGAACTGGGGCTGGACGAAAGCTGCTGTCAGAGTTGCTGTTTTAGAAACGTAATCAACGTCCTCGTCAGATTCGCAAATTCAACTGCCTGTGTACATGCTCTGTGTGTGTATCTACACTCTTTGTCCATGTTATCAGCTCCACTGACCATACAGATGCATGTTG
The DNA here is from genome assembly GCA_028566355.1 of Doras micropoeus. Lineage (NCBI taxonomy): Eukaryota > Metazoa > Chordata > Actinopteri > Siluriformes > Doradidae > Doras > Doras micropoeus. The sequence continues at coordinate 14,891,730 of JAOUQY010000004.1, read as the reverse complement.
TAGTTTTACAGATAGAGACTGTAGTCCATCTGTTTTTCTGCAGACTTTGTTAGCCCCCTTTTATGCTGTTCTTCAGTGGGATGACCACAGAGCAGGTATTATTTAGGTGGTGGATGATTGTCAGCACTGCAGTAACCCTGATGTGGTGGTGGTGGTGTGTTAGTGTGTGTTGTGCTGATATGATTGGATCAGACACCGCAGTGCTGCTGAAGTTTTTAAACCCCTCAGTGTCACTGCTGGACTGGGAATAGTCCACCAACCAAAAATATCCAGCCAACAGTGTCCTGTGGGTAGCATCCTGTGACCACTGATGAAGGACTAACACAGACTGTGCAGCAACAGTTACTGTTTCTGACTTTACATCTACAAGGTGGAGCAACGAGGTAGGTGTGTCTAATAGAGGGGACAGTGAGTGGACACAGTGTTTAAAAGCTTCACCAGCACAGCTGTGTCTGATCTAACCGTACCAGAACAACACACACTAACACACCACCACCACATCAGGGTCAGTGCAGTGCACCTGTATGGTCAGTGGAGCTGATAAAATCATCAAAGAGTATAGATACAAGGAGATGCTTTTAATCTGATGGTTGGCATGTTTGTGCATGCTTATGTGCATAATGTGTCTCTGTGTGTTTATTGGTTGTGTCAAATATCTGTGTGTTTGTGTGTGCTTGAAATGCATATGTATGTGTTCTGCATGTGAAATGTGACTGGTGTGTGTGTGTGTGTTATGTCTGTGTGTGTAATGTTTATGAACTGTGTTTGTAAAGAAAATAGGACGTTTCTCTTGTGGTTGTTGCAGTAATCAGCCTTTATTTCAGTTGTAAAGAACGTGAAACATGCTCTGGATTCAGCAGTATAGGTCGGAACAACAAGCAACTCTAGCCATTTATGCTGTTTTAAGATACCTCCTAGGCTCTTAGTGTAAATGAGCTAAGCTTCTAATGCAGTCAGGTCGGGTGACCTTTTGTTCTTCCGTATGATAATTAGGTTTCTCTGACGTTGCCTGAGATGGTTCTCAATGGCCTATCCCCATTCTCTTACTACTAGCTGGTGAATACACTTCAGGGGTCAGTGATGCCAGGGCATGGACTTTTCCTTTGTGACCATAAGATTAGTGTTAGGAAGATTAAGGTGGCCAGATGTTTGAGGGTCACAGCAGCTGATGTTTCTCTTATTCTCAGACAGGATATACTGCAATTTCTTACAGTGTGAAATATATCTGTATGAACTGGGTGTGTGTGTGTGAAATGTGTGTGAAACCTGTGTGTGCATGTGTCTGTGTGCAAAATGTGTCTGTGCGAAGCTTGTGCATGTTTGAAATGTGTCCTAGTGTAGATGTGTGTGAAATATGTTTGAGAAGTGCTTGTGTGTGAGAAATGCGTGTGCACGTGCTTGTGAAGCATGTACGTGTTTTGGGTGTGTGCTTAAGATGTGTGTGTGTACGAAGTGTGTGTGTGTGTGTGTGTGTGTGTGTGTATGTGCGTGCATGTGTGCGTGTTGAGTTTGGATGGCTTGTTCCCGGCTGACTCGTTTCTCCCACTCAGTGATTCATTTGAAGACCATGTGCCAGACGTCACACTGAGAACTTCTGATTCATTTTCTCTCATTTTTCCCCCTTATCGTTTATCTAGGAATGCAAGTTGACTTGTCTCACCTCAGTTCATGAGCTTATTGTCTGTTATTATGTGTGCTGTTAAAACAGTCAGCTATTTTATTCACACCAAAAATATTTTATTGCCAGTAGGATATTTATATATGCATTTGTTCCATATTGTTTTGTCTGTATATATTGAAATTTAACCAGAGGATTTGGTTTTGTTTGTTTGTCCTCTGCAGTACTCTCTGTGCAACGAGCCGCTGATCGAGCTGTCAAACCCAGGAGCCAGCGGTTCTGTGTTCTACGTTACCAAGGATGACGAGTTCATCATCAAGACTGTCATGCACAAGGAGGCAGAGTTCCTGCAGAAGCTTCTGCCTGGATATTACATGGTGAGCTTCCTGCATGTCTAGTGTTTTTGATTTTTTTTCTTCAGGGTACGCTTTGCACTATTTCTGGAAGCGGAGGTTAGAAAATCTCAGTTCTTGCTTCAAAATGAGATTGGACAGGTTCGACAGTGAAAATGAGCTGCTTTGCTAATTTTAAAACATACACTATATTACCAAAAGTATTCACTCACCCATCCAAATAATTGAATTCAGGTGTTCCAATCACTTCCATGACCACAGGTGTATAAAATCAAGCACCTAGGCATGCAGACGGATGCTGAGGTGCATAGTGTGCGGAGGTCTGCATTGAGTCAATCACTACAGACCTCCAAACTTCATGTGGCCTTCAGATTAGCTCAAGAACAGTGCGTAGATAGCTTCATGGAACGGGTTTGAAGCTGTTATAGCTGCAAACGGTGGGCCGACATCACATTAAACCCTCTGGATTAAAAATGGAATGTCACTCAAGTTCATATGCGTGTGAAGGCAGGTGAATGAATACTTTTGACAATATCGTGTAAATACATTTGTTTAATGAGCTTCTTAAAAGCTCAGTAAGACTGAGACTCAGTAATGATTTCACTAAGACTTAGTATTTGTTGTGCTTATAGATCTGTTTTGCTACAGTTGTTGTTTTGTGTTGTTTCTCACTCCAAAACTTCACTGCTAATTTCCGAATGTTTTCTTGTCTATTTTTACCACTTGCTTTTTTTCCTCGAGGCGGTATGTGTACCCGTTAGCCGCATAATAAAATTAACAGGCACCATTAACATACAAATGGCATTTTTATTTCAGCCTTTTCCATGTTTCTGCATTTAAAGCGGGATGAATTGATGGCTGTGGCTCAGCTCTCTAGAGGATGCAATCTGCTGGCTGATGATAAAGTAAAACCAGTGTTGGTCCCTGTATAGACCACATGACTCTGCATGAATTAGTCACGATTCTGGCTACAAGTACTTGCCACACGTTTTTTTTTCTGCTTTTCAGCTCATACCGCACTAGATTCAACACAGCTGAGTATTAGGACTTGATGTGTGATATGAAAAGTTTTATCACTGATAAAGTTTAAAAAGAAATATTTTGGTACTGGTCGGTTTTGTATGGTCCATTATTAAGCAAATGCAAGCAGTGTTTTGACGTGAATGCCATTTTGTCATTCTCAGTTAAATACAATACTAAACAATATAAATTAGGGCTTCATGAAAACAATTCATTCTTCCATGCTAATTAAAACAAGAAGAGCATTGATTCTGTGGCACTTGGGCAACCATTGTATTAAACAGAGCGCCACTCTTGTCTCTTGTTGGATATTACAACTAAGCATAAGCATTGTAGTACATGACCTCACACACAAACACACTTTGTCCTAAGCAAATGTTTAATATTATGTATTGAATATTAAGTTTCCACAATAAATGAATATGGTGTGTGAATCTTGGCTGCAGACACTGTTGCACTCAAAACATGACAGTGACTTATTACACATAAAGGGCAGGATTCTCCCATCTCCCAAGTCCTTTTTTGCATGCCTCAGATTATGCACATGCACAGTTGTGTGTAGTGTCCTGAGCATGCTTCAGTCACACCCACAGCACTTAACTTCAGAATGCAGGTGGGCTTATGACAGAAGTGTAATTTATTTAAAATAGAAATAGAGTCACACCCTCGTGTATTGTGTCTGTCAAAAAAAACATGGCATGTGATTGAAATCCATTCAAACCTTGAGCCACACACTATGAAAATAAATGCAGTGTGGAATGTGGAATCTTTTCTAACCATATTTATAGTCATCTTAATTTCTTTTTATTCTAAATGAACTAATTTTTTACCAGACTTGTTCAAAACATTTTAGATTGATTTGTTTCTAGACACACAGACACACATGCACACCCACGTCCCTGCATGGCTTGGCTCTCTTTCAGGGCCTCTCTTTCTGAAAGTCACATACACATAAATTAAATTTCACAAACAAACCACATGTGAGAATCATCTCGAGCCAGTTCAGCCGGATTCTCTCCATTCACAGACAGCGTGTGACCGTGCCCCCTCTGCCATACAATGAATATGGGGTTAGGGCCCAGAGATACTTCGTTGAGAGCACACACATGGTCAGCTGTGAACACCACGGATGCACTGTAAAAAATTCAGGTCTCACCAACTTAAAAATCTCTAGTTTCCTGTTGCACCTACTTTTTTTAGTTGGCCTAATTTATCTAATTTAATGCATATTTTAGGTTCTGCTGACAACCCTACGAATTAGGATCACCTAAAACAATTAGTTGTGGCAATGAAATATTTTATATTCATCAAATGCATCAGTATTGGTCCAAGCAATGTATCTAGTGTTGTGCCAACTATAATTATTTAGTTCAGTTAATTATTATTATGTTAATCACTATCAAAGTTGGCCAAGCTGTGACTTTTACACTGTATCAAGTAAATGCAAAATATATTGAACAAGCGAACACTGCTTAGCAGAATAAATGCTTAACAAATGCATTTTATTTGGACATGTCAAAAAAACATTTTAAACAACGCACTTAACTTTCAACACTGATAAGACATCACTAGACAGGCATACTACTTTAAAAATTATTTACACACTGAAAAGGTCTCTTTGTCCTAAAAGGAGTCTGTAATTAAATTCCGTGCTTTTTTGTCTTCAACTTCTTGTGTCCAATTCAGTGTTACTAGTGAAGTGGCTATGCAAACTGTCTGCAAGAAAAGTCACTGCAGTTTAAATACAATAACATGTAAATGTCTGCATTTTTGAGCTGTTCTTGTACATCTATAATAATGTTAAATGTAGGCCTGAGGCAGACTGTGCAAATAAGAAACACCCAAGTTGCTCTGGCCAAAGCACGTAACTGCCATAATGGCGTGCAAATCATAGACTTAAGCGAGGGCTGGGTGGGGGGGTGCTTAGGCTTATAAGTGCATGCATTCTTTAGACTTGCATGCTTTTTTGACTGTTATGTAAGGCAGAATCATGCCCAAAGTGCATTCATCAACAGCAGTGATTTTTCATGAGCATGTGTTGAGCTGAAGAACAGAAACATTGACATGAATAATTATTTAGCCAGCCACTGAAAATCAGGAGCCTGAACCTATTTTAGTAGATCCTGGTGTGTATCTGCAATTTGTGGGAGGGGTGTTTTGTCGATTAGCAACATGATAGCAGGTTACATTCTAACATATGAATATTGATATAGCTCTTCATACAGCAATAGAGGTAGTGTCGGTGCAATAGAGGTATTTTGATAAAAGTAATTAGTGCCCACCTGCCAGCCAATCAGAAACAAGTATTTACTGTGGTCATGGTATGCATATGCACAATACATATTTGTAATCTGACATATTTGTTTCTCCCCCCTCCAACAGAACCTTAACCAGAACCCTCGCACCTTGCTGCCCAAGTTTTTCGGCTTGTATTGCGTGCAGTCTGGAGGAAAGAACATCCGGATGGTGGTGATGAACAACATCCTGCCCAGGGTGGTACGCATGCACCTTAAATACGACCTGAAGGGCTCTACATACAAGCGCCGGGCCTCCAGAAAAGAGCGAGAGAAGGCAAAGCCAACGTTTAAAGACCTCGACTTCATGCAGGACATTCCTGAGGGCCTGATGCTGGATTCGGACACTTACAGTGCACTGGTCAAGACACTCCAGAGAGACTGCTTGGTGAGGGCTGGTTGTGTTTTTTTGTTCATTTTATATACAGACAATTAAAAGATTTATCCTAAACACTTGGATAAAACCAAGAACCATGGAGCTGTGAAGTTACAATGCTACTTAACTGAAACTCCAGGGGTTAAAATGAATAATGGAGTAAATTGAAAGAGTATTAGGTGATAAATAAACAAAAGAAAGTTATATAATCAGTAGTAATTAATTACACAAAGGGGCAGAAGTGTCCAAATGTGCACCAGTGTTCAGGAGTGCAGACTTTGAGCTTTAATTTGAGGGTATGTTCACTGAAGTACCAAAAAAACTGGTAGCCTGTACAAAATACATAGCAATGCCACCTGTGCACGTCATTGGTTGTGTCCACCAGTGCCTATATAAAGCGATAAACATCTATGGAAGCTTCTAGAGTTGTTTCTGCAATGAGAATGGCAAGTTATCGGGATTTTGCGATTTTTAAACCCGGTTCAATAGTTGGAGCTCGTGAGATGGGTCATAGCTTTTCGGAGGTAGAAGCAAAGTTTGGATTTTCACGTAAGAGCATTTCAGGGGTGTACCATGACTACAAGAATTCTGGCAAAACCTCGAACTTGTGACAGCAGTGTGGCCGTAAAAAGACTCTGGGTGAACGTGACCACCGTCAGCTGGCAAGAATCAATTCACACGATAGGCGTACAACACTGCCTCAGGTAACATCAGAATTCAATGCTGGGACCTCGACAAACATCATTGAAAACATTGAAAACCCAAACATCAGCATGAGGACTGTGCAACATTTCCTCCAAGATCACATGGGGGACCTACCAAGTATTAGCTGCCAGTTACATAAGAATACCAGTTTTTCTGGGGCTTCAATGTATATACAGCTTTAAACCCACTGAGTGCTTCTCATTCTTCATTCCTTTACTGGCATCTTTCTGGGGTTGTGAGAATAGAGAAATAAAGGTTTGCTAAATGAGATGGTCTTACCTCATCGACGTGTCACTTTACAGTAACATCACTTATTGATGTTGTTACACAGTTGTATCGTCTGTCACTGTAAAAAAATCAGTGTCCTGAATCACAGGAATCAGTGATTAACACGACTAGAAGCATTACTTCTGTAAAATGTACCTGTATAGTCAAAAATAGTCAAAAATCAGCTGACTTCTTTATACTAGCATGTTTTTGAAAACTGAAACATGGTATAATCAACCATTTCTCAAGCATCATTATTAGCTTTATTATTTGTTATTCTTTTTTTTTCTTTGCTGACCTTTTTTGTAGTGGTGTGCTCTGTGTGTGGTTACGACCCGGTCGAGGGTCAGGCCGGAACAAACGTAACAGATGAGTATCAATGCAGAAAGCAAGAACAACAACAGGCTACACACAAATGGATGTTTTGAAAATGTATTGAATATCAACCGGTTTACAGCTTCAGGAGTAACCAAGGCCAAAACAACAAACCAAACTCAGACTGTCTTGTAAACACCAGCACTAACTTCCCTATTTACAAAACAAACAACAAAAAGACAAAGTCTAACCTAACTCCCTAGTTAACATAAACAGAGACAAAAAAAACACATCCCAACAAAAATGGCAGTCACTCCCTACAAACCAGTACAGCAATATTTACAAATATACAATGTTCAATATTTACAACATAAAACAGAGCCAATGGGCGTAAAGACAAACTTAGGGTTAGACAGTACAAGGTATCAAAGTCAAACACACCACAACAAGGAAAATCAAACTTTCTTAAATCAATAACAGCCACCAAACTCCAAACAACGCCTACACCCTTCCTGGTCTGCTGCCACGCCTTTAAAGGCTGAGCGGAAAGGATGAAAACCCAGGGTGGAGCAGGATTCCAGAGGTGGAAAGCAAAACATGGCCCAGATCTCTTGAATGGACCTGTAACACATGGGGTGTGCTCTGAAAACTCCTCTCTTTGCTGCTTCATTTTAGAATCGATGTGGCAGCTAAAATTGAGGGTTTTTTTATTGCTTTCAAGTTGCAGGCTAAATCTCAGGTCCTAAAGAAGTGTTTGGGCATCATTTAGATAATTAAGTGGTATTAGGTCAAAATGGGCTATTCATTTATATCTGTCCAAGACATTACTGAGCCCCTTCCCTGCCACTGGAAGTCCAGTCCCAGGTCAGTGTTTCTCAGTGTCCCTCTCTTTGACTTGTAGGTGCTGGAGAGTTTTAAGATCATGGATTACAGCTTGTTGCTGGGGCTGCATAACCTGGACCAGGCGGAGAGAGAGCAGAACATCGAGGGCTCTCAGAGCAGCAGTGACGGAAAGAGACCACCAGCCCAAAAAGCTCTCTACTCCACCGCCATGGAGTCCATTCAGGGAGCCTCAGCCTGTGGAGAGGACATTGACACAGAGGACACGTGAGCACTGGCACTTATTAGGGCACCAAACACCACACCTTCCAACCTTTCTACACTTTGCATAACAATGCATCATTTTAACACTGAAGTATGGTGATATGATTAATTATTCAAAAATATGCCAAATAAAACACTCCTCCAAATAAAACAACAGTTGAGTTAAATAGTTGTTTTGAATGATGACTCCCAGAAGCTGGGCCTATTTCCCCATATCTCATGTTAGTAATCACTCAGTTTTCACTCATCTTGTACAAAAATGTTTCATAAATGTGGAATATATTAATTTGTCACTTGTAAAAAGCAAACCTTTTGGGGTAAATGTCCACTGTAAAGGCTTAGTAAAATAAGTAGAAAAAAAATGACTTTCATCTGTCAGGCGAGAAAACTAATGACGCTAAGCTTAACTGTGCTAGCTTACATGATGTCCCAATATATCTGAATCCTTCCTGTGTTTTTCCCCTGTCTTCTCAATGTAGTCATCTTAATACTGCACTATATAAAGGAAACAGACCAAACTAAATGCTTGAACCATTGTTAGTTTGTTAGTTACTCAGTAAAGTGAAACAATAAAGACAATAAACTCTTTGAATCTCGAATCTTAAAAGAAAATGTGTTTTATACAGTATGTGGCAGAAACAAAAGCATCTGATAAACATATACAATTATCAGAAAAGTACACAATTAAATACAACAATATACATATAAACTATTTAACTCTAAGCACGTGTGTTTACCATCAAACCTTGTATATACATATACATCAGTTTCTACAAACCCCATTTCCAGAAGGTTGGGACACTTTCTAAAAGTGTAATAAAAACTGAAAGCTGTAATTTATCATTTAACAGAGAAAAGGACAAAGAAAAGATTTTCAGTGTTTTCAATGACAAACCTAACTCTATTTTTAACTATAAACAAATGTATAAATTGATGGCTGCAACACATTCAGTAAAGTTGAGACAGAGGAAAAAATAATACTGAAAAGTAAAACTGGAAGGTTCCACAATTAGCAGTTTAACTGGTAACAGGTCATCAAGATTAAGTATAAAAGGAGCATCCACTAAAGGCTTAGTCTTTGCAAGCAAGGATGGGTTCATCACTTTGTGCCAAACTTCATGAGAGAATTGTCAGTCAGTAGAGTACAATACAATACAATGTTTCTCAGTGCTAGATTGAAAAGAATTTAGGTCTTTCACCATTGAGTCACCTGAAAGCCGATCTAAAGGGAGGAACTACATCCAACAAGATTCAACTTTCTGTAAAAGTCTCCACATCTGTAAAAGTTGTGTAAAATCTGATATAAGCTGATGGAATTTGTCATTTTTATACACCAGAGTGATGTATTGTGTGTAAATCATGGTACTTATTTTTTCCCTCAGGATGGGAGGAATCCCGGCAGTGAACAGTAAAGGAGAGCGTCTTTTGCTGTACATTGGCATCATCGACATCCTGCAGTCTTACAGGTAACACAGTCATTATGTCAGATTCTCTGTTTACTCTTTCAGGTTTTACTGAGAGCTGCTGTAAATAACTCAGAATTTCACTCAGAGCTTGCCAGAATCATTTACAAGCTGTGCATTCTGTGCATACAGTTGGACTTTATGCTTACTGATGGTGATTTTTGTTGCAGGTTAATAAAGAAATTAGAACACACATGGAAAGCTCTCGTTCATGACGGGGTGGGTATTGAACTTTTTAATCTCCTGCAATTCATACACTATTCAAGACATACATCTGTTGAATTCTGGGTTCCTTGTTATTGTTTTTGCTAGTGTGGCATCAGTCTGATTGTTCAATTGCAATGTTACACCGCTCTGTACGAGGGTTTAATGATTTAGCAGCACACTCTGTCTGGATGCTCTGCGGTCTTTGACCTTGGCTGTACTGCCAACCTCCTTCCTGCATGTATTTATGAAGCTACAAACCCTTTAATCCAGTCACAGATGGACCGATGCACTAGTAAATACTATATAGTATAGATTAAGGTTCTTAGACATCCTGCAGCAAAAAAACACTTTAACAGTAAAACATAAAAATTATGGAACAGATTTCTAATACAACTATTCAAATGTTAGGCTCATTATTTAAATGTCTAAAATGGTTTTATTGGAGCCAAGGATCTTTTTTTATTACTGACCATTCCATTCATACACACATTAGGTCCAATGTGACATTTATAAGCCTGTGTATTTTTATTGAGATATGAATAAGCCTGTGTAGTTATTGGGGTTTGAATTAAACCCTTTCATATGAACAGCCAAATAGGTTAATAACTATAAAGATTCAACAATACTACAGAATAGCTTTGATGATGGTGGGGTGTTATTTCCACCCCATAGCAAGGCAAAGATAATAAAATAAAATAAAATAAAATAAAAATGCAAACCCCACTTAAAAATACAAACCACTGATATAGATGATAATCAGTACTGGACTATAGCTGCTTTATTTTAGTTTAACATTTATGGCATTTGGCAGACAGCCTTATCCAGAGTGATACACATTTTTCTCATTTATACAACTGAGCAATTCAGGCTTGGGCCTTGCTCCGGGGCCCAACAGTGGCAGCTTGGTGGTGCTGGGATTTGAACTCATGACCTTCTGATCAGTAGTCCAGTGTCTTAAACCACTGAGCTACCACTGCCACATAGTTTTGCGGCATTTGTTACAAGTTTGGTAGAAAATGTATAGAAACACCTCTTTCTGTCAGAGTTTCTCACACTGTACACACATACACAGTCTCTCATTCAGCAGTTCTTTATTTTTAGCTGAAAGCTTCACAGGCTCAGCTGTGAGGCTGTGCCACTTCCTCAGTATGGCCTGTGACGCATTTGCCTGCATCTGAACCTGAATGGCTGTCACTTCATTTACACCTTAATGAAGCCATTTATCCAGCAGTGGGTGATGAAAAGTGACTCAGATTCAAGTAGCTCTGAAATGGAACCAATTTTATCATACATTTGTTGTTTGTGTGTGTGTTTGTGTTTTCTGCATCACCAGTTTATTCTTGATAACAATATGAATATGACTGTTGGGTCACACTTGATGTTTGAAGTGACAGTTACACATAGCATAATTATTTTGTAACAAAAGGATTTGGAAAACAGTTCTTCATGCAGATATTGTCAGGACCTTTCTAGAGATCAGGCTAAGGGAAATTAATTTTCCCTTTAATGATGCAGTTAGAATAAGTCATAAAATTCCAGTTTTCTAACTCTTTCTAACTTAGTTATTCTGTTTTTTAGGACACAGTGTCTGTTCATCGGCCTTCTTTCTATGCAGACAGATTCTTCAGGTTTATGAGCAGCACAGTATTTCGGAAGAGTACCTGTAAGTCTTTAAAAACTTGATTGAGTGATTGATTGATTACATGCTGATTGATTATACAGTGTATGATAGACCGGACAGCATCATCAGAAGAGCATCACCAGGGAAGAAACTGAGCGACTGGTGATGTCTGTGGGTTCCTGACTTAAAGCAAGCAATGACTGCCAAAGATTTGCAACCAACTATTAAAAATGGCAGTTTAATTAATGATTGTTAGTTTGTCCAACTACTTTTGGTCCTTAAAAAAAATGGGGGTCCACATTTTAAAAGTGCTATAATTCCTAAATAGTTACATTAAAGCTGAATATTCATTATATAATTTTAACTCCTATATACACTCACTGAGCACTTTATTAGGAATGCCTGAACACCTATTCATTCATGCAGTTATCTAATCAATGATGTGGCAACATGCAGATACGGGCCAGCAGCTTTGGGTAACGTTCACATCAGCAATCAGAATGGGGGAAAATGACCAAAGTTTCAGTGAATTTGACTTTTGCATGATTGTTTCTATCAGATGGGTTGGTTTGGTTATTTATATAAATGATGCTCTCTTGGTATTTTCACACACAACAGTTTGTAGTTTACTCTGAATAGTGCAAAAAAAATATCCCATTGAGGGTCAGAATTTGGCACCAACAGCAAGAATCCATGGAGCCAACCTGCCTGTCAATAGTCCAGGCTGGTGGAGGTGGTGTAATGGTGTGGGGAGTGTTTTCTTGCCAAACTTTGGGCTCTTTAATACCATCGCTTGAATCATTGCCTATTTGAGTATTGTTGCTGACCATGTACATCCCATTATGGCCACAATTTACCATCTTCTGCTGGCTACGTCCAGCATGATAATGCACCGTGTCACAAAGAAAAAACTGTCTCAAACTGATTTAATGTACATGACAATGAGTTCATTGTTCTTCAGTGGCTGTTCCAGTCACGGGATTTGAATCCAGTAGAATACCTTAGGGATGTGTTGGAACAGGAGAGTCGTAATATGAAAGTTGTCCTGACATCAACATGGACCTGGATGGATGGATGGGATGGATGGCTGTTTGGTTGGCTGTTTGGTTGAATGATTATTATATATATAAAAAAATCCTGTTTCTCTTCTCAGCCTTGAAGTCCTCTCCCTCAAAGCGTGGTCGTGGAGGCCTGGGTGTGCCCAAATACTCAGGGCCTGGAGCTGCGTGGTCCATCAGCCAGTTTCCCTCTGAGAGAGATGACAACATTTATGACCTGCGAGGGGCCCGCAGCTTCCCCACACTGGAGGATGAAGGTAAATAACCAAATTTTCAAACAAGCATGGAAATACCTGCTTGTTCTGGTTGGCCTCAGCACTCTTACGTATGTAGTGTACACTTACACCATGGCAGCCTCAGTATTAGTACTTATAAAAGCTGTCTGTATGGCTGGGGGTGGAAGGGTTGTGTATTATTAAGGGAGTGGTTCAGTTTTGAACTGACACTATTTACTTTAACACAGAGACTGTTTGTGAGAGCATTTTCCCTACTGTGTTTACAGATCTTTTAACAATTTAACATTATAGTTGACTTCTTAATGCTTCTACAAGAATTTTAATTTGCCTGATTTATTTTTAAGATAATTAAACAAATATGCTCCCAAGTAAAGGATATTAAACAGACTTTGTGTTAACAACACCCTTTCCTAATAATCTTGAATAAACAAGATGAATAAACAACTGTTCTTTCACTCTCTCTCTCTCTCTCTCTCTCTCTCTCTGTCAGGTCGATCAGACATGCTTCCCTGCACACCTCCATCATTTGATGATGCCACCACAGCCTCCATCGCCACTACACTCTCCTCCAGCACCTCTCTATCCATTCCTGAGCGCTCTCCATCTGACACCTCTGAGCACCCCCGCTACAGGTAACCAATCCATAAACAATACACACACACACGTTTGTACTGCTATACTTGTGAGGACTTACCATTGACATAATTATTACTGCAGCTAATTACTGCTAACCCAACCCAACCCTAACCATAACCTCAGCAACATTTTTGTCTCTTTTTTTTGTTTTTTTTTTTTTGTTTTTTTTTTGTTAAAATCTACTTTTGGGGGCCAGAAAAATGTCCCCACAAGGTTAAAAATATCAGATATTCTTATCCCTGTGGAGACAGTTTGGTCCCCACAAAGGTTTAAAAACATAATACACACACACACATTCTTTCTAGCTGTCACAGCGGAGCCTGTTATAATGCTGTTTCTGTTTTCTCTCCCAGGAGACACACCCAGTCTAGCCAAGACGGAACGTAAGTCACTGCACCTCTGTTTCATCCCTGTTAGAAAAAGAAAGACCACACTATATTTCTCACAAGACTGAAAGGCCATCAGTTTATTTGCATGGAAAGAGGCAGTATTTTCACCCATGTTACATTTCATTCTTCATTAGTTCTGATGATGCTTTGCTGAATGTTGGCACCCTCTGCTGTTGTGATTGTAGGACTCAGGAGGAAGATCAGCAGACTATCACAGTAGAGGTGGAGTTGAAGAGACAAGACAGCGAGCCTACACTCATAGCACCACAACCTTCTCCAGAGACAAGGTAATTATTAGTGTAATTTGTATAACAAAATGGGTGGGTTTTTTTATTTGTTTAATGGCTGGTGGAATACGTATAATTCTGTGTGCAAAATGTCTCTGAAAATAAGTTTCTTAAATATTAGAAAATCAAAGTAAAATTCATTTGAACCAACCTCCATGAATGACTATGGCATTGTCAGGATTCAGACCTCTCAACAATATTATGATATATTCGTTATATAACAAAACATTTTAACCCGTTTATTAGGTTTTAATTATGTGGATCATGCAAGTCCCTGTGAAATAGCTATTTCTATTGAAATGATAAAGTATTCAAGACTTAAGCCATCAGACTCCTTAATAGCCAGTGACTGGACTAAACACACATACACACACCTCAAATACCTGTTTACTGCTGCTACTTTATGTTTACATTCACCACTGATCTGCACTTTACTACCACATACCTCACACTACCTGTTTGTACTACACGCATACCTCATTTCACCTGTTGTCCTGTTTGCACTGTTTGCTCTGTTTGTCTGCACTTGTTTGTACACGTGCACTTTATGTAGAACCGTGTAGTTATATGTAGCACAATATGTCCTGGAGGAACGTTGTTTCATTTCACTGTGTACTGTATACAGTGTATATAGTTGTCTATCAAAACCCACTCGACTTGACTTGGCTGTTAGAATAAGTGTATTACTATAGACCTGTGATTTAACTTTCAACCAGCACTACTTTCAGAGCTGCCATTATAGAAATCTGATCAGCACTGTCTGACCAATCAGATTTGATAATTCACCAATGTTCACCAATAAGCTTTTTTAATTATCATGCTCCTTGTGCTTTGATACAAACACATTAAGCTCCTTCTTTAACTGGATCAGTAATCTTGACACTGGAGATAAAAACAGAACATTAGTCCCTATAGCGTGTTGTAGTAGTAGTACGGATGTTACATTCAGCAGTTACACAGCCTGTTATGCAATGGCCACACTACCACACTACCATTCTCACTCATTCGTCATATACCTATAACACACAGATTCATTCAGCACTGGATTATCCGGATTCGACTGCTCAGTCTGTGTCCTAGTTTACTCACACTGCTCTGGTTAACATGGTCTGGTTTGTTGAGTGCTTGATGATTGAACTTGCAAAGGGTATTTTTGTGATGTCAAAATCTGTCCCTCTGTCATGGGGGTTTGGTTAAAAGTGTGTAATGATGTGTTTTTGGGGTTTGTCATTGGAAGAAGGTCATTGAGACTGTGGATGTGTGGCCATGTGGATCAAGAAGAAAGGAGGAGTTGTATGAGAAGGGAATTAGCCATCTGCCTGATCTGCCCCTTCTAGTTCTGCTCACTTGTTGTAGCTCGGTCCTGTGGTGGGAACCATTAAGCCCCTGGTTAATTAGCTTATGGAGTTTGTATTTTGCCAATGCTCATATAGATTATAATTTAAATAAAAAATAGAATAACTGTTGTATACCGTTTATACATCCATGATGCTTGGTAAAAATGCTAATGCAATAGATGAAATAGTAGCATTAAGAATAAGAGTCTGTCTCCTACCTAGTTTTTAGTTTTATTTAATAGTTTTTATGTTGCAGTCTCTGAGGGACCGTATAAACACTCCAATAAACTGTAACCATAAAAATGGTTTTACTGGTATCAACTAACTATCATAGTTTCCTGTCTAGATTGGATTTATTATTATCAGTAATAAAGATTAAATAAAGGTTGGTTTAACTCTTGTAAAAAGAGTTAAGAATAGCTGCTTGTGTGACTTGATTGTATTCAACCACAGTTAAATTAAGGCATCAGATTGCATCAGGTTGTTGTTTTTAGTTATATTTCTTTTTGGCAATGAAACCTGAAGCACTAGGAAAACTGTTTTTCTGTTTTCAACTGTGTTGAGACCAGCGCTTTTCAAAAGGGTCTGAACAGGTCACTTCCTTTAGGATTGCATATTAAATGTGCACTGGTGGTTGTGGAAAAAGTACCAAGTAGCCTTATTGAATGTAAAGGTTCTCTCATTTACTCTTTCTTCCTCATCTCACTCTGACAGCGAAGAACCGGAGCTTCATCCTGAAGCTTCCTGTTCCACAGTTCCTGCGAGTCCTAAAATAGTGGTGGACTCAGACTGCACTAGTCAAGCCTCTGGCTGCCCCAGCCACTCCTCTGTAGACGAGGATGATGATGTGCCAATCACTGACATCTACTTCGTAAGTATCGTTTACTCATAGTATTCTCTGATTCTTGTACTTCTTTGTAAAATCCTACTTGAGTCTTTATAGCCTCCCAGGCCGTCTCCGTTTTGTAGTTCAGCTCCTAACAGACCTAAGGCAGGTATTCAGAGTTCTACAAGCACTTTTAACTGAATATTGCATACTGTTTGGGAATCTTAGCACCAGGAACGTAATTTTAAGCAATGGTTCTTGTAATAGATATATAAAAGAACACAGCTATGTTTTTTGGATTTGTGACATGATTGGAAGTGGTGATGTGAATCTGTGCAGTCTGCAGAATCGGTGGTGTGAAGAGCAGGTGTTGTTAGTCTGGTGAGAAACCAGTGTGAGAGTGTGGTGTGTTTAACAGAATACTGTTTCTGCTGCTGTGTGCTGAAGCCAGGTGAGGAACAGTTCAGCATCAAAAAAAGCTTAGAGCAAAAAATATTACTGCAAAATAATTATTAATGCAATGAAAAAAAATGGACAATGACTATGAAAAGAATAGTAATGGAAGACTGTCTCATTCAAAATGTGTTTTTTAAATATACTGCATACACAAATCTGACTGTAGTCTTGAATAAACAGATCTGTTTATGTTTCTTTCCCAAGGACATGCCGATCAGCCTTAACGTTAAAATCAATGACACCCTTTCTTACAAGGGTGTTTGTCACAGGGTTGGATGTATTAGGCAGGAAGAGAACAGTCAGTTCTCAAAGTTGATGTGTTGGAATCAGGAAAAATGGGCAAGAATTAAGATCTGAGTGACTTTGATAAGGACCAAATTGTGATGGCTAAACAACTGGGTGAAAGCATCTTCAAAACTGCAGCTCTTGGAGAGTGTTCCTGGTGTGGAGTGGTGAGTACCTACAAAACGTGGTCCAAGGAAGGACATCTGGTGAACTGGGTCATGGGTGCACAGGGTACTTTGTTGCATGTAGTGAGTGATGATTAGCCTGTGTGGTCTGATCCCACAGAGGAGCTACTGTAGCACAGTTTGCTGAAAAGGTTAATGTTGGCTATAATAGAAAGGTGTGAGAACACACAGTGTATCACAGCTTGCCATGTATGGGGATACATAGCTGCAGACCGGTCAGAGTGTCCATGCTGACTCCTGTCCAACATCGAAAGCTCCTGCTATGGGCACATGAGCATCATAACTGGACCATGGACCAATGGAAGAAAGTGGTCTGGTCTGAGGAATCATGTTTTCTTTTACATCATGTGGATGGCTGCAGATGTAGTATGATGCTTTTGGCATATTCTGCTGGAAAGCCTTGGGTCCTGGCAGTCATGTGGGTGTTACTTTGACATATACTACCTACCTAAACTCTGTTGTACCCTTTATGACAATGGTATTCAGCAGGATGATGCACACCTGC
This sequence comes from Doras micropoeus, assembly GCA_028566355.1. Classification (NCBI taxonomy): domain Eukaryota; kingdom Metazoa; phylum Chordata; class Actinopteri; order Siluriformes; family Doradidae; genus Doras; species Doras micropoeus. The sequence continues at coordinate 14,874,187 of JAOUQY010000004.1, read as the reverse complement.
CACACTGCAAACATTGTTCAGGAATGGTTTAAGGTGTTGACTTGGTCCCAAATTCCCCTGATCTCAATCCAACTGAGCATTTGTGGGATGTGCTGGACAGACATGTGTGATCCAATGGAAGCCCCACCTCATAACTCACAGGACTTGAAGGATCTGCTGCTAACGTCTTGGTGCCAGATGCCATAGCACACCTTCAGAGGTCTTGTGGAATCCATGCCTCGTCATGGGTCAGAGCTGTTTTTGTGGCATAAGGGGGACCTACACAATATTAGGCAGGTGGTTTTAATGTTATGGCTGATCTATACATTTTTAAGGTTTTTTTGTAGAATAAATGTACTGTCAGTTAAAGATTAGATTTCTGTCAGTGCAAAATTAAGCTAATTATCCACAACCATGTGTGTTCATAACCTTTTTAACCATCTTTAACAAGTGTTCCAATATTAGTACAATAAAACACATGGTGTATGCACGAATAATTTCAGAAAGGTATCTGAATCAGGGAGATTTCCATTACTTGTTCTTCCTTAGCCTCATTAGCCCGGTGCAAAACTAAAAAATAAGTCTTCTGATAAGCAGTTTATTTGGGCTCTTTCATGTTATATCAAACTGGGTGTTCCCCCTCTGGCTTGGAAACCTACAAGTTAGTAATGAATTCGATTCATCCAGAGAGCTATGATAATGGATCGAATGTTCGGACCTCCTGCCCGTGTTTATTTTCAGTGTCCAGAGTGATGTGTTATGCTGCCTGGTCTAAGCTGCATGTGATGTGCAGTTTTGTTCCATGCTGCATACCTGCATCAGATTTTCCACAGTGTGCTATAACCTCCAATGCAACTTTTTTTTTTCATTTCTTGCCTGGTTTCAGATTGGCTGAGAGTAGTATTAGAAATGCTTATTTTTACTGTTTGTTGCTGTAAAGGAGACACATAAAGAAAAATTAATTTTTACAGGTTTGTGCAGATACATTTGGGTCTCTGGAGTGCCTACCACCACAAACTTTGAAACGTGAACACCCAGTCAGTTCTTTCTACGCTGCCTATTTCAGAAAACGTGGGATTAATCACTCCGTTTCAGAACCTGTATCCTATATTAGTACTTCATAAACGAAATTGGATTGGATTGATACGCCCCCTCATCTGAATATCTCCACCTATTGCTTGAGTATCTCCACTCACAGTTTGAGAATCACATGTGTCAAGTGGTGCCATTTTTGTTTGTTTATATCTTGCTAGTTGTGGATGCTCCAGGATTAAGTCAAAGTTAAGGAAACTGATTGGGAAACGTGCTGCTGTCGGCTGTACAGATCAACACACATCACTACATCTGCTCCCAGAGTCAGAGGGCAGAGCACCTGAGCGAATAAAGTTCTACCAAAGTATCTACCAGCGATTTTATCCCTACTGGAGACCTTTTAGTAACTGGAGACAAAACTTTTTTGTACTCCACATAGATCACAAACCCTTAAATATAAAAACAGCCCGTTAAAATAGGTTAAGAAATCTATCTATGCAGAAAAAATGGTTAGTCTTCACACATCCATAATGGCAGACACTTCGGTCTAAGCTAAGATCTCACTCCCATCAGCCAGCACATCTGTGCATCTACGCAATACGATAGGCACACCCTGCAGCAGAAGGGGGCGGTGTGAGCAGTGGATCATTATCATTTAAAGCAACAGGCACTGAAACCCAGTTTTTGGAAAGAGCTCTTTTAAGAATTCATTTAGTAATAGGGCAGTGTGAAGCTAAGTCACCATTCCCATACTACTTATCCATTTATAGTTAAGCTTAATGTTATGGAAACAGTCTAATTCCATCAGTTATGTTATATCAGGGATAAAGCATCTTTCCCTCACCAGCCTCTCTTTCTTTTCCCCTCTTCCTCTAGTTAATAATAAACATGTAGCTTGTCATGTTACAGAGAAACCACAAACCGTAAACTCCTCTGTCCTGATGACTTTCCTGTGACAAAGAGCTTAATTGCAGTTTTCCTGTGAACGTTATAAAGTTCTGACACTGGAGACTCCTTCCAGAAATGTGAAATAAATGTCTCCTCACAGAACACCTCACCAAACCAATGATTACACAGCTTTGTAATGTGTTTATATGGAACATGTTTTTTATATGAACCTGTTTTTTATAATTAACACCCATCCATTTGCAGCTTCTTTTTGCTAACACATGTCGTCTGTTCATTCATTACTCTGACTCGGTTCCTCTCTTTTTCCTCTACTTCTCTTTCTACATGAGTACATCAGATATTTTAACATTTGCATCTATCTGTTACACCTTTTATTCTGTTATTTATTTTTCTTACCATTTATTTCCTTATTTGTCTGCTCATCTTTTTATTCACACCTGTTTCTCCTTTTCTCTCTCTCTCTCTCTCTCTCTCACACACACACACACACAAGTTCTCTGACAGCAGCTGTAGTGTCTGCCAGACCATTACACACAACAGGAAGCAAACTCCAGGCCACACTGTAAGTCAGGGGTGAAGCTAGTGAACTAGCCTGCTGTGGCATGTTGTAACTCTATAGAGAAATTAGTGACACACACATCCTGTTGGCATGTTTATCTTCTTCTAAAAATGTAGAAATCCAGAATGTGAACTTTGTCACCACTATCTTTTCCACTTCCCATTTCATTAATGTAGCTCTGTTTCCCTCTTCTGCAGCCTGCTACCCCCTTCCTGTTTTTATTACTAACTGCTTTCATAGTTACATGGGAGGCTTTGGGTTTTAACAAGCAAAATTCAACCTTGACTAATTGTGTGTAACCAAAGTAATATAAAAAAAACTCCAGCAAAAACCTGACTCTCCCAAACTAAATGAAAACGCAAAATAACCAAGTGCAAAAATCTGCTTTTAAAAATACATTACAAAATACAAAATGTTTTCGTCAGGACATGACAGAATCTCACAAACCATAATCCTAATGTATAAGTGTCACTTATACATTCAAATAGTATGGGAATTAAGATATCTATATTACATAAAAATATTTTTATTGTTTAGTAAGTATTGTTAAAACATAAGTGGGCCAGAATGTGTAATTATAAATAATTATACATTATATATTTTATAGTTGCATAAACATGCAAATTATGAAACATCTACCAAATAGCTAGCCAGCTAGTGAACTGCTAGTAATTTAACTGCTAGTAAACTAACTTGCATTTATCACAGGTAAGCGTGAGTGAGACTTCTGTACCTGAGTCCTGATTCGCATCTTTATTTTACAGCCATTAGTTTACCAGAAGACAAATTGGCCATTTACTTTATTCTTACTTTCTAATAATTAGCATATTAAACATGATAGGTTCGAGATATCTCTCCAGTGCTTTTCAAATCCGTATTTATGGAAGTACTGAGCTTGTCTTAAAAGAGAAATTGTGAATTTACAGCACTAATCCAAAATCACATTTTTGAGTTTGAATGGTTCTTTAATGTAATTCTTCTTTCTTTCATCAGTGTGCGTGTCTGAAACTGTCACCTCCTGCACTCTTTTCTATTTCTCTCTCACTTTCTTGGCCCTGTTGCTTTTTCATGCTGGCTGTTGCGCTCTGTTCGCTACACAAAGCAGCCTCCGGAGGAGAGGAGCTGGGTTTATTCTCCTCTGCACTACGCTACAGAGTCAAGGGCTCTGCCCACAGGGGATGAGGACAGTGATACAGTAAGTGACCATTGGTCGCAGAGCTGCCTGGGATATTTGATTTGGATATTTGGCAGCTTAAGCACTCTTCTTGTGTCATTCATTGTTTCACAATCCCTCATGATTGATTTATCATAGCAGTTTCATTTATTTCTGTAGATTTTAAATCACTGCTGTCATCTGCATGGAGAGGGTTCAGGTTCAGGTGTCTCTGTGTTTGTACCTCTTGTGCATGTTTGTACTCTTGGTTTTTACAATCATATTTCTGTTGTTATCTGTATTGAATGTATTTTTTGATCAGTCAAAAGCACAAATACCTTTAATTGGACAGCATCATGATGTATTGTGTATAGTTTTACAACAGCTGCTCTCGTGTCTCGTCCACAGCAGTGAGTGTGACTACTATCTCTGGAGATGCCTCGAGCGTGATGTGGCTTCCGACTCAACTGACCAAACTTCCTACCACATTTTAAAGTGACTGGTGTCTTCAATCCTCACCTTATCATGATCCAAAGCCACTTGCAGGCCGAAGCTTTGTGCTGAACGCACACTAGCGTCATTGTTCTGTTGTTCTCCCGTCATTCCGTCTACTAACGCCAACCAGTAATGTCTGCGTTCTTCGATATAACATTCCTGTAATTCATAAAACTTTTTTATTTTGTTTTTTACTTTTCTATACGTGTGATACTGTGAACATGCTTTCCATATGTATAGAGAAGACACTTGGTGTGTACTGCAAGTTTGGCGGAAGCTTGCTCTCGCTTGATCCAAACTACACTTCAAGCATTTGTATACTACCATTAACTTAATTCAGTGGTATAATGAACTACTGGTGATGTTACATTGTCAGCTGTATCAGGGGTGGACAAATGATACATTTATTATCCACCCACCAACCCAGTGTTCTTGCCCAGTCCGATGCTTTGATTGCGCAGAAACCTAATTAAACAAGTGGTAGCTAATATAACGTCATAAGATATGGCCAGCTTGTGAGCCAGTGCTTTAATACGGACTAAAGGAATCAAGTAAGTTTATGAATTCCCAGAGAGGGTATGACTCTGTGAATGTGCTTAGCCTCTACTGATAATGTTTTTACAGCACATTGTGTTTGCAAACTTGACAAAAAAATCACCAAGTCGTTCCGCTCTCTCCTCCCATCCCAGTTAAGAATATGATTTAAATTTGGCTGGATATCAGGTGGGTCAATTTGGAAGTGTTGAACCACCATGAAGCACGTTAAATTTAAACAGAAATACCAAATGAGAATGTTAGTTTTAGAATAGTTAATGGGAAGTAAAGATTAGTTCTGTAATTGGTTAATGAATCTACTTGTCCATCTGGTAACAGTGAGCACTTGCTTACTTTGGGCGCCCGGGTTTGTAGTTTATTCACCTCCGCATATACACTGTTATGTCCAAATCTTACAGCCTCATGCATAATCTTAACGTCAGGATCGGTTAGAACAACACTAGGATGACGTGAGATGGACAGACAGTTTCTTTAAACCCTTCAGCTCAATGCTGGAGTCACGCTCCTTACAGGTCAGCAGTGCAAATAACCATTTCACAGAAGTGAGAGGAGCGAAATTAACAAACAGTAGTTTGCTCCAACTAAACAGCAAGAGCAATGAAACAGAGGTGCTCTCAAAAGAATATTCCAGCGTCATGTATTGCCCCAACCTGATCTCTCCATTTAGCACGTCTGTAATACATAGACCATGAGTCATGACAAGAATGTTGACATTTCCTTGTACTGTAAAGAGAAAAGAAGAACAAAACGTAGGGGCTGATAATCAGTGAAAAAACATTTTCTATTACACAACTGAATGTGCTGAATTTACAACTCTCATCATTACACTGTAACATGAAGTGTCTTTAAACTGAGACAGAGTTGAGACCAAAAGCTTTTCTTATGTCCAACTTTACAGCACTCGAGCAATACAGTCACAAATGTAATTCCAGTTACCTTTGCTTTCTCTAGGGTTTTGTGAAGCAGTAACATATAAAAACAAATACTTTCTTCCTTGTGAAAGTGAAATAATCCCATCTTTATCACAATAATGATTTACATGGATTTCCTTTATAACATTTACTGATGCGCCAAAAACTTCAATTATAAGTGACTCTCAGGTATACATATTTTAATTTCTTTCCTCAGTACAAAGAAAAGTGACCAATTTTGTCAAAGACAGAAGTGATAAATAGAGAATAGTTTGACAAACAGCCAGAGTATTTCATGCAAGCTGTAATGTACACATTATTTGTTGACAGGTATTAGGAATTGCTTGGTCTATTTTTGGTGCGTTCTGGATGATTTCAGTTTCATTAAGCCTCACAAACTTCAGCTGAGTTCATAAAACACTGTTATAGCTTCTAACATGGTGACCAAGTGGAAGTCAGAAAAGGGCATGTTTAATTAACATAGCATTGGAATTAATAAACACAAAATATAGAATCACAGTAGATTTTATTTGGACCATTTGAGGTTAAAGACACTATAAATGATCACAGTTTCCTGAGAACTCTTCCTTACTAAGACTATTTCAATTTTTCAATACAAACCAAGGCTTTTTTTCGATGAAGGCCAATCTTTAAAAGCTATAGACATGCTTTCCTTATGACTGTTCAATCACAGCACTTTATTTCACCATATCACAATCGTTTGAGTAGGATGCAAGTTTTCCACCGGTGTTGTGATCTACACTGCAGGAAAGGTTTGAAGAATTTGTTCAAATGTATATTTATTTGTATGTGTAGAGTAATTTAAGTGTGTATGTGTTTAAAAGTGTGAACTTCGATGGGTGTTAAAATGCTGATTGCGATCACTATGCTGTTGTGTGATTATAACGGACCTACAATAGCGAGACAGAGTATTTGTACTTTTGGTTGCCTTATTTATTTCTTATTTTAGCATTCTTGACACCATAGTTAGTGACTCACTAATGATATGTACATAGAAATATAAATTAAAATAATGAAGAAATACTGACTATATTTTATCCTGTGAGTTTTTTTTTAACTTTTCTTCCCTTGAGCTGCACAGAAAAATGAATCAAGTGAAGCAGATTCTTCCCAAGATGAAGAGCGTGCAGCCATTTTTTGCGCGTCAGACTTTGCTTTGTGCCGTACTTGTGAACTTTACTGAATATGCAAATGTATCGATCACATCATCTTATGAAAGTTAAACTATGTCTGTGTATGTGTGGTTAAAACTGTCTGGCCCTGATCAATTAGACTTAGCAATGCTGTAAAGACCAAGCATGTTGTCATTGCAAATTGTAAATATACATTGAAAATTAAAACTGAAACATTTTAGCCTTCTTATTTATACAGGGAGCTTAAAGGGATGGTTCAGCGAATAAATCTATATTTACACGATTTTCCCTTTAAAATGAGTGTCATTGATCAACCAAGACTTGTTTGGTGTCGTTTTGCAATGGAGCTATGAGCTAATGTAGCTAACAAGTAATAAAAGTCTCTCACCCGTAGTTACTTATGTAAATGCACACCTCAGTCCTCATCCGGTTATGTAACATTAATGCTGTTATGTTATGGTGTGGTGGAGAATGAAGGGGAAATTGTGCAAACTAAAGGTTTCGCTGAACTGTTTCTTTACTAGATGAGTAGTTCATAAGAGTGTGTATGTGTGTGCGTGAGTGAGAGATAGTGAGTCTGTGTACATGTGCAAGTGCATTTATTTGACCTTCTCTGAAAATAAATATACTTGACATCTTTTTATCTGTCAGTATCTTAATGACATGTATGACTTTGATTAACATATGACTAATAATCTATGTACAGACTCCATAACATACAGAAGGATTTTTTTCATTTCAGTAGATAAGTACGTAGATGCCAAATTAATTGTATCATGAAGTTGATTCACCTATTAAGGGTATTTACATTGTTTACAACCAAGTTAACTTATTTAATTAAGATATATAACTATAATAAAGAAAATTATGTTTAAAAGAAAAAGATATACAGTGCCTCCAAGTAATATTCAACCCCCTGCACATTTTGTAGGTTTACACATTCGGAGTTAACTTGGCATTG